>LPNX010773979.1:0-60260 GCA_001517045.1 Pseudotsuga menziesii | reverse complement strand
GTGTATACATATATGCATGTATGTATATCATTGCTAACATTTTTACTTTGGCTATCATATAGCATGATCCCAAACCACATGGCACTTTTAATTTAGCTTATAATCACTTCTTTATTAAGGCCTTTGGGTAGGGTTGGTCAACTAAGTTAGGAAGATCTAAACCTCCTTGCTTGTTGGATTACCTCGTATAACGTGTTAGTTCTTCACTACTTGATGAGATAGAAAAATTAAAAATTTTATTTAATCAACTTATAGATAACTAAGATAAGGTCAATGTTTTTCAGAGTTGTTTTTACTCAATATAATTACTTTTTAGTAACTCCTAGTGTTATTCAGATCCCATACTCAATGCTAAAAGTAGGGAGTTACAATTGTTGCAATTCAAGATATTCTCTCTCAATGTTAGTGCTAGGATGTATTTGTAAGATACACCTAGGGATACAATGGCCAAGGATCCAATGTTCCAGAACTTATGCTCAACATCAACTTGGAATACTGTAGGGATTATGCCAAAGACTTCCAATTCTTATATTTTCATGTGCTTCAGAGCTCATGCTCAGTACAGACATTAAATAGTCATGTACCTCAAAGCTCTATCTCAACACAAAAACTCACGAATTATGTGCTTCAGGGTCCGTTCCCAACACATTAAATCATATACATGTTAAATAAAGCATATGTATTTGGATTACGCCCAATATATCAAACAAATCATCATTCTCATTTGCAGTGGGATCTGATTCCCAATATAAAAAATATAACATCAAATAAAAATATCATGCAATAGGACTTATGCTGATAAGTGTTAGTTTGAAAATTATGGATATTACATCCCTCCCCACTTAGAACAACAACATCCCTAGTGTTCTAGGGAATAGGAATCAAATCATGAAACAAGGCAGCGTAAATCTCTCTCATGGTGTATTCATTCTCCCAAGTAGCCTCATCGGCATCGAAGTGCTTCCATTTCAATTTCAAATGGACTATGGTGTGCTTCCTGAGCTGCACCTCTCTCTTATCTAGTATATGAAGGGGTTCATGTACAAAATCCCCTTTAGGTTCCACTTGTAACAAGGACCAGTGAATCACATGTTTAGTATCATATACATATTTATTTAACAAGGATGTGTGGAAAAAATTATGAACTCTTATGTGAGTAGGTAAATCTATTTCATATTCCACTGTCCCTCTCTTGGCTAGTATCTCAAAGGGTCCACAAAATCTTGGTGCCAAATTTCTGCACCTCCCCATGATCAAAGAAATTCTCTATGCTTTTATTTTTAAGTAAACATGATCGCCAATTTGATAATATTTATATTTTATTTTCTTATCTACATAACTCTTCTGGAAGTCTTGCACTTCATAAGGTTTTGTTGGACCTTGGAGACTAATTGTTTCAAGTCTTGTAGTAAATCAGGCGTTAACATGAGCCGGTCAATCAAGATATCCCAAGTAACCAGTGTCCTACACTTCAGGACATAGAGTACCTCGAAGGGACTCATCTTTGTGGAGGTTTAGTATCCATTGTTATATGAAAATTCTATGAGATGTCGATAATCCTCCCACCTGGAGGGGTTGTTCATGACATACATCCTAAGCATGTCTTCTAAAATCTTGTTTAGCCATTTTATATGTCCTTTTGTCTATGTGTGGTAAGCAATAGTAAAGTTTAACTATCTCTCTAATTCATAGAATAATGATATCCAAAAGTTCCCGGTAAACTTTGTATCTCGATCCAAGATGATTTTCTTGGGTATCCCATGCAATCTAAATATATCCTTTTAGAATATGTCGACAATGTGAACTACCTTGTAGGTCAACTTCACTGGAATGAAGTGTGTTTCTTTTGACAACTTGTCAACTACTACAAATATAGAGTCATTTTTCTTCTTACATTTTTGTAGACATGTAATAAAATCCATATTAATGACCTCCCACTTACATTTTGGAATGGTAATGGCTACACCAATCCCGAAGGACGTTGGTGCTCACCTTTGACCAACTAACATTCCTGACATTTTGGGATAAATAATGCTATGTCAGCCTTTAAATTAGGTCATAAAAAGTGTTTATTTACAGTGGACATCATCTTTTGATATCTTAGATTTCCCAAGTAGGGTTTTCTATTAAATTCCATGAGGATGTTGGAGTTGATGTCTCGTACTTTTGGAACATACAATCTTTCTTTGGACCACAACAGTCTGGTTTCATATACCTTTTGTTGTTGAAATAACCTGTGCTCTTGGACCTTCTTGAGTATTTCAACATAGAAAGTGTCATCTCCATCAAGCATTCCAATCCTCTTATGTAAATCTAAATCGGTTTGACTTTAAGTCATCTCATATAACATATCAGCTCGCTGACTTAAATCATCAACAATTTTATTATCCTTTCCCTTTATATGCTTTAACATGAAATGGTACTCGCTAAGGAATTCCAACCATTTGTCCTACCTAGAATTTAGATCCAATTGATCTTATAAATACTTCAGACTCATATTGTTTGTTTTTAGAAGAAATTTCTCCCCCATGAGATAGTGCCTCTACATCTTCAAGGCATGGATAATTGTTGCTAACTCAAGATCATGGGTGGGGTGGTTTGTTTATGTTCCTTTAAATTATGCGATTCATAATAGATTGCACCCATCCATGCTTACATCCATGGAAATAACAAAATCCCCATCAGGATCCACAATTTCTAGTATCAGTGTAGTAATCAAAATCAATTTAAGATTCTGAAAACTTTCCTCGCACTCGTTCATCCATAAGAACTTGTTTTCCTTCTTTTTCAAAGTGTTCATGTGATAATATATCCTCAAAAAGTTATCAATGAAATTTTGGTAGTAACTGGATATTCCTAAAAAGGACCTTACATTTGTGATAGTAGTAGGTGTAGGCCAATCCTCTATGACTTTAATCTTGTTTGGGTCAACTGATATCCCCTTCTCAGGGATTTTCTGACCTAGGTACTATATCTTTCATTTGTAAAACTCACATTTGCTAAACTTGGAATAAAGCTCTATTTCCCGTAACACCTGTTGTACTATGTAGAGATGCTCCTCTTGTTCTACTTTACTCCTAGAGTAAATCGGGATATAGTCGATAAAGACGAATACAAATGTATCCATGTATTTACTGGAGATAATTTTCATCATACACATAAAATTCATGGGTGCATTCTGTAATGTCCCAAATTTGGCATTGGGTCACAATGGCCAAATCACATTTTCCATATTCATGAAAGTTGTCAAATGGATGCTAAAAGTCATAAATTGCCAAGGAGGAAAATCACTAGTTTCCTAGGTTGGAGGTGGAAGCTTTGAGATTTGGAATAAGGGGGATAATAAATTATGTTTAGAAATTATAAGGGGATAAATATTTAATAATTTATATTATTAAATAAATACAAGAGAAAATGGAAGTGGCAATAGAGCATGAAGACACATGGAGATTATGGGGCCCACACTAGCTAGAATTCCTATGTTAAGTGGTATGTTTCTCTTGCAAATTTGAATATATGGGAAGTATAATGTTATTGTATGGATTAAAATGTTAATATACTTGTCCATATACTTCATAGGTTGAATTTGGGATGAATTGTAACTTACATGTGAGAGGAGGAGCCAAATGGGAGTTTCATGTACACTTGGCTAGATTCCCTTTACATTTATGACAACTATGACACCAATGATGGATATTCTATGACACTTATGACAAAATTTAGATATGAAGGCTGACATACTAACATTTTAGGCCTGAATAGAGCATATTGGAGGTTGAAATTGGGATTTGGATAAGGCCAAGGGGCTCCTACACAAATTTGGGAGAAGAGGGAAGGTGAAGAGAGAGGCCACATGGCATAGCATGAGCAGCCACACCAATTCGAATTGGATTTGGTTTATGGATGGATTTGGAAACTTATAATACCAATAATTTTTATAAAATATAGGTATCAGCAATTAGAATAAGATTTTTCTAATTTCTGAAATTGTCATTTCTGAATTGTGAGAGCTAGTGGATGACCAGTTTTCTTGGTTAAGCCAATTTCGAGGGTGAAAGGTTCCCATCCTAGTTGGATTTTGGAAATTCCTCTCAGGTATTTCATGGAGATTTAATGGATTTTCATTTTCAGGTGTAATCTACAGTAAATAATTTGAATTCTTCTATTGCAGCACTCTCTCTGAACTATTTCCAGTTTTCACACCATATTCATGCCAATGGAGGGATTACACTTTGGGTGAGCTATTGATCTCTTTGGGGAAGATTATAATGCTGATTATATTATTTTATGGTGTATATGATCTATATTTAATGTTTAGAATACTCTCAGGTCTAAATAACCAAAATAATTCATGTAAAAATGTTGAACAATGAATAAATAGTGTCATTTCCCCACTATCTTGTTGTGAACCATTATAATGCTGATGATTTCGAATTGGGAGAGCCTTTAATTGTCAATTTATTATTAGAATCAGTTAAATATTATCTTTTCTTCATTCTCACAAATTTTCAAGTCTAAATTCTCAATATTTGTATGTCAAAATGACGTTTAATGAGCAAACAATGACCATTTCCACTCCATTTTGATATATGCCATGGTAATGCTTATTATTTCAAATGGAGAAATGTATATCTGATAAATGTATGATGGATTGAATGTAAATAATTTTTATTTAAATTCTCATGTTCATTACATAATCATTGCAATCCATTTTACTCATTTTTATTGCATTGGGAGAAGATTTGGTGCATTTTCCCCAAGGGTCGAAATTGTGACTTGGGGGTTGTTTTTGAAAGAGTCATAAAAGACTGTAAAAACTAAACCATGATGAATATGAGAATTTTAAATGTTCCCTTACACATACCCGGCCTCTTTTCATAAATTCAATTTACTTTGGGATCATTTGTGAAGCCATTTCCGGCAATTACCCAGGGGGAATTAGAGCCCCAATTTGCTAGTAAAGACTCCTACTTTGAACAAAAATTTAAAAAAGTTTGCAGAAGTAATTGGGAGGTCAGAAAACATACATAAGAATAATATTTAATTCATATTATCATTCATGTACCTTCAGACAAAATTCGTAAGCATTTCGGTGAATTTGGAGGTTGTTGACGGGCGTATTTGACTAAGCCCACAACGGGGGAAAACGACCCAGTCCGGGACCCTTAGAACAGGATCCAAGCTATTTGGAATAGTCGCTCCTGACAGGTTTAAAGGCTCTGTTGGCCTGGGATCCTAGAAAACTAATGGTTACAATTAATGCTACTGATAGTTAGTGTCGATCCTATACTTATAATTACAAGGATTAATCCAAGTTATATATTACAAGAATCAGAAACAGTTAAGTAAAAATCACTCAAAACAATTAACCCTAAATACATGAATAGAATGTAAACCTAGACAAAGTTCGTGTCCTACAAAGTCATGTTATAATTATATACACATGTACAGTAATTACCAAAAAAATAATCTGAATGTAATTAATGAAAATATTTGACTTAACATGGTTTTTCAGATAGTACAGAAAGCCGAAAATAAATAAAATATAATTCTGATCTAATACCTATCCTGATCAGGAGCAATAATTAAATTAACCCTGTAGTCAACTGATGTCGATAAAGCTACTGCATGTAAATCTTTGGGGATATTTGAAGACATTCAAACATTACACAACCATACAGAAACCACTACACATTATGTAACAATAATATCAATTATTGTTTACAGAACATGATATACCAACACAATCAATAACAGGAACAGCCGATACATTATACATAATACTTGCACAATTCATCAAGGAAATTAGAACAAACATTCATAATGTAGGAAAATGGATAGAAAAACTGAAAGATATTATAAACCATATATAAAGTTTTAAAACTGTAAATATGTGTAAACATCACCAGTCCAAAACACTGTAGCTACTGACAGCTCACTGCCTAGAAACACAGATAGAACGAACCAGCAGTTTTGTTCTCCCTTCCCCAGAGTATCGACCCCCCAATCATGTTCACTATCAGCCCTTAATATACATTTTGATTTTCCCAAAATAAACTTTCTAAGAGCTAATCATCCAGATTGCGATCCCTAACTGATATCATACGGAGAAAAACGACAAGTGGAACATGTCATTTTTTCAACAAATGCACAGCTATTCCATCCATCACATGGGATCGATAACATAAACGAGATAACAGCACCTGTAAAATGATCCCTACAAAATCGATCTATCTCCAGAAATAAAGGAATCGTCCATATAACCGAAATCCTCAAAATCGGGGAAAGAGATATTGATGATGCTATCTGCGATACAACACACAAGAAATATAATTAAAACATAATTAAAATAAAAACAAATAAAATTATTAACAAACAAATTCAAAATAATAAAATACCTGAACTCGATCATCAAAACACCAGACATTATATCAAAATAACATATCACCAAACACTACAGTTTGCCCGGAGCGTTAAAAACTTGTATATTAACTCCACTAGATTGACTTAGAGATGGAGCTTTGAATTGCATTAGGGCGATCTGAGCATTGAGCTCACGCAATTTTTCTTCACTCTTTTCATTCTCGTCCTGTAACTTAAGCACCCGCCTGATAAGTTTGTTTTTATGGTTCCTCAGTCGCACAAGATGCTGATTACTTTCATCAACTTTTGCCTTTAACCCCACATTATCAGCTTTCAATAAATCTCAACTCGCAACTATTTCGTTCATCCTGTCTTCCATTCGACGAACCTTGTCTAACAGACAAGTAATGAACAGAGGATGCATAGTTTCCCCAATTGCACGAGGAACAGCCGAGGTTGTTTTAACAGGCTTTTCATTTACCACGGAATTAGTCATACAATCAACTTGAACTTCATGAAATTTCTTATCCACTGATGGAGGACTATCACGATCAAGAGTGACATCAACTCCAGTCTCAATACGCTGAACCTCTACAGACAGCGAAGGATTTTCAGAGATGTCTTCAACAGTTACAGGGTGACTCTGTCCAGCTAGATCAGTATCAAAATCACGATGAATCGCCTCATCATTAAGAGGTAAAGGAGTAGTGATTTCCTCTTCATCAATTACAACGGTTTTGACTGGAAGCTTAACATTCACAGGGTTTTGTGCCATCCTCGCTTTCGCCATGCTCCTGGTTAGCCTTCTAACCAACTTGGACCTAGGTAAATTTCCTCGACGTTTGCCAACTCTGTCGCTACTATTTGATGGAGTAACGGGTGACAGGGTTGAAATTTTCTTCATATGTCTAGGCTGTAAGGAGGCATGGGAATCGTTCTCTGGATTACCCAGAGGTGCTTGAGAGGGTTATGCACTCTTAAGGCTAGTGTTTAATGTAGGTTTGCTCAAAGGAGCTCAACTTGAAACCCTATGTTTTCTAGAGTCATCTGGACTGTCAAACATACAATGACAAAACTCTGAGAAACCATTTGATTCTATGAACTGCTCCCATGAGCGACCAGACTTCATTAGTTCATTCTCAATCAACATACGAACTAGCCCGTGGTGAAACAAACTGTGGATTACATGTTTTGGTCCCTTCTTTATGGCGTTTGACATTTTAAACAAAGTGTGTAGAAGATAGTAAGGGAGATTGATGGGAAATCCTATGAAAGCAGCCATCAAATGAAGGTGGTATACATAGGCCGAGGACAACTGACCTTCGCAGGTTAAATACCTGTGAATTAAATCAAGCACGGGGCGCCAGTTTTTCAAGAAATACTTACGTGCAACTCCTGTCCGAAAGGAAATTTCCTGAGTCGAGTTCTTCAGCAACGATCTCCATTTCGCAATCTCCATTTTCTGATACTTAAACCACTTCTTCCCATCCAGAGACAGACCCGTTGCACTTGCAATCGACCTCTCATCAACCCGAAAGCACAAATCTCCAACTTCTGCTTGATAGTATACCAGGGACAAAGCAAATACTCTGGTGACTTCTGGATTAGAATCAGAAAACTTCTCAAGGAATCGCAGCCACCCGACATCTTTGACCTTTTGCAAAAGCCTAGGGTTTGAGTTCAACAGGGTTGATTCATAGGGTTCGACTCTCACGACAGGGGCCATCACTGATTGTTTATAAACGTGAAACCATGCACAGAATACATGCCACCACTGGACCAAAGAAAGAAAGCCAGGACGTGAGCATTTGGGATAGAAACTCAGCAGTGCTAAATAATGCAAAGGGTAATCCATGTGTAATTGCAAGTGAAACCCCTGCGGGTTCGGCATGAGCAGAGCCATCACTACTCGGAGTGCTGAACGCAAATGACGGTTGAAACCCTGTAATACTAATGTTATCTCAGTCAATCCTGAATTAAATGATAGGAGAGCTCGAGGTGTACGTAATAACAGGTACTCCACTGGTAAACAGCCACGACAAGGAATAGGTACGTGGAGGACAAGGTAAGAATGAGTGTCATAATAACACTCTGACTTCGTGATAATCATGACTCATGCCATATATCATTCCCGATAAAACCATAATATATGTGTTCTCAACCCTACGTTCGACCCATTCATCAAAGGTGGCGAAGAATAATATGATTCGATACTGAACCTTTGAATATCATCATATGCGAGTTAATATCAACATGAATCATGGTCCATGACTTTAGGATATGGCGTTTCAATCATGTATCCAAGCTAAAACATAGTCACAAGGATCAAAACTTTAATCACCATCGCCCTACTTGGCATGAAAACTATGGTAACACAACCTTATTAATATTTATAACCATGAAATCGACTAAACCATTGTCTAATATTCAAGGGAACATGCAAAACTAGGATAGACAACAGCAAGCATAAAGACCATGAACACTCATAAATCAATCTTCCTAGTCAAAATTCATTCAGACCAGTAACTCAGAGGCAGCGATTTCATCGATCCAATGTAACTTGCAAGGTTGATCAAAAATGTTAATTTCAATAAATCAGTAGCCAGTGAAAAATCCTCCTTTCAGTAGCCGAATTTATCCCTTTTAAAATTTAAACATTTCATCAAACAAAATGGGATTTTGTTCGATGAAATAATGATTTTAGAAGGCTATTGAGCAGGGGCACAACGGATGGCGACTTGATGGAGGAAACAGTTATCTCTATTCATTTACCTGAAATCATGCAAGCAAAGGAATTAAACTCTTAACATGAGTCATTGCACAGATAACACTGCTTTAACATCTCAACCAGATTCAAAAATTTCATAGTTCTAAACATTACCAGCGGATTACAGTTTCATTTATTTGTTTGACAAACAACAGATTTCTAACAAAAGTCAGTCCTTAAAAGTAGAACAGTGAATGGTTCAGTCTTAAAAGATAAAATCACAATACCACAAGCATAGCCCTGCTGCCAGCAGGCGTCCATAGCCTCAACAGGGTTGCTTTAAAACCCACAAACTGCCAGTATCCAATCTGCTAGTAAAAAGTTTACAATTCTGGGCAAGATAAACCGTTACCATTATCTTCTCTCTTTTTTTTATTATTATTAATATTTTTAGCCATGAAGGCCATGATTCAGGCTTGATAACCCGGTAGTAATCATGTCAGTCACCAACCTACATGACAGTAAAATGAACCGGCTCATGATGAGACCTTTCACCCCTCAGAGTTTTATGTCTAAGGGTCATTGCCGAGGCTTGGTAACCAGAGATGACAATGCTACTGGATGTAAACTTATGATCCTGAACAGACCGGCTCATCACGAGACCTTCTGTCCTTCAGACACCCTTTTAAGTATTCAAGTCTATCTTTGTCCAGAATGTAATTAAAGTTAATCCCAAATGAGATTATCTTAGCAGATAGGGAAGCAAGTCTGTTCCTCTTTATGAGAAAGGATGGCGTAAGAGATTTAATAGATGACTTTACCTAACACTGCCCTAATCTCTTCAGACAGAATTTTGCAGAAACCGATATAAATGTTAATCATGTTTTAAAAGGTTGCTGGTAATATTCATCACAGTGATAATTCCCTTCTCTGTGTGAGAAATAAAACAGAATGGCAGTTTCCAGAAAAATAATGCCTATGTGCATGATTTTCAGATAAATTTCAGAAATTGAATTCTGTCATCAGTTTTGGGGTTTGATGAACGTATCAGGTTCAGATCACAAAAACAAAACAGCAAATAAAAAGGAAAAGACACACAGACCTAGAGCAAATAAAATCATTCAAACAAGCACACCACACCAGTGATATATACAAGATGATCCCTTGGGGAGGATCAACAGAAGTATCTTTTGATTAGGTGACCATTTACTGGAAGGTCATCAATCTCACCTTCCAATGTTTGCAGCCTGAAAGTGCTGGGACCAATATTTTCTGTAATAATGAATGGTCCTAGCCACAAACGCTGAAACTTTGTATGTTTTCCCTTATCTTTGTGTTCCTTATCCCATCTCAAAACTAAATCACCTACTTCCAGATCTCGACTGACTGATTTTCTGAGGTCAAACCAACGCTTCACAGTCTGCTGATGTTTTTCAAACTTCTTTCTAGCCATTTCCCTATCCTCTTCTAACTTCTGCAAGGTGTTAATTCGATGCTCCATAGCTGAGCATGGTACTTCTTGTACTGACTGGGCAAGTTGTAACGAAGGCAGGAACAAGTGAGGCGGTAGAATGGCTTCCTTGCCATATACTAGGAAAAATGGAGAATTTCCAATAGCGACTTTGGGGGTTACCCTGTCAGCCCACAAAGCGCTTGACAGGACAGTATGCCAATCTCTGTGATGGTTAGCCACAGTACGTTTGAGAATCTTGATCAGATTTTTATTGGATGATTCTGCCATCCCATTACCTTGAGGGTAATAGTTAGCAGAATACTTTAATTTTATCCCTTTTTCTAATGCATACTCAGTCAATTTAACAGAAGAAAAATAAGTAGCATTATCAAATATTAAAGACTCAGGCATGCCGAATCTAGTGATGATAAAGGAATCAAGGAAAGCTATCACCTGATCTGAATTGACTATTCGTAACGGGATGGCTTCAACCCATCGAGTGAAGTAGTCTGTAGCTGTGAGGATATATTTATGCTGCTGTGAAGAGGCTGGAGTAATTGGGCCAACAATATCCAGACCCCATTGCTGAAATGGGACTTCAATGATAACTGGCTGGAGGGGTAATGCTGCCTTTTTCAGTCTGCCTCCTGTCCTTTGACAGTCCTGGCACTTCCTAGTGAAAGCATATGCATCTTTGAATAATGTGGGCCAGTAGTGCCCAGCTTTCAGTATCTTATGGGCCGTAGTACCCAGCTTTCAGTATCTTATGGGCCGTAGTTTCACCGCTGAAATGTCCTCCCGCTGGACCTTCATGCAATTGAGATAACATGTTATCAGCCTCATCCTTTTCTAGACAACGAAGGAATACTCCTTCAAAATTCTTTCTGAACAAGATATTGTCAATGAGCTGATAAGGTGCAGATTTCAATCTTAAAGCCCTCATATGACGTGGGTCTAAATGTTCAGGAGTAGTCCCATGTAATAAGAAGAACTTAATATCCTCATACCAAGAATCAGGAGGAGTAGAGTTCAGAAAAACTTCCCTTTCAAATAAGGAAGGGTTGCTGAAGAAATGCAGATCTGATTCAGCACTGTCTACAGAGCCAGCTGCTAGCTTACAGAGACCTTGTCCCCTGACAATCTTTAATGGTTTTATTTCCAGGTCGTATTCCTGAAGTGCGGTGACCCAATGTGCTCGTTTTTCACCAAGATCCTTCTGCACCAAAAGATTTCTTACTACGGAATATGGTACAACTACCTTGGTGTGGGACTTCAGTAAGTAAGGCCTGAAATGTTTAACGGATTTGAAAACAGCAAAAGCTTGCTTGTCCACTTCTGGGTAATTCAGTTCTGCACCGTTAAGACCAGAACTCGTAAAAGTGATAGGAGCCTCGTTATTTTCCTGGTTTTTCTGTGTCAGAACAGCAGCATACGACAAATTAGAAGCGAAAGTATATAAAATAAATGGTTTGGAAAAATCTAGGCTAGTGAGAGTGGGGGCTTCAGCGATAGCTTTTAAAATGTCGCGAAAAGATTGCTTTTCATCAGCGTTCCATTTAAACTTAGCATCTTTCCTAATCATCTTCTGTAATGGCCTAACAATTTCCGTATAGCTAGGGATGAATCTAGAAACAAAATTTATTTTTCCAAGAAAGGACTGCATGGACTTTTTCGAGTGAGGCATCGAAATCTGAGATATAGCATAAGTACGTTCTGGGTCAATATTAATGCCTTGTTTAGACACAACGAAACCCAGCAACTTACCTTCAGTAACTGAAAAGATAGATTTCTTGGGATTTAATGAGATCCCGTACTTTCTACAACGCTCAAAAACTCGTCTGAGATGAGTTATATGATCAGTCCTATTTTTAGAAAAGACAGTAATATCGTCAAGATAAATCACAACAAACTTACCAATCGGACATCTAAAAGCGATATCCATTGCTCTCTGGAATGTTGCACTAGCATTTATGAGACCAAAAGGCATCTTCCTATAGGCATAGGTTCCCCAAGGTGTCCTAAAAGTTGTTTTCAACTGGTCGGTTTTGGATACCAATACTTGGTTGTATCCTGAAAAACCATCTAATAGCGAAAACATCTCAGATCCGGAGACTTGTTGCAGGATTTTCTCCATTGTGGGAACTGGATAATTGTCTTTATCCGAAACCTTGTTTAGGTTTCAGAAGTCGACACACAACCTGATGTCACCGTTTTTCTTCCTTACGGGTACAAGATTTGCTACCCATTGGGCATGCCGAACAGGGAAAATTATCCTAGCAGCAAGAAGTTTATTTAGCTCCTTCTTGACAGCTGGTTCTAAGCTGGGGTGCATTTTTCTCAATTTTTGTTGAAAAGGCTTCGCCTCTGGTTTCATAGGAATGACATGTTGCATGATATTGGGGTTGAATGTTTTCAAGTCATCATAGGTCCATGCAAATATGTCTTTAAATTCTTTAAAGAGTTTGATGAAGGCTGTTTTCTCCTGAATAGTACACGTACTGCCCAGGTTTACGCATTGAGAGTTTTGCTCAGTTCCTAGATTGACAATGTCGGACTGCATGATGGAACTACCAGTTTTACAATTTCTTGCATCTTTGAATTTATCCATTAAGTCATAAAATTTTTCAAGTTTGATTACTGACTTGGGAAAAGCACTAACCTGATCAAGGGATTCTTGAATTAAGCAAGGCTTATGGATTACCGTGAAATTGTGTAGATCCTCATCATGAGTCATTTCGTCCAAAACTGCATCCTTAAAAGTATCTTTAAGAGTCAGAAAATTGATCAATTGCTGGTCGTCATTGAAAACTCTCCAATTTGCAATGTTGTCAGGAATAGAAGGCCTGAACAGTAATTCAACCGATAAAGCATCAGTTAGAATTCCTTCAAATGGAATCAATCTCGAGGCAACATTAGCCAGGAGATCAGCTTCTTGATTTAAATAGCGAGGAATGGAACTTATATTAAATGCTTCAAATGCTAACAGTAAATTCCATACCTCAGTTTGATAGTTTCTCAAGTGTCCAGCTATGCAGTGTATGGTATTACGTACCTGACGAACAATAATTTCAGAATCTCCTAAGACTATCAAGGCTTTGGCTCCCAAATCAAT
The DNA here is from genome assembly GCA_001517045.1 of Pseudotsuga menziesii. Classification (NCBI taxonomy): domain Eukaryota; kingdom Viridiplantae; phylum Streptophyta; class Pinopsida; order Pinales; family Pinaceae; genus Pseudotsuga; species Pseudotsuga menziesii. The sequence goes on along the minus strand of LPNX010773979.1, from coordinate 46,625 downwards.
CGCTTTCTTCAGCCCTTGAATGAGGGCTTCATACTCAGCGATATTATTTGTGCAGTCAAACTCTAATCTACAAGCAATGAAATACCTTTTTCCACAAGGGTCAATCAGTAAACATCCTGCACCAGCTCCTTCTTTTGACTTGGAACCGTGAAAGTAAAAAGACCACAAACCGTCATTGAGATCTAAATGTGGTGTATCCGGGACTGAAATTTCAGCTGGAACTTGCGTAAAATGACAGATTTCAGACTGCTGATTTAAATCAGGAATTTCTGAAATTTCAGCCTCAAAATTACCAAAAAATGAATCATCCATATAGTTACCCAATATGGTATCAGCAAACAGGACTGGTTCATTTGAGTCATCAATTTTCGTGATGGTATGCTTCATATACCGTTCTCTATCGATTCTAATTTTGTTCGGATGACCCTTATGAGGTATCCATAAGTGTGACCAGTCTGTCGCGAAATATCCATCGAGTTTCTATGACCAATCCCTGCTAAGAAATAAACCATACGCTTCTGGTATATCAGCAACAATAATATCGATAACAAAATGTACTTGGGGATTGGAAGCTAACCTTATTAGCAACTCCTTCAGTTTGCCTATTACCTTTACGTTTGAACGATCCAGCTGTACAATACCGGTATCGCAAGGCTGAGGGACAGCATTAAGCCTTTTACACACCGAGTAAGGCATTACATTTTTGGATGCCCCTGAGTCAATCATACAGTTATGTACTTTGCGATTAAATATTTCAAACGAAAGTAAAAAAGGTGGAGTGGAAGAATCAGATTTTTTGCCTATTGAAGATGCGTTGACTGAAGACCTTTGTGAATTATCTTTATCATTGACAGCACTATTCTGATTTGAGGGAGTCTTACCAGTTTTACTTGGGGAACCCCTTGCACCATTTTCTCACGAATCATAGGTATTTTTATAAGTTCATATAGAGAGATATTAGCCCTGCTCTTCTTTAAGTCTTCAATCAAATCATATTCTAACTCAAGGGAGAGTGCATATTTATTAATTGCAGGCTGATCTTTGTCTTTAGCAGCTGAACTATTATCTGGAACAGTTGTAACAGGTTCAGTTGAAGGCTGGTTTTTTTTACTTCTGGTATTATGCTGATGCTGATTCATATTGACAACAGCCACCTCTTCGTCATCAGTTAATTCTGAGGTGTCCCAGAAATGACTGATGACATTGGGTGGTTTATTATCAATGTTATCATTGGTGTCTTGTTTATCTTGAGAACTCTGTCCTGAAGACTAAGTTTCAGTTTCAGTAGTTGTTTCCAGATCTGAAACTATTGCTTTGAGAAAACTATTAATTTCCTCAATGTTAAAATATTCAGAGGGTGAATTTTGTTTTACAGCTGGATTTTGAAAAGGTCTTCTAAATAACTGTCTCGGTGGTTCTTTATTTGGGGTATTATCAGAAGTGCCTTTTTTTAAATTGATGATCTCATTAGAAAGTTTTTTGATAACTCGTTGGAGACTATCCAAATCTAAAGCATCTTGACTTCTTTTGTCAGAACCAGTTGTAGTTTTGGCAGGGCTGTCGATCTTCTTACGAGAAGAAGACGCTGAATCGATATCTACTCCGGAATTTTCCTTTGTGGCAAACACATCCTTCTCAACCTTAATTGCTTCTTCGAAATTTTTAGCTAGAGTAAGTTTGGCCTTTTGCCGGACGAACATGGCTATTTTTCCAGGTAAGGCTGAAGTGTAAAATTCAATCGTTACATCCTCAGTGGGCCTTGAAGTAGCGGGAATTCTATTCCTTAAGGTCAGAAAGCGTTGGTTAAAATCTTTAACCTTTTCTTTAGGTTCTATACGAATTTTAGACAGTTCTGACACTAAGACTGCCAGAGACTTGTCATCTCCAAACTTGTTTATAAATGCGATATCAAATTCGTTCCAGCTGGTGATGGACCCAGCTCTCAAGGAAAAATACCATGTTGAATCCCTTCCTTCAAACGTGTAAGGGAACAGTCGACATACGACATCTTCGTGTTCAAAATCTAGAAGCCGGACTGCCAGCATAAACTTCTTGACGTGATCTTCAGCTGGCTCCTTCGACTCAGGGTTGAACTTAGGCAGAAGCTTTTCAGGGTGTTTAGGCAAAGGATGCTGAACACCAGGGACATCAACAGCATCCTGGGCCATCCAAGGCATAGGGTTAGGCGGATTGGCAGCTGCCATGTTCCTAGGAGTCGGCGGTGGTGATGGTGATGTTGGTGGAGTATGGGGAGGGGAATGAGGCGGTGATGGTGGTCGCCCAGATCCTCCTGACAAATGTGGTCCTGCCGACGAGGAAGGCTGATTTACTTCTATCAGGGGTTGTTGCACCTGAAGATCCGGGATGGGACTTAAAGGCAACTATTGTTCTCCCACAACAGGTACAGAATGACGGGTGCGAGGACGGGTAACCTGAGGGAGAGGTAGCTCAGTAGGCTGGCGCCCAGTAAAACTTGAATAAGCTCTGGTTAAAATTCTTTGAGATTCGTTTATGGCTTTTTCAATTTGATCTAGTTCTTCTGGACGGCGAGCACCACTGGCATCAAATTGGGAGATGAGGTTTCGAATTGAATCGGTCAAAGGATCGTCGCCTACTCGTGATGACCGACGTGTTCGTGATTGTGTAGTTGATTGTATTTAAGGGGTAGTTGGCTGATTAGTTTTGTTAACAGGGTTGTTGTCATCAGCCATTTTATGCTGGCCCTCCTTCTAGCGCCATTGTTAATGGGCGTATTTGACGAAGCCCGCAACGGGGGAAAACGGCCCAGTCCGAGACCCTTAGAACAGGCTCCAAGATGTTTGGAATAGTCGCTCCTGACAGGTTTAAAGGCTCTGTTGTCCTGGGATCCTAGAAAACTAATGGTTACAATTAATGCTACTGATAGTTAGTGTCGATCCTATACTTATAATTACAAGGATTAATCCAAGTTATATATTACAAGAATCAGAAACTGTTAAGTAAAAATAACTCAAAACAATTAACCCTAAATACATGAATAGAATGTAAACCTAGACAAAGTTCGTGTCCTACAAAGTCATGTTATAATTATATACACATGTACAGTAATTACAAAAAAAATAATCTGAATGTAATTAATGAAAAGATTTGACTTAACATGGTTTTTCAGATAGTACAGAAAGCCGAAAATAAATAAAATATAATTCTGATCTAATACCTATCCTGCTCAGGAGCAATAATTAAATTAACCCTGTAGTCAACTGATGTCGATAAAGCTACTGCATGTAAATCTTTGGGGATATTTGAAGACATTCAAACATTACACAACCATACAGAAACCACTACACATTATGTAACAATAATATCAATTATTGTTTACAGAACATGATATACCAACACAATCAATAACAGGAAAAGTCGATACATTATACATAATACTTGCACAATTCATCAAGGAAATTAGAACAAACATTCATAATGTAGGAAAATGGATAGCAAAAATGAAAGATATTATAAACCATATATAAAGTTTTAAAACTGTAAATATGTGTAAACATCACCAGTCCAAAACACTGTAGCTACTGACATCTCACTTCCTAGAAACACAGATAGAACGAACCAGTAGTTTTGTTCTCCCTTCCCCAGAGTATCGACCCCCCAATCATGTTCACTATCAGCCCTTAATATACATTTTGATTTTCCCAAAATAAACTTTCTAAGATCTAATCATCCAGATTGCGATCCCTAACTAATATCATACGGAGAAAAACGACAAGTGGAACATGTCGTTTTTTCAACAAACGCACAGCTATTCCATCCATCACATGGGATCGAGAACATAAACGAGATAACAGCACCTGTAAAATGATCCCTACAAAATCGATCTATCTCCAGAAATAAAGGAATCGTCCATATAACCGAAATCCTCAAAATCGGGGAAAGAGATATTGATGATGCTATCTGCGATACAACACACAAGAAATATAATTAAAACATAATTAAAATAAAAACAAATAAAATTATTAACAAACAAATTCATAATAATAAAATACCTGAACTCGATCATCAAAACACCAGACAGGATATCAAAATAACATATCACCAAACACTACAGTTTGACCGGATCGTTAAAAATTTGTATATTAATTCCACTAGATTGACTTAGAGATGGAGCTTTGAATTGCATTAGGGAGATCTGAGCATTAAGATCACACAATTTTTCTTCACTCTTTTCATTCTCGTCCTGTAACTTAAGCACCCGCCTGATAAGTTTGTTTTTATAGTTCCTCAGTCGCACAAGATGCTGATTACTTTCATCAACTTTTTCCTTTAACCCCACATTATCAGCTTTCAATAAATCTCAACTCGCAACTATTTCGTTCATCCTATATTCCATTTGACAAACCTTGTCTAACAGACAAGTAATGAACAGAGGATGCATAGTTTCCCCAATTCGACGAGGAACAGCCGAGGTTGTTTTAACAGGATTTTCATTTACCACGGAATTAGTCATACAATCAACTTGAACTTCCTGAAATTTCTTATCCACTGATGGACGACTATCACGATCAAGAGTGACATCAACGCTAGTATCAACAGGCTGAACCTCTACAGACAGCGAAGGATTTTCAGAGATGTCTTCAGCAGTTACAGGGTGACTCTGTCCAGCTATATCAGTATCAAAATCACGATGAATCGCCTCATCATTAACAGGTAAAGGAGTAGTGATTTCCTCTTCATCAATTACAATGGTTTCGACTGGAAGCTTAACATTCACAAGGTTTTGTGCCATCCTGGCTTTCTCCATGCTCCCGGTTAGCCTTCTAACCAACTTGGACCTAGGTAAATTTCCTCGACGTTTACCAACTCTGTCGCTACTGTTTGATGGAGTAACGGGTGACAGGGTTGAAATTTTCTTCATACGTCTAGGCTGTAAGGAGGCATGGGAATCGTTCTCTGGATTACCCAGAGGTGCTTAAGAGGGTTCTGCACTCTTAAGGCTAGGGTCCAATGTAGGTTTGCTCAAAGGAGCTGAACTTGAAACCCTATGTTTGCTACAGTCATCTGGACTGTCAAACATACAATGACAAAACTCTGAGAAACCATTTGATTCTATGAATTGCTCCCATGAGCGACCAGACTTCATTAGTTCATTCTCAATCAACATACAGACTAGCCCGTGGTGAAACAAACTGTGGCTTACATGTTTTGGTCCCTTCTTTATGGCGTTTGACATTTTAAACAAACTGTGTAGAAGATAGTAAGGGAGATTGATGGGAAATCCTATGAAAGCAGCCATCAAACGAAGGTGGTATACATAGGGCGAGGACAACCGACCTTCGCAGGCTAAATACCTATGAATTAAATCAAGCACGGGGCGCCAGTTTTTCAAGAAATACTTACGTGCAACTCTTGTCCGAAAGGAAATTTCCTGAGTCAGGTTCTTCAGCAACGATCTCCATTCCGTAATCTCCATTTTCTGATACTTAAAGCACTTCTGCCCATCCAGAGACAGACCCGTTGCACTTGCAATCGACCTCTCATCAACCCGAAAGAACAAATCTCCAACTTCTGCTTGATAGTTTACCAGGGACAAAGCAAATACTCTGGTGACTTCTAGATTAGAATCAGAAAACTTCTCAAGGAATGGAAGCCACCCGACATCTTTGACCTTTTGCAAAAGCCCAGGGTTTGAGTCCAACAGGGTTGATTCATAGGGTTCGACTCTCACGATAGGGGCCATCACTGATTGTTTATAAACGTGAAACCATGCACAGAATACATGCCACCACTGGACCAAAGACAGAAATCCAGAATGTGAGCATTTGGGATAGAAACTCAGAAGCGCTAAATAATGCAAAGGGTAAGCCATGTGTAATTGCAAGCGAAACCCCTACGGGTTTGGCATGAGCAGAGCCATCACTACTCGGAGTGCTGAACGCAAATGATGGTTGAAACCCTGAAAGACTAATGTTATCTCAATCAAGCCTGAATTAAATGACAGGAGAGCTCGAGGTGTACGTAATAACAGGTGCTCCACTGGTAAACAGCCACGACAAGGAATAGGTACGTGGAGGCCAAGGTAAGAATGAGTGTCATAATAAAACTCTGACGTCGTGATAATCATGACTCGTGCCATAGATCATTCCCGATAAAACCATAATATATGCATTCTCAACCCTACGTTCGACCCATTCATCAAAGGTGGCGAAGAATAATATGATTCGATACTGAACCTTTGAATATCATCATATGCGAGTTAATATCAACATGAATCATGGTCCATGACTTTAGGATATGGCGTTCGAATCATGTATCCAAGCTAAAACATAGTCACAAGGATCAAAACTTTAATCACCATCGCCCTACTTGGCATGAAAACTATGGTAACACAACCTTATTAATATTTATAACCATGAAATCGACTAAACCATTGTCTAATATTCAAGGGAACATGCAAAACTAGAATAGAAAACAACAAGCATAAAGACCATGAACACTCATAAATCAATCTTCCTAGTCAAAATTCATTCAGACCAGTAACTCAGAGGCAGCGATTTCATCGATCCAATGTAACTTGCAAGGTTGATCAAAAATGTTAATTTCAATAAATCAGTAGCCAGTGAAAAATCCTCCTTTCAGTAGATGAATTTATCCCTTTTAAAATTTAAACATTTCATCGAACAAAATGGGATTTTGTTCGATGAAATAATGATTTTAGAAGGCTATTGAGCAGGGGCACAACAGAGGTCTAGACATCAAAACTAGTCAAGAACCAAAATTGTGAAAAAATTGGAAAATTGGGCATTTTAATAAAATTCCAAAAAGGGGACATTACAGTGCTATCAGAGCATGGTATTGGCACCTATTGAATTTATGGATGGTACATATGAATTGAATAAATTCATTAATCCATGCGGTGATGATATGTCTAGGCAGGTTAATCAAGCATTCAAATTGGCACATAAAACTATTCATTGTGAAGACCTTAATGATTCATTGAAGGAATTTATAAAAAATAATTCAAATAAGAACTCATTAAGGAATAATAATCAATGCACAAATAGGGAGGAGGCCAAGGAGCTACAAATTTATGTGTGTGATGAAGAAGAAAAGGCATTACATGAAGAGGATCAAAATTCACTCCCAAATGAATTTGAAAAAGATGAGGAAACATCACATGAGAAGGAATAAGAGTACCTTGAAACTATTGAATATCATTCTGAAACAAATTCTAATATGGTAATGGACAAAAGAGCATTTACTTATGGATTCTTTAACTGTGAAGGATTACTTACTGATGGGTGCTCACAGCTCTTTGTTGGTGACATAGAGATCAATTTTGAATGGGTTGCTGCAAGCCAAACTTCCATTAAACCTGAAAATTAATACTTTGTATCAGTTGAATAAGAAACAAGATCAACTTCCCCATCGCCAATTGAGCTTCATGAAGTTGTTCCAAGCAAGAAGGAAGAATATGAGGATGTTAATTTGCAAGAGCCTCATTTTCTTGAAGGGTCGTTAAAGATGAATGAAAATAAGATCCAATATGCCCTTAGCATACTCCATGACACTCTAGCATTGGTATCAATTTCTTGTTGGATATCTACTTCCTTGGAGGATCCGTCCTTCCTTGAAGACCTAGAGAAGATCCAAAGCGCAATGTGCAACATCAAAGGTAATTTCATGTCTTTTCTTTTTGATAGAAAAAATATCATTGAGCTTAGTGAATGTTTACATGAATCCTACTTGAATAATAATGAATTTATTCATAAGCTCACAATTAAAAATGAGCAACTTCTTGAAAAGTTGCAAGACACTTGTTTTTCCTCCTATTTTTTTGATTGTCAAATGCTAGATTGTTTGGAGGATTGTCATGACATGGTGGATCATGAGAAATTTGGAAATTTGAATGTACTTGATGTATTTGAATATGTGATTGAAGAGATACAAACAATTGATGTGGTTGAAGAGGAACTTGAATTGTCTCTTGATGAAGGGTATGCAATTTTTAAAGAAGACCATGATTCCTCTACATTGGAACCAATATACGACAAAGGTTTCACACTCTTTAAGGAGTTGAATAATCCTACCCCTATGGATACTTCAAATTATGACAATTTTTTACTTACTGATCATTTGGGTGAGTTGGTTCTTTCTCCTACATCCTACACTTCTAAATTTTGCAGCAGTCATCCTAATGAAGTATGGCTGAAAGGTTTCTTATTGATGATGCCACATGAAGAGCATGGACATTATATTTCTCCTTTTGATGATGGAATGATTAGAGAACCATCTTTTTTAAATTCTCAGTAGAATCCTTGTTTACATTATGATTATACACATCTACATGGGTGCACCTATGATGTTCACTTGAGTCACTTGGAGACTCATGATTTTCCTTGCTCCTTGCCTAGTCTATTTGATGTTGGGGGAACTTCATCACACACTTGGGTGAAGAGATATGTGATTGGACAACATTATTATTGGAAGAAAAATCCTCTCTTATTTCATGATAATATACATATTCATGGGTTTATTGATGAGACTTCTTTGATCCACTTGAAGTCTTCATGTTTTCTTTGCTCATTATTTGGTTCAGATTTTGGTGGAGGTTCTTCATTCACTCCTTGGATGAAAGAACACATGGCTGATTATATTGATGCACATTATATATCTTTGGAGAAGAATATTGGGACATGGGATCCTCACCTATGTCATTGGAGCATATTTTATTGGTCACTTGAAGCTTGTATGCACTTGGCAAATGGTAGTCTACTCATTGGGAGGTATAAGCACTTTCATGATTTATTGGTGAGGCACCTCCTTGATGTACATTATTTTTATTTTTTTATATACTTTGATGATATATATTATGCAATCATTATGTTTGGAAGAATGCATACAAGAAAATGGGATCCAAGAATTCTTTTTTCAAATGTTATGGGTTGGAGAGCACTCTTAATTATTGGAGTGCAATGCAAGCAATGGGACCCTGGTATTGTTTTTAGTCCGATTGATTTCAAATTATTTGGGAAACAAGTAGTATGGGAGATGGATTTCCAACTTAATAAGGTGATTTTAATCAGAGTAGTGCAGCAACAAGCATGGTGTTTTCTCTCTGAAATCTTCATGGAATCTCAAAGAATCAGAGTGGGAAGCTTAGTGGCAACTTCAAAGAATCATACAGAAAGCAGGTTCTTGAACAACCATGTTTGAAATTGATTGAGGACAAGAAATATTGGCAAGGGAGGATTTGTAATATCCCAAATTTGGAATTGGGTAACAATGTCCAAATCACATTTTCCATATTCATGAATTTTGACAAATGGATGCTAAAAGTCAAATAATTGCCAAGGAGGAAAATCACTAGTTTCCTAGGTTGGGGGTGGAAGCTTTGAGATTTGGAATAAGGGGGATAATAAATGATTTTTAGACACTATAATGGAATAAATATTTAATAATTTATATTATTAAATAAATACAAGATAAAATGGAAGTGGCAATAGAGCATGGAGACACATGGAGACTATGGGGCCCACACTAGCTAGAATTCCTATGTTAAATGGTATCTTTCTCTTGCAAATTTGAATATATGGGAAGTATAATGTTTTTGCATGGATTATAATGTTAATATACTTGTACATATACTTCATAGGTCTAATTTGGGATGAATTGTAACTTACATGGGAGAGGAAGAGCCAAATGGGAGTTTCATCGACACTTGTCTAGATTCCCTTTACATTTATGACAGCTATGACACCAATGATGAAGATTCTATGACACTTATGACCCAAGTAAGGTATGAAGGCTGAAATACTGACATAATGACATGTATGGCCTAAATAGAGCATCTTGGAGGTCGAAATTGGAATTTGGATAAGGCCAAGAGGCTCCTACTCAAATTTGGGAGAAGAGGGAAGGTGAAGAGAGATGCCACATGGCATAGCATGAGCAGCCACACCAATTCGACTTGGATTTGGTTTATGGATGGATTTGGAACCTTAAAATACCAATAATTTTTATAAAATATAGGTATTATACATGATAATATGCTTTTGCTAATTTGTGAAATTGTCATTTGTGAATTGTGAGAGCTACTGGATGACTAGTTTTCTTGCTTAAGCCAATTTCAAGGGTGAAAGATTCCCATCCTAGTTGGTGTTTGGAAAGGCCACTAAGGTATTTCATAGAGATTTAATGTAGTATTATTTGGAGGTTTAAGGTATAAAAAATAATTTGTATTCTTCTATTGCAGCACTCTCTCTCAACTATTTCCACTGTTCACACCATATTCATGCCAATGGAGGGATTGCGCTTTCGGTGAGCTATTGATCTATTTGGGGAAGATTATAATGCTAGTTATATTATTTTATGATGTATAGGATATATATTTCATGTTTAGAATAATATCAGGTCTAAATACCCAAAATAATTCATGTAAAAATGTTGAACAATGAATAAATAGTGTCATTTCCCCACTATCTTGTTGTGAACCATTGTAATGCAGATGATTTTGAATTGGAAGAGAATTTAATTGCCAATTTATGATTGGAGTCTGTTAAATATTCTCGTTTTATCATTATTAAAAAGTTTCAAGTCGAAATTCCCAAGATTTTTATGTCAAAATGACTTGTAATGAGCAAACAATGACCATTTCCACTCCATTTTGATATATGCCATGGTAATGCTTATTATTTTGAATGGAGGAATGTATATATAATAAATGTATGATGGATATATTGTAAATAAGTTTTATTTAAAGTCTCATGTTGAGTACTTAAGCATTGAAATCCATTTTACTCATTTTTACTGCATTGGGAGAAGATTTGGTGCATTTTCCCCAAGGGTCGAAATTGTGACTTGGGGGTTGTTTTGGAAAGAGTCATAAAAAACTGTATAAACTGAAACATGATTAATATGAGAATTTTAAAATTTCTCTTAAAAATTCAAGTGACTTTGGGATCATTTGTGAAGCCATTTTCGGCAATTATCGAGGGGGATTTGGAGCCCCAATTTGCTAGTAAAGACTCCTACTTTGAACAGAACATTAAACAAGTTTTAAGAAGTAATTGAGAGGTAAAAAAAGATACATGAGAATTATATTTAAGTTATATTATCATTAATGTAACTTCAGATAAAATTTGGAAGCATTTGGGTGAATTTGGAGGTCTAGACATCAAAACTAGTCAAGAGCCAAAATAGTGAAAAAATTGGAAAATTGGGCATTTTAATAAAATTCCAAAAAGGGGACATTACACATTGGTAAATATAGATGGAATTAATAAAAAATCATAGTGGTTGTATCTCATAATAAAGGAGGTTTTCTGAATTTCCTCATCGTGGATTTGTACACGGTGGTAACTGGACAACGGTTTATTCTTTGAAAAGATCTTGGCTCCTCCTACTTGATCGAACAAGTCATTGAACCTAGGGAGTGGGTAATGGTTCTTGATGGTAATTTTGTTAAGTTGGAGTTAATCAATGCACATCTCAATTGTATCATCCTTCTTCTTTATGAAAGGTATAGGTGGTCCCCAAGAAGACACACTAGGTCGGATATAACCCTTCTCAATCAATCCCTGCAACTACAACTTCAGCTCAACCAAATTTGGTGCATTCATGAACTAAGGGGATTTTGAAGCTGGATATGAACATGGTGTCAGTTTTACAAAAACAAAAAAATTGAAGCCTCGTTTTGGTATTAATCTTGCTATTTCCTCAAACCATGCATCCGTAAATTCTACAAGAACTGTAAAGTCCTTGATGTGCTGCTCTCTTTCAGCTTCTACATCTTGGATGTTCACTGTAAGCCATTTGTAACCTTTCCTAATGAGATTCTTTGTTTGTAACCCATATATTTTCTTATAGAAACCTTATTAGGTATGCATTGAATATTTATGTGATTCCCTTGGCTATCTATACACCAGATTCACTTGTGTAGACAATCGAGCATGACATGGTGTTTTCCCAACCAGCCTATGGCAATAAGTATATTATATGATATTAAGTATAAAATATTTGAATTAATCCTAGCAGGGAAACCATTCAAGTTTACCTCACAATATCTAACTATTTAATAAATCTTTAATTTCACACCCATGGCTAATTGCACCAGTCATGGTTTCTCGTGTTTAACTCTTCCTAGTTTACATGTTTACACAAATTGAGGTGATACGTAAGTTCAGAAAGCATGATAAACAATAAAAAATGAAATAGAAATGTTTGAAATATTACCTTCTATCTCGACCATAGTATCCTGATGGTCTTCCTATCGTCTATCCAAGGCTGCATAAATACTCGGTTGATGAGCTATGTCCTCTACTATTGGTTCTTCCTGTAAATTGTGCAAGACTCCATTGATCTTGTTCTTACAGTATCGAGAATAATGGGGCCTTTTTCATTTCCATCATTTGATTTGTAGTGGGACAACATTACCTCCCCCATTTGTTGCTAGTATGTTTGCATTTAGTTTTGGTACATGTGGTTGTCTTGTTGACTTTATGATTGGATGGAAAATTGTTGTTCTGTTTTCTATAAGGTGGTGGATTCAAACCCGGCTTATGGTTGTCCCAGAAGGTCCTAGAATTTTCTCAACTTATATTGATGTTTTCCTACCTTTGTGTCCATTCCCATAACAAAGGATATCTTTGTGTAGGGTCGCGTCCAACGTTTTAGGCATGCCAAATTCAATTATCTTTCGAAAATTGGGAGGGAGACATCCTAAAAACTAATGTATGGAACATAATGTAATAGATAAAAAAATATGTTAATAAAAGAATACATGGTCATATAAACCATCCTTAACTCGTTAAATTCTTTCACCTTCCCATCGAAGAACCTTTTAGACATGTATTTCTCCTAAAAAATTCTGCAAAAGTTACTCCATTGGATTTTTTTTACCTCCTCTTTCTTGGTTTGGTTTAGGTCTCTCAACCATCTAGCTGCTTTTCCATTTAAATTATAGATGGCTTGACGAAATTTATTCTCACTAGAGTAGTTGTGTACTCAGAAGTATTTGCTTATACCTAGAAGCTTTTCTTCAAATTTCTCCCTGGTATTCATCTCTCATTCCTAGGTTAGGGATTTTATCTTTCTAAACTCTCCATGGAAGTTGTCATCATTCCTCAGTTTCTTTTTGTGAAGAGAAATGTAATTATCACTAGAAAGACTGTAATTATATCTTTGTCAAGGTTCAGGTGCATGTTATTCTTTTCCTTTTTATTTTGGGATGATGGACCATTTATGATAAAACTCGTTTTTGAACTTGTTGGTTTATTGAGTAGGGTATCCATGGAGGCTTCCTCCCATCATGTTATGAAGTAATGCTTCATTCATTGCTTGCTGCTCTTTTCTTTCATTCATATTATCATATTTGAAACTCTGTAAGTCTACTTGCAGACTTTCTATGGTTTTCAGTATATCAAAACTTAATTCAAGCACCAGTTCTTCTTCCTGTGTGGGGTTTTTCAGTTTTCCTTGTCGGATGTTGTCTTATTCTATGTTCATGATCTGAACTGTTCTTTGAATCCTGCAATGCAAAATTTTTTATAACAAGAAATTTACTATTAGTTAACAAAATTTCAAATATACAATTTATTTTCTGCAATGAATCTTTGGCATGCCCGTTAGGTCTCTTATTGTTTGAAACTGGGCTCTGATACCACTTGTAATGTCTGCAACATTTGGAAAAAAAAATTGTAGGCTAGTTAAATGCTACTTTTCAAGGACATTGTTTTATCTTTTGCAAAATGCATCTTTTGTTGTTTACTAAATCTAAGTGACGTAAGTTGTATACCCCTTTTGGTCTATTTTCCCATATAATGACTATCTATTTATGTGATGTGGTTATGTTAATTGTATTTGATTATATGATTACTCTGATTGTCTTTACTAATAACATAAAATTGTATATGTTGGTTTAGTTATGTTTTACTTCATACTTATATGTTTTTTCTTTCGTTTATGGTTTTATTTATTAAAAGGTCTCACTTGAATTTGTATGTCAATAGGTGGAGTGGTGGGGTTTATCCCTTGAGGGACTACTCAGAGAGGTAAAAATGTTCCTTTTTCTTTTACGAGGCTTACTGAGTTCATTTCAAACTAATGCATACTATCCCTTTTGTGTAGGTTACTTTGTTGGTGAATTCTATCTACGACGGTGGAATTTAATAACATACTACATCATGATAACTATGCTACACTATGTTATTCAAAGTTGGAGATAAGAGGACTAAATTCCTAGGCTTTGTTGTTCCTAAGTGCTACGTTTATGTAAACTCAAAAGTCTATTGTTTAAATATTTATGGTCATCATTATGTTTTAAGGTTATGAAACCTTATCCACCTTGATATTCATTCTATAAAATGTAATTATTTTAAGGTATAATGCCTAGGGTTTAATTCATGATCTATATCCCATGGAAAAACTTGTGATGAGTACTGTAGAGAGCTATGGGGTATACAAAAACCATTTATGGCATATTTCATATGCCATAAATCTTTGTTTTAATGTTGCAATGGAGGGTTTTGTTATGGGTTTAATTCTAGGGTGGTGGACTATGCAAAAATGTAGTGAGCTTGACTATGGAACTGTGGGTTAGGATTTCATGGGTAGTGGACGACAGGGTTACACTTTAGTTGCTCCTGTAAAAATGTGGAAAAAGAGCCTCATACGCTCGGTATGGTCATTGTGAAATTCATTTGGTTTTCGCTCAGGTTATCTGTGTGGTTTAGAGCTCTCGGTAGCTATGCTGCATGGTGCAACAATATTCCCTTTCACCTAGAAGGTATGCTCTTGACGTGGTTTTTCAACACTGTAATGTTTCTTTGCCTCTGTTAAGGTTTTTCCTACTTCTCATGGTTCATGTTTGTTTGGTTTGTAGGTGATAGGGGTAGCATGAATGTATCTTGATAGGCTCTACAGGTGGCTTGTGCAATCGTTAAATGGTAATCCCTATTGAAAGGGAAAGGCTCCTACCTCTGTGTGTTTATTGGACAGAGTGTTGACTTCTGCATTGATAGTTGGGTTGTGTGTTTGTAATGGTTTGGACATCCAATGGATGCAACAGTATTTAGTCCTTTCTTTGTGAAGAAGTATGTAAAGGGTTGGGAGGAACTTAATTGTCCAAAGAAAGACTTGTATAAAATTTTTGTTGTGTTTCAACACTTTTAAAGTATGGGTTTATCGTTTTAATGGAGATCCCTATATTTGAATTTTACTTGATACAAATTCTTTGGCTTTACAGTTCCTTTTCTTGGAATAGAACTAAGTAAATCATGATTGTGTTATTTTAACTTTTTATGAATTTATATTTGTTAATGTATGGAATGCTATTTAAGGTATCTAGGGTTTCCCCTTACAGCTACGGGATTGGAAGATGGGCTCGACCAATAGGTGGATACCCAGCCTGTAATGTATATAATTTAATATCGGTCTGTGGAAAGTATTACATAGAGAGTGGGTCTATTTTGATAAAGTGTTAATTTAGATTTAAATTATTGTGGGGATCTTGAAAGGAAAAATCCTAATGTCAGATTCGCACCGTTTATGTTTTTTGTTTGACAAAGTGCCTACATGATTCAATCCTCGGTTATCTTAATGTTGGGACTTGTTTTTAATTTAGCGTTTAGGTTTTTCCTTTAGCAGTGATGCCTACAAAATTTGATCTCGGAATTTCAAATGAAATAGATTTGTGGTTTATCATTTATGCCTACAGCAGTTTGAACCTGGGTTGATTCATGAATGCAATATTAGTAGTTTTGGTTAGGCATTCCACAAGATTTGATCCTGGGTGAGAATCTGTTTGTAATTAATTCGATGATATAAATCTGAATTTTGTCCTCGGTTTTCATTTATAATATTGTTGCTATATTATACAATACTTTTCCCATGGCCAAACCTTAGGAGGTTTCAATGGCTGGGTTTTGTATAAAATATTTTCTAATGAAAAATATATGAGTTTTATCTCACATGCGATCCTATAGAGGATTCGATGGCTAGGTTGGATTTTAATAAGATTTATAATCTTTATGTTTTAGCATAGATTTAATATTTAATTTTTGAAGTATGTGAATAGCGTTTATTATATATCTATTCATGTTGGATTTTAGAGGCTTTAAATAGTGTTTAAAATAGTTCGCTTATGTTTGAATTCATCATGGATTTAATGTTTAGTTTGAAGGCTTTAAATATTTTTTGATAATTCTATTTTATGAATGAATTTAAAGTAAATTTAATAATCTTATATGCTGGCAATATGAAATCTGCAAGTGTTTGATAAATCAAGTTCTTTTATTTAGAGTTTTTGATTTGTTTAGGAGTGTGAGAGATTTCACCTATCGTTTAGTTTATTTTAACAATTTTTAGAAGGTTTTTGTTTGGCTGTTTTAGATGTAGAGTTTACAATGTTATGTCAAAATGAATGAATAGGGTTTTGAAATATAAGAAAAGCATATATGACAATCAAAAAACAATACTAGGGAATATAATCTATACTTTGAGAGTAAGATGGACTCTGTTAGAAATTTACACAAATACAGAGAAGACTAAATTTAAGATTTGAATGTTTATAAAGAAAATAATACTAAGAGAATATAGACAATATTTTTCCCATGGCTTATATGAAAATGTTGAATTTTCATATGCTAAGCTATATCATTAGTATTTCATTTCGAATTCATAACAAAAGCATATAAACAGGATCACTGACAGATAGACAAGCACAACCATGCAAAAGGAACACAAAGATTTGTCCTACGAAAACCCTAAAGGGAAAAACCCAACAAAATCTTCCTCAATATAGATGCCTCAAAAATATAAAAGGTAAAACCAACAAGGAGATCAAAGCCTGATCCTCCTCCTTCTCCAGCTACTCTTCTCTTCTCCACTAATGTGCTACACAAGTGAGAGTGTGTGTGTCTCAAATGAGGATCACTACACCTCTATTTATATTCATCCGTTCACTTAAGTTAACTCATTTGACATCTAGGCTTGATTTAAATCATGTAGGATTGAGTTACACATGTAGGATCAAGTAACGACACTAGGGTGTTGATGACGCACCTTTACAATAAGAGGGGACTACCTCATGACTCTTATTAGTTATTCTGATTAGGAGCATCGGGGTACAATGTAATATAAGTGGTTCTCCCAATAGGACCATCGTGGACCACAAAAGATACATATAGAATATTCTTCGAAGTTACAATATTCCAACACTCCCCCTTAATGATAAGGGTATTATACAGAAACATCAAAAACAACAAGATTAGAGATAGGGGACATCATCAACATCAGCAGGGTAACAGATCTATAAATCATTGGAAGCTTTTCAACATCATGTAGTCTTCATCTTCAATCTTTAGTCTTTATCATCATTAATTATTTGACTTCTTTGATCAGCAACATCTTCAGCATTTTGATCTTTCAATCAGCAACGACATCTTCAGCACTTGGACCTTTTTGATCTGCAACATCTTCAGCACTTTTACTATTCGATTAGCAACAACATCTTCAACATTTTGATCTTTCAATCAGCAATGACATATTTAGCATTTGGACCTTTCGATCGACAACATCTTCAGTACTTTGACTATTTGATCAGCAACAACATCTTTAGCATTTTGACCTTTCGATCAGTAACAACTTCAGCACTTTGAATTTTCGATCAGTAAAAACATCTTCAGTATTTTGACTTTTTGATCAGCGATATCATCACCAACACTTTGACCTCTTGATTAGCAGCAACATCATCATCATCCTATTCCGATCTATTGATGAGAATCATCATCACATTCTAATCTTTTGATCAGAAACATCATCATCATACTCTGATCTTTCAATTAGAAACATCATCAACATACTCTGATCTTTCGATTAGAAACATCATCATCATACTCTGATCTTTCGATCAAAAACATCATCATCATACTCTGATCTTTCAATCAGAAACATCATCAACATACTCCAATCTTTCGATCAGAAACATCATCATCATACTCTGATATTTCGATCAGAAACATCATAATCATAGTGCATAATCATCATACTATAATCTTTTGATGATTATGTCATCATCATCATACCCTGATATTTTGATCAGTATGTCATCATCACCATACTCTGATCTTTCGATCAGTATGTCATCATCATACTTTGATATTTCGATCAATACGTCATCATACTCTAATATTTCGATCAGTATGGCATGATCATCATTAGCTACAACCTGCAATCCACAACCCAAAGACAAAAAATATTTGGATCACTTCTGGACTTAAAGTCTAGGGATGATACAATACCACCACATTCTCAACAACCAAAGTTACCGGATTGATTATGGGAGAATCAATCCCTATCACTTTAGGACTAAGTCCAAGGATGATGCAATCCTACCACATTCTCTAGGACCAAAGCCACCAAATTGATTACGGGAGAATCAGTCCCTATCACTTTAGGACTATGTCCAAGGATGATGCAATCCTACCACATTCTCGAGGATCGAAGCCACCGGATTGATTACGGGAGAATCAGTCCCTATCACATTAGGAATATGTCCAACGATGATTTAATCCTACCACATTATGAAGGACTGAGGCCACTGGATTGATTATGGGAGAATCAGTCCCTATCACTTTAGGACTATGTCCAAGGATGATGCAATCCTACCACATTCTCGAGGACCAAAGCCACCGGATTGATTACGGGAGAATCAATCCCTATCACTTGAGGACTATGTCCAAGGATGATGCAATCCTACCACATTCTCAAGGAATGAAGCCATCGGATTGATTACGAGAGAATCGGTCCCTATAACTTTAGGACGATGTCCAAGGATGATGCAATCCTACAACATTCTCGAGGACCGAGGTCACTGGATCTATTATGGACAGATGTCCCGGGATGATACAATCCCTCTTCATTCTCAAAGACTGAGGTCTCTGGATCACTTTAGGGAAAGTTCCTAGGGATGATATAATCCCACCACGTTCTGAATGACCGAGGTCACTAGATCTATTAGGGACAGATGTCTAGGGATGATACAATCCCTCTTCATTCTTGAGGACCGAGGTCTCTGGATCACTTTAGGGAAAATTCCCAAGGATGATACAATCCCACTACAACATCACTACTCCCCCTTTCGAGGAAGGTCTTTCCGAACAACACCAAGCTTATCTTGAAAGTGTTCGAACTCTACTCAAGGTAGAGGCTTCATCAGTACATCATCAAACCACCATCATCTACATATTTAGTATGTGAATACTGAACTATCACCATCTGTATCTCTAGTATTTGAATACTGAAAGCATCATCACCTCTATATTAAGTATACAGAATCATCATCATCTGTATCTACAGTATGTAAATACTGAAATATCATCTATATCTTCAGTATGGGAATACTGAAATCATCATCATATATATCTTCAGTATGGGAATACTGAAATCATCATCATATATATCTTCAGTATGGGAATAATGAAACATCATCATCTCTATATTCAGTATAGAAATACTGAATCACCATCATCTGCATCTTATCTTGTATGTAGAAATACTGGATTTCTATTTGTTACGTCAAAACACAGTTTTCTTTGTCATCACAACTATGGTTATCACATAGAATCATTGTAGTATCCATCTTCAGGTCAAAGAGACTTGATATCGGCTTCTGAATCCATATGGCTTCACAACTTAGTAGAGAAATCTGCTATGTATTCTGCTTCAACTGTGCTAAGAGAAACAATGGACTGTTTCCTGCTAAACCATGAACTCATAGCAGACCTCAAACAAAAGCATCTACCTGATGTGATTTTCTTGTCTGAGATACTTCCAGCCCAATCTGCATCTGTGTAGCCATAAAATCTATACTCATTGCTACCATCATAGTATAGACCAAAGTCTATAGTCCCTTTCACATATCTCATCACATGTTTTGCAACTACTAGGTGAACCCATCTTGGTTGAACAAGATATTGACTTAAGGTGTTCACATAAAAACAAATGTCTGGTCTAGTATTTGTTAAGTACATCAATGACCCAATGATCAATCTATAGTGAGTCACATCCACTAACTCTGATGAGTCATTAGCTAACAGCTTCAGGTTGGAGTCCATGGGTGTGGCCATGACTTTTCATTCCAACATATTGAATCTCTTCAATATCTCTACCACATAATTTCCCTGGTTGAGAAAAATTCCTTCTGAACTTTGCCATACTTCCAGACCTAGGAAATAATGCATTAACCCAAGGTCTTTCATCTCAAATTCTTCTGCTAGTTTCTTCTTGCTTTCCATTATCTGTTTCTCATTCCCTGTCAAGAATAAGTCATCCAAATATAGTAATAGAATTATAGGTTCATATTCTACAACCTTGTAGGAAATTTTAGGATCGACTTTACTCTTAGTAAAGCCCATGCTCATCAGGAAACTATATATTCTTCCATACCAAGCTCTAGGATCTTGCTTCAGGCCATAGAGGGCCTTCTTCAACTTGCATACTTGATTCCATCTGTCTTCAATTTCAAATACTCATGACTATTTGATGTAAAACTCTTCCTCAATCATACCATTAAGGAAGGCTTGTCTTTCCTTCATCATGGAAGAAGCTACCATGATAGTTTTGAAGGAAGTGTACCTTTCTTCCTGGAGTAAGTGTCTCTTCAGAATTAATTCCCTCTTTCTGATAGAAACCTCTAGCCACAAGTCTTACCTTACTTCTATCAGCAACATATCTTATCTTGCAAATCCATTTGGAAGATACCACATTCTTGCTTGCTGGTTTGAGTACTATATGCCGAACATCATTCTAGTATCATAACATCTTCTATGAGTTTGTCTTCGTCTCGATCCATCACGAAGCTATCCATCATGTCGTACCATGTCGAACTCAGATATTATTTTCTACAGTCACGCCCCCCTGAAGTGGAGTATCATCTTCCCTCTTCATTCTGTATAGGTGGTTCTATGCTTGATATATACTGGTCAATAGAGTATGTCATGTCATGTCTATTCTTTCTGAGGAAAATCACGAACCTTGCTTTGTACACTTGTTCTTGTAGATCCATATGGAGGATACTACATACTTTCCTTTATGTCTTCAAATCATATCGTATACATCATTCCTCATGATCAACTTTTATTCCTTGATCATAGCTTATTTCATAGAATTATTTTCTTCATATTGAGTTATCTCTTGTACCCATGGTGGTCTTCATCCTTCAAGGTGGATCTACCGCTCTCTAAAGGTGTCTTTGACCCTGGGAGCTTCGGATTCATGTTTATTGAATTGTCATCACTTTTTCTTCGAAACAAGTCTCATCCTTCTTTTCTTGTAGGAGGTTTTACAGGACCTTTCCTACAATTAAAATGCACCAATTGCATGGTTAGAACTATTTCATATGCATAATGACAAATTCTTATGCATCATGCAACTGTTTAGCCAATACAACATTCATCCGTATCTCACAGAAACTTTCTAGATGCCTTCCATCTCCACCATGACATCATTGAGATTGTGCACTAATCCAATATGTTAGAAAAGAGGTTTGATAAGTAGAAATGGAGAGTTGTATAGCACCATGAGCTACTTACCCATCACATGCATATTAGTAGTATACAGTCATTAATGCAAACAATCCATCATGCATAACACATCAATTAAATATAATCAAATGTATAACAAAACAATATCATGAAATGACAATCGAATACTTATCTTTTATTTGTTTCGTGGGTAGACTCCATCTTGATCATTCTGCTTTATCATCTTCTTCATTCATGAAATCATCATTTCATATCCAAATGATAACATGAATAAGAGGTTCTTCAAGAATTGAGTTCTTCATATTCCTCATCGCTTGAGGGATCTTCTTTGAATGGTGAGAGCTTGATCTTCAATTGCTCCCATCTTCTTCTTCTCTTCTTAAGAGTCGAGCTGAAAGTAATTACTTCCTTCTAGAAGACAGTCTTTGCATGAATGAATCCCATGATCCCGGGAGGCCATTCAAGGTGGCTATCACCACTTCTGCATTCTCCACTTCTTCTTCTACCGCTTCAAGTTGTTTTGCATTCTGGATATTAACACTATTCAACTATTTTCTCAAAGCCATCTTTTGATTTAAGTTCTTATCTTCAAATAGCTTGATCAAGAAATAAAACATCTTCGGTGTCTTTAGGGAAGACACTTGTGGTAAAATTTGATCCGTGATTGAATCAACAATGATCTTCTTGGCCTTGATCAAGTTCTTCTTCTATAAGGCTTTGAGCCTCATCTCCCTCTAGAACTAGAACCTCTCTACTCATTTAGGTGTCCAATTCATTTTCTTCAGAGAGATAAAATACTTCCATGCTTGGAATTTATCAACGTCATCAAGCTCATCAACAAGCTGATGTTATAGATCACTTTTAAATGAGAACCTCAAATTCAAATAGCAAAAGATTAGATCTTACTGATTTGAGGTGTCCATCCTGTTTTCGGAGCTGGCTGATCTAGGGCTTGTCAGAGAAACCCTAATTTTCAAAACTTGGAATATTTTAGATCTAATTGGATAGAAATATATATCTCTTCAAATGGAGCTATCCAATCTACTCATTTTTTGAAAACAATGGAGGGAAGCTCTTGGAACAGGAAGCCCTAATTTTCCAATTTATTCTACAGAAATGCCTATCACTACCTCTGTGATATCTCCGAAATTAATGCTCCTCTATGTATGAAATTTCTAATTGATATAGCCCCACATATCCCTGATCCAACAGCATATTTTTAGTAAGAATTGGTTTCACCAATTGGGATTTATGATCCTTTTCCCAAGGTGACCTGTTACAGGAATGTTCAGAACAACAAAGTTGTACGGCATGCCACGTGTCACTGGTTCATCCTCAGAGTCTAATATTTGCATCATAGAAATTAAAGTCCATGCTATTTCTGGAACATATTTAGGAATTCCATTTGGACTTCTGTAGCCCAATATATAGCAAGTTTCCCCAAGTGTCGTATTTAGGGATGAATTCTGGAAGAGGCTGGAACCCTAACTTGAAGGGATCATATCGCGAGGAATATAGAGAATATAAGGATGAATTTTCGACACAGTGTACATCCAGATTGGATATTCTACCTCTGCAATTTTCAACTACTGAGACTTTGCCAATATTTGAATATAGTGAAAGTACCAAAATGTAGCAGTTTTAGTATTTAGGGTTTTTCTAGCTCAGGGTCAAACTAGGGTTTGACTTTCCTGGAGTTTCACCCAACCAAATTTCTTGATCCAGGTCTCTAAAATTTTATTTTGATGAGGATAAAAATCCTATTCTAGGTTCACTCAAAATTCCTCTTATGTAGAAAGCCCTAATTTTCCACACCAAAATTGAAAAATGCTCGGAATCGAATTTCTCTTCGACAGAAAGATGCACCCTTCGATGGAGAGTCAGTCTAGCCTTCTTTTGCTGATCAACTGTGGATAGAGACCCAAAAATTAAGAATCCCTAGCTTCTGTAGCTGCTCAATGTCTTCTTTCAGGATGGCTCTGATACCATGTTGAATTTTCATATGCTAAGCTAGATCATTAGTATTTCATTTCGAATTCATAACAAAAGCGTATAAATAGGATCACTGAAATATAGACAAGCACAAACATACAAAAGGAACACAAATATTTATCCTGGGAAAAACCTAGCAAAATCTTCCTCAATATAGATGCCCCAAAAATATAAAAGGTAAAACCAACAAGGAGATCAAAGCCTGATCCTCCTCCTTCTCAAGCTACTCTTCTATTCTCCACTAATGTGCTACACAAGTGAGAGTGTGTGTGTCTCAAATGAGGAGCACTACACCTCTATTTATATTCATCCGTTCACTTAAGTTAACTCATTTGACATGTATGCTCGAGTTAAATCATGTAGGCTCGAGTTACACATGTAGGCTCAAGTAACCACACTGGGGTGCTGATGACCCACATTTACAATTAGAGGGGACTACGTCATGAATCTTATTAGTTCCTCTGATTAGGAGCATTGGTGTATAATGTAATACAAGTGGTTCTCCCGATAGGACCATCGGGGACCACAAAAGATACATATAGAATATTCTTTGAAGTTACAATATTTCAACAGAAAAGAAGTAATGCTTTGAGATTCTCTAAGTAATCAGGAAAACCTAACTAAGCAAACAAATAATTTTTAGATTTTCATTATAGATTATGAACCCTTTATT
Organism: Pseudotsuga menziesii; assembly: GCA_001517045.1. NCBI lineage: Eukaryota > Viridiplantae > Streptophyta > Pinopsida > Pinales > Pinaceae > Pseudotsuga > Pseudotsuga menziesii. The sequence goes on along the minus strand of LPNX010773979.1, from coordinate 22,436 downwards.
TGATAAGAAAAATGTATGAACAGTAAGGAATATAAAACCTCATACCATCAATTCGAAGCTATTTTATTGGCTTGAAACCCTGCACACTCAAGCACATAGTATTAATGAGAACATGCATAATGATGACCTCAGAGACGTGAATCAAATAACTTGAGAACTAGCATGTTTCACCCAACCATTACGAAGACCCATTTTTGGTTTCAGTCTGGATCCCTCGGAGTCAGTTCCAACATGCAAGTAGCTTAGAGCTCCTAAAGGTAAGGCTTCACCTATTTGGGATAATAGGTTCTATACTGAATTGATTTTCCTCTTTGGAAAAAGGATTTCCAAGAACTACTAGGAGAATAATAATCATATAATGTAGATGGAAATGAAGAGATCCCCAATCCTCTCTTTGGATCAGGTCTTTATAGACAATATTGAGGAAAAGGGACATTTAAATCAGGAATCATTTGTTTTCTTGAAATAATCTTTTACTTAATTTATGTGAATTTAATATTTAGTTATTTTAACTTAGGAACTCTTTGAAAAGTTCCTATTTTGAATCTTTTAGGTATTTAAGAATTTAATTAATTAATGTAATAATTAATAATACATAGATCATTCCATTTATTATTTATAGTTACTATTTTTAGTGTATATGCTTACTATTTTATTCACATTATCTATATATATATATATATATATATATATATATATTTTATATATATTAACATTTTTACTTTGGGTACCATATAGCAGGATCGCAAATCACATGGCACTTTTCTTTTAGCTTATAGTCCCTTCTTTATTAAGTCCTTCAGGTAGGGTTCGCCAACTAAGTTAGGCATATCTAAACCTCCTTGCATGTTGAATTACCTTGTATAACGTGGTAGTTTTTCAGTACTTGATGAGACACAAAAATTCAAAATTTCATTTAATCAACTTAAAAATAAGTAAGATAAGGTCAATTTTTTTTAAAGTTGGTTTTACTCAACATAATTAATTTTCAGCAACTCCTAGTGTTATTCCAATCCCATAATCAACGCTAAAAATAGGGAATTACACTAATGCTAATATGTATTTATAGGATACACCTAGCGATACAATGGCCAAGGAATTGGTGTTCCAGAGCTTATGATCGACATCAACTTCAAATGCTCTAGGGATTATGCCCAACACTTCCAATTCTTATCTTTTCATGTGCTTCAGACATTCATGCTTAAATAAAAAGTTTAAATACTCATGTGCTCGAGAGGTATTTCTCAACATAATCATCAAAAAACCCATGTGCTTCAGAGACCATGATCAACACAAACATTAAATACTTATGTGCCTCAGAGATCTCTCTCAACACAAACACCTCAACAATTATGTGCTTTAGGGTCCATGCCCAACACATGAAATCATATACATGATAAATAAAAAATATGCATTTGGATTATGCCTAATATATCAAACAAACCATCATTCTGATGTGTATTTTGGTATTATGCCCAATATACAAAATATAACATCAAAGTGTGATCTCATGCAATGGAACTTATTCCCATAAGTGTTAGGTAAAAAATGCAAGATATTACAGAATTTGCAAGGGTTTATGAAATTATTAAAATAAACCAGATATTAAAAAAAATTAACTAATTGAACCAAACACTAAATTAAATCTTCTTATATAATATAAAACAATAATTAAACATTCATAAATATAGACCACGAATCGAATCCATTAATTAACTCCAACACATAAACTAAAATGCAAACGCTGGCATATTACTGTTTCCAACAACGAAGAGTACCAATACATATAACTTGTCTACATACAATAAAAAATAAAAATGGGAAACATAATTCCCAGAATTCCACATACAAAGGCCGAAAGCCTATCAATGATTCCATAGGAATAATGTTTATGTTATTAAATCAAAAACCTATACACAGTGAATAATTTAAATCATTATACATTCACCAGCATTGAATCCACTAAAGGATTGGCCAAATTCCACTACTTTTCTCCAACCTACACTACCTATACAAACAATAAATAAATTATACTACAAACGAAACCATAAATCAAATAGCGAATTCCTCGATCAAACCTCATACGCTCCAGCTAAGAGCGTTAACAAATGTGAAATGAAATAACAAAATAAACTATTTCTAATCTATATAAAACCTAGATCGAATCTCCTAAGATACAGATGATATTGTATACATATTATTAACTACATAATAAACAATAACACGATCCATTAACTATCGTGAGCCAAGGTTGACACCCATAAGCTTCGACTTATCAAATATTAGCAAATAAACATATTAATAATGCTTAAACAATATGAACAAATAATAAACATCAAACCACCATCCAATGATCGAAACTAAATATCTAATTGCATGAAACCCTGACTAAAAGAGATAACGATTTATACAATTAACAATCATAAAAAAATAGACCCAATATCGAAACCACGCATTGAATCCATAAAAAATTCACCATATGTCTGTGGATATAGTATATAAAATATAAAATCAACTGACAGACAAGATGTTCTATATAGGAAAGACTTGGGCCATGCCATTACTACTGCCTTAAAAAAAACCAAAGCATCATATTAAACATATACACAGGGCTAGGATTTATTCCATCAACCCAAAACCCTACAACTAATTGACTAACCATCAATAGGAATCTACACAATGAAAATAAAATCAAGAAAATCTAAGACTTTTCCCCTTGTTTTTATTAACAGAGGTAAAACTACCAAGCTGAAACCATATAATAAATTGATAGATTATAATCACTTTCAAATGATGAATCATTTCAATAAATGACGGTAATTTTTAACACCCAAACTATATTCGACATTCAACAACAGATATGGAAATGGTAGTGTCATAGTGCCATTAGAAATAAATGGCACTCATAAACTTATAAATCCATCCATGATAAAATAAAAATACATGCTCGTAGAAAAAACATAGAGATAAATATTTTAAACCAAAAACCATTACATTCATTCTACATAGAGTTAAAATTTACACATTCGTATCTTTATACAAAATGCCTGAATGGGATGAGAACCCCTAAGAAAAACCTATAAGCTAAAAACTAAAAGATTACTATCATATACTTCCCCAAATCCCGATGAATCCCAATACAGAGGTCGGTTACAAATTCACAATAGAGAAACCCTGCAACACTATAAATGACCTAGCACTCGTTAAAGGCGCTTTCTACATGGGATTAATCAAAAATTTGCACAGTTGACCAAGTCTCTTGTCAAATTGCAGAGCACTCATGCTTGTCCCCCAAGCTGCAAAAAATGAAACCAAGATGCCATTAGGAGTATGCAGTGCAATATCAAAATATTACATTAATGTAAACGATCTAAGAAAATAGAGCATGCTTGCATACCTATGGAAAGCATTCATAATAGCATTATAAATCCCAAATAGAGTCTACACAGCTCCAACAAGAGACAGTACCCCTATCACCATTAAAATGAGAAACATGTAAATGAGCTATGAAAAACCCTAGAAAAAGGGTTATATCTTGGGCCATCATGGAGGATCCATGCTTCCCTTCACGTGGGCTCATTAAGAGCACAAACCAACCTTCCACTACGGTTTCAATAAAACCCCCCTTTCTATAGTTTTGAAATCCACATGTATTACCATAATATAAACCCTCTCCACTATAGTTTAAGAGCATACATTTACCATTAATACTTAATCCCTCTACACCATAGTTTTGGCTCATGTCTTGAGAAAATGGTTTTATTACATTCATAAAGCCCTTGGTATTTAGGAATAGTAAATTGTAGTTGCTAGGTTCTTTATTTTTCTTCATCACATTTATATAAAATAGGTTTATCGGCAAGTCACGTGCAGTAAGAATAGACATATCGTGCATTAGTTCAAAATTTCTAAGTAATCCCAGTATCGTAGGATTTCCTTACCTTTCTAAGTGAGCTGTTAGGAAAAAATCCCGCCACTCCTCCCCTTTACATATAGAGGTAAGTCAACCTCTTCATTTGAAAAAATAACAACTAGATAATGTAACATGAACAAAAGAATATCAGAAGCATCACTAAACTAGATAACATGTACATAATTACAATGTACATTAGAATATAGACTAATGACATTTAAACATCATCGTCATACAAGAATCAAACAAAAGGAAAACAAAAATAGAACTTAGGCTTCATACTTTATCAAGTTTATAATTATGTAGTAAAGAAAATATGTCCCTTAAGATCTTAGTAGTATTACTAGCCCTACGGATTTATTTATTTATTTATGGATTTTAGGGACATTACAAGTGCTATCAGAGCCTAGATTCAAACACTAAGAGACATAATGGGTGCTACTAAACATCCATTACAGAAATAAGCATTTCAAAACTATATTTGAAATTTTGTGAACAAACAAAAAAATATTTATTACTAAATGTTTTATTTGCAATATTAAGGAGCAATCCAACTCACAAATATACAACATGACAACAACCTACAAGGGAATATGAATTCCCCAACATGAGAAAATGAAATGGTTGTGGAGTTAAAGTTTGATCTAATGAAAATGATATAGATTATGCATGTAGGCTTATAAAGCTTCAAATATGATAACATGAATGAGAGAAAAGATAAGAAAGCAATAAATGAAGGTTTACTTCGAAACATGGCAGGAAAAAACCCTCATTGACAGTCTACCCATTCCACCAATAAATCGAAGGAAGAGTATTATCATAAAACAAGGACCAATAGTACAAAGGAAGAGGGAAAATAAGAACACACACCTAAACTTCCAAAAGAAGAATATCACTATTGTTCCAATGAAGGTTCCCTCTCACCTTCGAGAGAAAGGAAAAAAAATGATGACAACCTCCAATGACAATTTCAAAGATAAAATCCCCAACCTATGAAGGAGATATGAATACCAAGGATAATGTTGAAGAATTGATCCTGGGTATGAGAAAATACTTTCAAGTACACAAATGGTCTAGTGCGATGAAAGACTGGATATCTATTTACAATTTAAATGGAAAAGAAACTAGATGGTTGAGAGACATAAAGCATACAAAAAATGATGAAGCAAAAGAAATCACATGGAGTAATTTTCGCAAAATATTTCAAGAAAAATACATGTTTGAGATATTATTTGACAAAAAAGTGAAATAATTTCATGAGTTGAAGATGGGTTCCATGAACATGGAGGCCTTTATAAACATATTTTTGGATACGTTACATTACGTTCCTTACATAAAGTACAACAAGGTGAAGATACAAATTTTTTTTAGGTGTCTTCCTCCAAATGTTCAAGAAATAATTGAGTTTGACATGCCAAAAACGTGGGACACTACCATACACAAACATAGTATTTGTTATGAGCATGGAATGATAAGGCAGGAGAACATAAACATAAGTTGAGAAAGGTCTAGGACCATTTAGGACAACTGAAAATATGGTTTTAAACCATGACCATACAAAAAACAAAACAAGAGTTTTTTGGCTAACAAAAATTTCAACAAGTGAGGTACAAAGTCAAATGTTCCTGCACTAAATACCAATAGACCATGAGAAAACAAGGGAGCCAAGGCTTCCCCACTGCAAGTTAACTATTGGAATTTCTGAGGACACATTATGCTAGAGTTTTTCCAAACAAGACTAATGGAGTCTTACACAATATACAGGAAGAGCCAATGGTATAGGACATGGCTAGTACACCGAGGATCTATGCAACACTTGACAGCCGACAAGAAAACCATCAAGCCACTAAGGTCAAAATAGAAGGTAACTTTTTAAACAATTCTATTTCAAAATATAAGGTAAGCTTTCAGATGGGTTGAAAGAAAGAGTCGTCATTTATAATCTGACTGGAAAGGAAGATATTTGGTGGCAAGATATAAAGAAAGTTAAGGGTATAAAAGAAAGGTATCTAACCTGGAAAACTTTTGAAAAGTTATTTAAAAGAAAAGTGTTTATCTGAACAGTATTACGAAGACAAAGACAAGAATTTTTATGAACTAAGTTTAGGGCCCATGGCAATGAAAGAAATCTGTAGTAAGTTCTTAATCTTACCTCGCTAAGCCCCTTACATAATTGATGACAAGCCAAATATACAACATCTCCTTAGCTTCCTACCTATCATGTTTAAAAAAAAAATTGAATATGACAATCCAAATACATTGGAGGAAGCAATGAGGATGGAAAACTTTTTCTTTGATCAAAACAAAAATAAAAGAGAAAGTATACCAGCATGGAAAAATCAATGGCCAATTAATTTTCATTCTAAATGAAAACAAAATAATTTCCATAAAAACAAGGGAAATAATCACAGAGGGTATCTGGGTAATAATTACAAATGTTTTAAACCTTAGGATTTTGTAGTACCCTCAACTGTTGCTAATAAAAACCCGGCACAAAAAGAACTATTAAAATGTTGGGAGTGTTGATATCCACGCTACTTTAAAGACCATCCAGCAAGGAAGCAGAATTTTAATGTCCATTCTATCCAGGAAGCAGTGACAGATGAGGATATGGACAGGAGCATTTCCAGAATCTGTGCTACACTAGAAAATTCAGCAAGAAGACCACCGGACTTCCATGGTCAAAATTGAAGGTATGATAAACAATCAACCTATCTTTGTATTAATTGATCCAGGTGCAATCCTGATTTACATTTCACCAGGAGTAGTTGATATATGCAATCTAGAAACTGGAAATCTTGATAAATATTGGATAGTACAGTTAGCTACAAGTACCAAAAGAAAGGTTACTTGTATTGTTAGTAATTGCAAGATAATGTTGAATGATTTCCTTACATATGTCAATGTAAATATATTTCCTTTACGATATTATGATATGTTGATAGGAATGGATTGTATTGAAGAGCATAAATTTTCGCTAAACTATTTTGATAAAACATTTATATGTACAGATAATGATGGAAATAGTATAAAAGTGAAAGGAATTCCTAGGAAGGTAACCATCAGAGAAATTTGTCCTTTGCAAATGAAGAGATCAATAAGAAAGGGATGTAAGGTATTCATTGTGTAAACAATGAACGGAAAGGAAAATTATATAAAACATAAATTGGAAGACATACCTATTTTAAAGGAGTTTGAAGATATTTTCCCAGAAGAAGTCCCTAGACATCCTCCAAAAAGGGATATTGAGTTCACAATTGATCTGATACCTTGAGAGGTACCAACATCGAAATATCCATATTGAATGAACATAATCAAACTCACATAACCAAAATCATAGTTGCAAGAACTAATTTATAAAAGTTATAATCGACCAAGTGTGTCTACTTGGGGGCCACCTGTCTTGTTTGTGAAATAGAAAGATGGTACACTAAAATCATGCATATATTACAGGAAACTAAATAAAATGACTATTAAAAAGCTATACCCGCCTCAGCGGATAGATGATCTATTCGATCAGTCCCATGGGAAAGCTATATCTTGAAAGATTCATTTTAGCTCATGTTATCATCAAGTGCAAATAAAAGATGAAGACATTTTTAAAACTTCATTTAGGACCTGTTACAATCACTATGAGTTTCTCATAATGCCCTTTATGTTGACAAACACACTTGCTGCATTCATGTGTTTAATGAAGTTCGTATTAAGAAACTGTCTAAATAAATTTGTGGTTGTCTTCATTGACAACATATTAATCTACTATATGACTGAACAAGAACACAAATAACATCTAAGAATAGTTTTGTAAGTTTTAAGAGAACAAAAACTTTATGCAAAGTTTAGTAAGTGTGAATTTTTCAAAGATAAGATTCAGTACATGGGGCACATTGTGTCGAAGGAGGGAATCTCAGTTGACCCAGAGAAAGTAATGGCCATCATGGAATGGCCAGTTCCTAAAAATTTATCTTACATCAGATCATTTATGGGAATTACTAGATACTATATGAAGTTCATATAAGGATTTTCTAATATTTCCTATCCCATGACACATTTTCAAAAGAAAGGAAAAAGGTTTGAGTGTACTAAAAAGTGTGAGGAAAGTTTTAACAAATTAAAACAACCGTTAACCACCACCCCAATCTTAAAAAAATTTCATCCATTCAAGGATTTTGTCGTATGTACTCACGCTTGCAATGAAGGGTTAGGTGGAGTATTACTACAATATAATTATGTTGTAGCTTATGAATCTAGAAAACGAAAACATCATGAGAATAATTATGAAACACATGATCTATAATTGGCTTCTATCATTCACACCTTAAAAATGTGGCGACATTACTTAATTGAGAGAATTTTTTTACTTATACCACACAACATAAGACTTAAATATTTATTTCATCAACATAATTTGAATGCAAGAAAAGCCTTATGTCTCTCCTTTCTAAGCGAGCATGAATTCAAAATAATTCACTTAAAGGGGAAATAAAGTAAAGTAGGAAATGCTTTGAGTCGGCATATGAATTTTCTATGTGCGAGTAGCAATGACGAATCAGATCTTGGATACCATAATTTAAGTAATGGAAATTCTGATGGGAAATATTAGAGGTTAAAAGAAAAGCCTTTTAAAAAGGAACAAGAACAAGTAAAAATACACTTTAGCATAAACCAACCAAGAGTATTGTTTTATAAAAACAAGTTGTATAGACCTAACATAAAAGAAACTAGATTAACAGTCATTGATGAACTGCATAAAAGACCATATTCAGGCACAAGGGCTTCAATTTTTAGCCAATATCCTATCACGGCAGTTCATATTGTGGGTTTTAAAATTATCAAAAATAGAACCAATATATTGCACGTATTGGGGGGATGAGGGGTTTAAGGTGGGGGTGGTTAGGGTGGTTTATAAGGATTGAGGTATAAAATGGGGTGGAGAGGAGGTTTTAAGTATTGGGAGGGGCTTTCAACAAAAAGAGTTTGGGTCAATATCTCTCGAAATTAAGGGTATTCTTTAATATCCCATGATCACATGTGCTATGTGAGAGGTTCACTAACTAAAGTCCCCGTGTATTCAGGTCACCTAGGGTATCAGAAAATTATTACCATGATCAAAAAGGAATTCTTTTGGCCAAACATGAAGAAGGAAGTGGCTGAATACTTAGCGCGTTGTGTGGAGTGTTAGCAATTTAAAGCATAACATCAACATCCTGAAGGATTTTTGTAGCCACTACCCATTCTAGAATGGAAGTGGGAGACCATTAGTATAGATTTCATCTTTGGATTTCCCAAGAATTTCAGACAACATGATTCCATCCTGGTTGTGGTTGAAAAATGAATAAATGCAACTCATTTTATACCTATCAAATCTACCTACAAAGCTATTAATATTGCAGACATATTCATGAAGAAATATTCAAGTTACATTGAATACCAAAAGTGATAGTCTCAGATAGAGACGCAAAATTTAGAGGTAATTTTTGGAAATCCCTGTTTAAAGGCTTAGGTAGGCAGCTAAATTTCAGTACTGCATATCATCCACAAACAAATGGTAAGAGTGAAAGAGTAAACTAGGTTCTAGAGGACATGCTAAGAATGTATGTTATGGACAAACCTGGTATGTGAGAAGATTACCTACACTTGGTTGAATTTTCTTATAACAATAGTTTCCAAGTTTCTGTAGGCATGAGTCAATTTGAAATCTTATATGGGAGTAGGTGTAATACTCCAATCTCATGGAGTAGTCTCATTGATATATTAATATTATGACCTGATTTATTAGAATATATTGAACTAACTATGAAACATGTACAACAAAACTTGAAGGCTACCCATAAATGGAAGAAAGGTTATTTTGACTTAAAAATAACTTATAGAGAGTTCCAAGTGGGTTATCATGTATACATAAAGGTAAATCCCAAGAAAATTACATTGATATTGGGAAAGTGAAATAAATTGACACCCAAGTATTGCAGGTCATTTGAAATTCTAGCTAAAGTAGGGACGGTTGCATCCAAGTTATCCCTACCACCCATTATTAAAGTACATAATGTGTTTCATGATGTTTCTCATGTGATTGACTGGAATGTGATCCAAGTGGTACCAAAGGGAGAGTTATAAGTGGCACCTGAGTGCATTCTTGACAAGAGAGAAGTTTTACTCTGGAACCATGTTGGATACATAAAGGTCCAATGCAATCACCTTACTCCAGAAAAAGCTATTTGTAGCTGGAAAGTAATATGTAAGAGGAATATTCAATATTATTGCAAGAGGTTGACATGGATGAATAAAAGAAAAGGTTATAACACTGAGTATGGTGTTATATTTTAAGTGGAGGTGTATGTAATATCCCCTAATTTAATATTTTTGAATTCTGTTGGAAAACACTTTGATTATTATTTTATTATTCTTTGATAGGATGTCAAGAATAAAAAATTTGATTTGTAATAAAACATTCCTTATTAATAAAAATTGTAAAGTAGAGCACAAGTGGAAATAATTTTTGAAAGAGTGTTCACTGACCCACAAGAGGGAAATGACAAGTGGCTAAGACAATCTAGTGAGAACTCACGATGCAGGAGGCATCATCCCCAAAAATTAGGTCTGCACTCCTAGTTGAGTTGTTAAAGAGAAGGAGTCTCATAAATGACCAATTCCTAGGAAAAATACTATTTAATAGTATGTCCATAAGCAGCAAGAGGCTAGAATTGGATGGGGTTTAACATCCGTGTAATGGAAGTGATAAGGATTAAGATATTTTTCTCTGGTGGGTCAGGGAACAAGATCGGGGGTTCTGGAGCAAGTAAATTGGCTACTCTGGTAGTTGGTTGAGAGGAACAACTTCTCCACTTATGTTTTACCAGCATTGGTTTGAGCTTCCTACTCATCTTTCTTATGATTAATTCTAGTTTCCATAGGATGTATATGTGAATCGTCAAATTGTAGTTACCTTTCCAGGTAGTACTGTGTATGCATTTCTGTGGAATCATCATCCATGTTTTGTTTATTAGATATCTATACAATGATAGTATCATAGTAATTAATATTTTGATCTGAGCATAATTCTATAGAGTTAGTCATGGTTGGTTTGTTATGTATCGGTTTTAATACTTGAATGATTGTAAAATTACGAGTCTGCACTTAAAGTAATGAATCCCATGTTTTTAACTATAGTATGTATTCCTTGATTTATCTAATTTTTCTTGTCTAGATCAACCTCGTCAATATTTCCTAACCTTGCTTCCCGATTGGGAAGCAAGGTTAGGAAAACCCCAAAATACTAAGATGATATCCTGGCAGTAGTAGTCTCTCTCTCTCTCTTGTCCCAGCAACTTCTTCTCTCTTAGTTACATGGTACAACTGAGTGTGAGTGAATGTGTGATAAATAGAGAGTCTCACTTTCTATTTATACTAATTCCTGACTTGACAATAACTCACTAGGGCCGACTTCTCTAGGAGAGCCTAATAACCCTAGGTCCCCACAATTGTAGGGAATTTAACCCTTGATCAATAGGAGGGTTACCACAATGAATTTACATGAGTTGTTTACATTATTGATTCTCTCGATCGGAACATCAGGGTATGACATGAATCAATTACATTACAAACACTTCCCAAAATAAACATTGGGTTACAATACATAAGATGTACAAGTGAATACATTCCGAAGTTACAATTACATCAACACTCCTTGTTAACTAGGAAGGTATTCTCTCGACACAATTTATCAGCACAAATCTTCTTCTCTCTATCATCTGGATCATCATCGAGTTCTCGTCATCTTAATCTTCAAGCCATATTCATCTTCAAGTCATCTTCATCTTCAAGTCATCATCACTGGATCTGGATCATCACTCAATCTATATCATCATCATAGGATCTGGATCATCAATCAATTTGGATCATCACTGGATCTAGAACATCTGTGGATTTGGATCATCTCTGCTGGATCATCATCACATGTGCTATCTCTTGATTATTCTCGTCATAGGAAGTTCTATAGAGACAGCCCTTTTTCATGTTGGTTGTAGGCCTAGCCTCCATGTACATCTTCTTTAGTGCTTATATATGATTCTGAGTCAGAATGGCCCACCCAGCACTTACAACTGACCATGAGAAGAACACATCCAACACCATGTCAGAAAGGTACACCCAACACTCACATATTACCATGAGAGGAACCAATCCAATCATGTTAAAAATGCCCAGCACTCACATTCAATGATGGGAGGAACACATCCAAGAACCATACTGGAAAGGCTCAACACTTATATCTTACAATTGGATGAACACATCAACCATGTAAGAAGGGCTCAACACTTATATCTTACCATGATATGAACACATCACCATGTAAGAAGGGCCCGGCACTTAGATCTAACCATGGGATGAACACATCAACCATGTGAGAAGGGCTCGACACTTATATATGACCATGGGATGAACACATCAACCATGTCAGAAGGGATCATCAATTATATCTCATCATGTGGGATGAACACATCCCGCAGTCACATGAGAATGGATCTGCACTTACATATGATCATGTGGGATGAATACATCCCATAGTTGCATCAGAATGGCTCTCAATCCTAGATTGAGTATTCCTGGTAACTAACCAGGTACCTCCATTCTCCCATAGACTGGCATTCAACACTTATATCTAATCATGTGGGATGAACACATCCCATAGTCACATCAGAATGGATTAGCTCTCACATCTAACATGGAAAGAACTAATACTCTCACCATGACAGAATGGCTCAGCCCTTACATCTGACCATGGAAGGAACCAATCCTCTTAGCATGTCATAATGGCTCACAGATGCGTCATTTCCCCTTGGAGGAAACTAGGCATAATTTTAGGGGTGAAATTTAGAAAATGGGGTATTTTTAAGGGGTTTTCTCCAAAAAAATATTCACCATTTTGCAATTTTTGAAGCCTGATTTTGCCCAATTTTGATAGGGTAAACTTTTTTTCCCTAAAAATCACCAACTTATTATATAAACAATATAAAGTTCTTGGAAACTAAAATATTTTTTTGAAGATCCGCCAACATTTTGTAGTTGTTGTTTTAAGAATTGGTAAGATTCGCCAACATTTATACACTTTTAAATAAGTATGGTTACTTAAAATCATCCATCGAGGGAACCTAGATCTAGAGAACACCAAGATTATCCCTGAAGTACTCAAACTTCACTTTGGTCAATGGCTTAGTCAACACATCAGCTACATATTCATCCATCGCAACATAATGCAGCTTCACTGCTCCTCTCTCTACCATATCCTTGATATAGTAATATTTCATCTCGACATGCTTCGACTTGTAATGGAACACCAAGTTCTCCAGAAACTTCACACAACTCTGGTTATCGCAACGTATACAAGTAGCATCTAACTGGAGATCAAATAAATTAGACAGTAGCTTCCTTAGCCATACTTCCTCACAACTAGCTAAATAATCTGCGGCATACTCTGCTTTAGATGTACTCAATTCCACGCAAGAATGTTTCTTTCTAAACCAAGAGATCACACTTGCTCCCGTGCTGAAGCAACACTCTGAGGTGCTTTGTCTATCAATTGCACTGCTTTCCCAATCTAAATCAACATAATCTTCCAGGTTAATCTTCTGATCAGCCTTATTCTTGAGCCCATAATCAACTATACCCCTCAGGTAGCTTAGATTATGCATTGCAGTAATCAAGTGAACATGTCTCAGATCTATCAGGAACTCGCTCAAGGTGTTTACAACAAAGAAAATATTTGATCTTGTATTCATCAGGTACATCAAGGACCCAATCATCTTATGATACATCGTAGAATCAATCATCTCTAATGAAGAATCACTTAGAAGCTTCAGATTTGATGCCATAGGTGTGGTCATGATCTTGCAGTTCATTATCCCGAACCTCTTCAGGATCTCCACTGCATACTTCGCTTGTCCGAGGAATATTCCATCTGCATTCTTCCAAACCTGCATGGCTAGAAAATAGTGCATCATACCAAATTCCTTCATTTCAAACTCAGCAGCAAGCTTCCTCTTCGTATCAGAAATCAACCCATTCATACCTGTCACAAACATATCATCTACATACTATAGGAGTATCACTAGGTTACCATATTCAACCTTGTAGTAAAGGTTGGAATCAACTTTACTCTTGGTAAACCCTAAACTAGATAGAAATCTTGTCAATTATATCGTACCATGTCCTGGGTGCTTGCTTTAAACCATACAAGGCTTTATTCAATTTACACACATGAGACTCCCTATCATGTGTCTCAAAACTAAGTGGTTGCTCCACATAAACTTCCTTTTCCACTACACCATTCAAGAAAGTAGTCTGGACATCCATTTGGTGTATCTTCCATTTCATCACCGTAGCCAAAGCAAGTACTACTATGATGGAAGTGTATCTAGGTATAGGTGCAAAAGTTTCTTCATAATCTATTCCTTCTTTTTGGGACAATCCATGAGCCACAAATCTTGCTTTATATTTTTCAATGTTGTCGTCTACAGCATGCTTGATCTTGTAGATCCATTTGGAAGTTACAATAGACTTCACCTTTAGTCTAGGGAAAACATCCTAGACATTATTCATCATGATTAATTGATACTGTTCGATCATAGCATCCTTTGATTCTTTCCTTTTTGCTTCTTCATAGTTGGAAGGTTCTTTATCGATGAAGTCACATAACAAGGCTACATACCTGGAGCAGGAACTGGTCCTTTTTCTTTCTCTGTGATTTTATTCTAGAGCCCCATATCTTTTTGCACCTTGGATAGCTTATTGTACCCAAGCAGGTTTCCTCTTGTGAGGATTCCTCTCTTGATGTGGATCTACAGGTTCTTGAGGTTCTTCTGATTCTCGATCTTCTTCTTGAATTTATTCATTCATGGTTGTGTCATGAATTATGTGTGCTTCTATTTCTTTAGGATCTTCAGTAGGTCTCTTTCTCAATTTATTGTAAGTTGAGTTTTCATCAAATGTTATGTCCCTCCTGGTGTTGATTCTCTTGAATCCTGAGAATTATCTTTTATAAGCCTTAGAGCTTTCACAATATCCCAGAAATATACCCTTCTTTCCTAAAGAATTTAAATTTGTTCTCTTTTCTTTTGGAATGTGTATGTACACTAGAAAACTAAATATTCTAAGATGGCTAAATTTTGGTTTGTTGCCGAAAAATACTTATTCAGGTGTCTTGTTCTTGACTACTCTATGTGGAGTATGGTTCTGTACATACACTGTTGTACTAGTAGCTTCTTCCTATAGATGCTTGGGAAGATCTTGATCATGAAGCATTTCTCTTGCAACTTCCATGATCATTCTATTCTTCCTTTCTGCAACCCCATTCTTTTGTGTATTATATGGAGTGGATAACTCCCTCTTAATCCCTAACACTTTGCACAATTCTTTGAATTGATTTGATGTGAATTCTCCACAATTATCTCATCGAAATGTCTTGATATTCTTTTCAGTGTGGTTCTTGATCAAGTGTTTGAATTCCTTGAACTTGCTGAATAATTCATCTTTGTTCTTCATAAAAAGTATCCATGTCTTTCTAGAAAAATCATCAATAAAGGAAACATAGTATACATACCCGCTTAATGAACTGGATGACATTGGACTGCATACATCAGAGTGAATGATTTACAAGATTCCTTTCACCTTCCTCTCGCTACTTGGAAATGTCGTGTTTGTGTTCTTTCCTTTCGCACATCCTTTGCAGACACCATCATGTTTTAACTATATTTCTGGAAGTCCTTCAACAAATTTTCTTGCAACACGTAGTGCTCTGTAGTGCACATGTGCAAGTATTCTATGCCAAAGTTCATTTGTCTCTACTGTGTCATGGACCAAGGCTTGTTCTGGATGGCCCTTTAATTTGTATAGACCTCCCTCTTGTTCCCCAATTACTACTGCATCATCAATAGTCTTTCCCTTTGGCCACTTGAGAATTTGGCCATCTACAAATGCAACCCTCATTCCTTTTACATCTAATTCATTTATAGAGATGAGGTTCTTATTTAGTCTTGGTACCAACAATACATACTTCATTGTCACACACTTTCTAGAGTCTAGTTTATAGGAGGATTCCCCACTTCCTTTTATTGGATACAGGTAGTCATCTCCAAGTTGGACCTTGTGGGGTGATTCATGTTCCGATAGTTTCACAAAGGAGTCTTTGAATCCTATGATAATTTTGGAAGCCCCACTATCTATAAGACAATCATTTCTTCCATGTGTAATGTTTCTCATGATAGCAGAAATCAACACATATTCTTCATCACTTTCTTGTCTGATTCTCTTTGTGGAAGGTTCATCATCTTATGCATCATGAGCATGATGTCTTCTTTTGATCCCTTTCTTCTTTGATGGAGCTATTTTTTTTCTTAAGACAATCTCTAGCATAGTGTCCTCTTTGCTCACATGTATAGCATCTGAATTTAGATAGATTCGTGTTAGGCCTTTTAGGATGAAATTGCTTACCTTGGTGATGATTTGTTTTACTCTTCTTTTATTGTATTGTGAGAGATTGATCTTCACTTCCCATATTTTCTTCTCAAGCTGCTATCCGAGCTTCTTCTTGGGAGAATTCTTCCCATAGTCTTTTGAACTTGACTAGCTTATTTCTGGCACAAATCCCTTGAATGAAAAAAGTCCCATTTCCTAGGGAGACCATTCAAGGTGGTGATTACAATTTTTGCATTCTCCACTTCTTCATCCACTACTTCAAGTTGTTCTTTGATCTAGGAGACCCTTGTGAAGTATGACTATATGGTCTCCACATTCTGGATCTTCACATTCTTCAATTGGTTCATCAAGGTCATCGTCCGGTTTATGTAATTTCTTTCAAACAATTTGGTAAGGGAATCAAACATAGGTTTAGGTGTCTTTAGGGAACACACCTATGGTATGAGGTGATACTTGATTGAATCAGCAATAATCCTCTTAGACATGACCAATTTCTTCTTGTGTAAGGTATTAGCCCCATCTCCCTCTAGAATTGGAACCTCCACATTGATGTAGGAGTCCAACTCATTTTCTTCTAGGACCATGAAGATTCTATACTTCCAAGCTAGGAAGTTATCATCTCCCTCAAGATTTTCATCAATCTTGGTATGATGAGACATCTTAACTGAGAATCTCAAATCGAAATTCAAAAGATTTATATCTTAGAAGGTTAAGATGTCAAATCTGGATCTGGAGCTGAATTTATGCAGAGCTAGTTTAGGAGCATATTAGGGTTTGAATTTCCCAGCATTCTGTCCAACCAAAATCTTTGATATTGGTCTCTAAACATCGATTTTTAGGAGGAGATCAATCCAGGCCTCAGATCACTCAAAAATTCCACTTATGTGGAAAGCCCTAATTTGCGGCAGCAGTGTCAAGTCAAAAATTAAAAATGTTCAAAATCATATTATGCTTCAACAGAAAGATGTGCCCTAGAGAGGAGAGTCACCCCAACCTTCTTTTGCTGAAAATATGCGTAGAAAGATAAAAAAAGTAGGAATCCCTAGTTTCTGCCGCTGCATAGTGTCTTTTTCTCAGGTTAGCTCTGATACCATGTTAGAGTTTTATCATTTAAGCTAGAATTCTCTTAGGATCTTTAAGTGAGAGAATAACAAGCACAAAAATAAAACATAAGAGACAATGAACACAAAGGTTTTCCTCAGGGAAACAATAAAGGACAAAACACTGCAACTTCCTTAGAGATAGAATCAGCACCAAAATTAAAACCCCAAACAGTAAGATGATCTCCCAACAACAGTAGTCTCTCTCTCTATTATCCCAACAACTTCTTCTCTATCAGTTATGCACTACAACTAAGTATGAGTGAATGTGCGATAAATAGAGAGTCTCACTCTCTATTTATACTAATTCTTGACTTGACAATAACTCACTAGGGCCAACTTCTCTAGGAGAGTCTAATAACCCTAGGGCCTAACAATTGCAGGGACTTTAACCCTTGATCAATAGGAGGGTTACCCACAATGACTTTACGTGACTTCTTTACATTATTTATTCTACGGATCGAAACATCACGTCATGACATGACTCAATTACATTACAAAATCTTCCCAGAATAAACATCAGGGTACAATACATAAGATATATAAGTGAATACATTTCGAAGTTACAGTTACATCAACATGTTTGTCAAGACAAGCAATACTAATGGTGGCAATAGTGGATAAGGAGGTCCTTCTAGCCAAATGTTTTATCCAATAGTACCGAGGACCGATATAATTGCTTGGAATTATATTAAGTTACCAATATTGAATAGAAATCAGCTAGAAAACCCAGAGAAACATTGGTTTCCATGCGAAGCCGTATATACCATGCAGTAGGTCGAAGATGAAGCAATAAAGAAGAAGTTGATTATCAAAACCCTGAGGGGTCATTATTTAGATGATTATATGAATTTCTCTATGGTTTCAAAAAGAGTTTCACATAAAACACTAGACAAAATTCAAGCGGGTATCTAAATCTCAGCGTATTACTAAGATTTAAGAGATTTAGAAATTTTGTATGGAGTCTGCGTGGGACTTAAACCATATATTTAAGACATTTATGGCTAAATTAACTTTCCATATGTCATACTTACAACACAAAGAGTGGTTCATTGAATTGTTGTTGCCAAACATCTAGATTCCCTTGATGTAACAGAAGATTGTGTCACAAACAGAAGTGTTACAGTTGTCCATGAAGATTGAATCGTCAACTTAGGAGATTCTGTTTCAGGAATGATGCAAATTTAGTCATATCTAGTGAACCTCATGCCAAAAATCTAGGACATTACAAATAAAAGGAAGGCCAAGAAGAACACTGGTGTACTAGATGAAGATTGGAAGGCCCCACCAGGACAATTGCCTGACCTTCATGAACTATGTTGCATCAGGAATTATGAATACGATAAATACGCAAGGGATTCCTTGGTGTAGAATATTCCAGACTAGAGAACATTGGTTAAATAGTTTTTGTAGTTACAGAATATTGTAATTGCACCAGACAATTCATATTATAAATTTTGTAAATCGGTAGGACATGACGAGAAGGACTACTAAGCATTCAAACTGTTGTAGGAGAAAATGATTGACACGTATTTAATGAATAATGAAGAGAATATGCAATATTATATGAGTCAATATCAATATCCACAAGCTCAGTATCCTCATACCCAATATCCACATAATCAATACCCACAACAACAGTACCCTGAACCCAAGGAGGGGTGGAAATTTTTGAGGTCAAAGAGAAGGAGTAGGATTTAGTTGTGGAAGAGGCCAATCATATGTTATAATTGTTGGAAAATAGGAAATTTTGACATAAATTAAATGATTCCTACAAATAAATGTTCATATTGAAAATATTGTGATCATACTATCGAACAACGTTCGTAGTTGATTGTGAAGTGGCATGCTAGAAATGTGGGAAATCCAAACCGTATGCAGAATCCAAAGTCGAACCCCAACAAAAATATTCAAAAGGTATCTCCTAAGCTGATGGAACCAAATATTTTTGGAATGATGAGGGTAGGTGTTGCAACTAGAGTAGATCAAGATGCACAGTATGAGCAACCACACGTGCGACCAACGACACCAAAGAAAGTGTCATTTAACGTCCAAAAATAAAAGAAATTATTATTTGATGCATGGCCATAATTAATGGACAAGAATCATGTGTCAATGTATTCTCCTACATTACCAAGAATACCAATAACATAGATTCCTGAAAGGTTTGATTAGCTATTTCAAAAGAAACCAGCAGGAAAGGTTAGTAAGATTAAATAATTTTTTAAAATTTTCTTATCGCCAATACAAGATAAAAGTTTTTTAGAAGTTTCTTATCACTAATTTAGAGTTCCACATAAATAATTCTAAGATAAAAATCCATTTGATTCTTGGATTGGTGAGAATCTCAATGTTTCTTATTTCAATGTTTTTGGATCAAAGGCTTGGGATATAATTCCTCCCGAGAAGAGAAAGGTATTGAAACCTAAAAGAAAGGAGTCCATTATGGTTGGATATGGTGAATATTCAAAGGTATACAATCTCTTTTATCTCTCATCTTAGAAAACATTCATCTAAAGGAGTGTACATTTTGAAGAAGAGCCCATACAGGAGATCAAACTAGGTCAAGGGGAATGCTCAAATCCTCCACTCCATGATAACGTAAGTGATGATTCGTCCTTTGATTTTTATGATTCTGATATTGATGATGATGATGAAATGCATTCATATAATGAATCACCCATTTGGTGAAATTGGGATGAGAAAACCATACAAATAGCTACTGATCGTTTTGGAGATCCACTAGACTATAGGAAGACAAGATCTCAATTTCACAATTCCTTCTCCACTTGTAAATTGAATATTTTAGAGAGATGATTTATGATGGTTGGATATGATTTGCATATGTATAAGGAAGCATCACTTGAACCAATATGGGAAACAACCATGCAAAAATAGTTCAAGTCTTTGCAATATAATGAGATTTGGGAATTGGTTTGCTTGCCCTCCATAAGGAAACTAGTGCAACGTAAGTGGGTCTATAGGAAAAAAGTAGATGTTGATGGTTCTGGTATCAAATCAAATGCCAGGTTGGTTTCCAAACTCTTCTCTCAATTCCAAGGAGTTGACTATGCAAGGACATTTGCGCTGGTTGCAAAGATGGACTCTATCAGGCTAGTTTACTCATTTTTTGCATCTAAGCACTAGGAGGTGAATAGTGGTTTCCTTCATGGTGAAATTCATGAACATGATCCTTCACTTGTTTGAACATTGAATAAGTCTTGATATGGCCTTAAGCAAGCCCCTAGGGTTTGGCATGCCTAGATGGACAATTTTCTGCTATCACTTGGATTTGAAAGATGTAAATCTAATCTTAGTGTATATTTGTAACATGTTGGTGATTTATTGTAGTTCATATTACTGTATGTTGATGAATTTATTAATATAGTGAGATGCACTAATAATAAGGGATATATAAAGTCTTCATTGCACAGTGAATTCTCCATGACTGACCTTGGATTGTTGAAATATTCTTGGCTTAGAGATTGAGAAATATGCGCTAGAGGAAATTTCAACTCAAAATTGACCTTTTAAATTCAATTCAAATTCCATGTGATCATGTGTTATCCAATGAAATTTATTTAAATTTGAAATACTTTATAGCTATTAAAAACCCTTTTAATATAAATTCGGGGATAGGTATCATAAAAAAAAGTACCTTTTTTGTTTGTATTTTAAACATATCTCCTCATGTTTTTATTCAAATTTCGATCGAGAGAGCCCGTTCGATGCATAATTTAATGCCACATCAAATGAGATCTCCTGATCAAAATTTGATTAAAAACACGGGGGTATATGTAAAAAATACAAACAAAAAAGTTGTTTTTTTCTTTTCTTCCTCCAAAATTAATAATATTATTTATTATTTTAACTATTATTTTATTAATTTTTTTTAGGAGGCCCATTTTGAGATGAAATTTCCTCTAATGATGTAGGGATCAAAGTCATCCAACCAAAGTATGACACATACCTATTTTTAGAGTTCAAAAAGGATCAATATAATGAATCCAAGTGCCCATTCCTCTTAGAAATAAAAGTAGGTGATTTTAGCGCATCTCCATTGGTGGACAGCTCGTTGTACATACAACTAGTTGGGAGCTTGTTGCATCTTACACACTCTCAACCTAATTTGGAATATTTTGTATGTGTTTTTGGAATATTTTATGGGCCTCATGAGATGCATTGGAAGGTTGAAAAATTAATATTTCATTATGTGCAAGGAACCAAACACTTCAGGGTACACTATGTTTCTCGTTCTGCATTGGAACGAGTTGGATTTACTGATTCTGATTGGGATGGAGAATCCATTGACATAAAGTACACTTCAAGTTATGTGATAATGCTTTCACATAGTTCCATATGTTTCTCAAGAAAGAAACAACACACTATATCCCTTTCTTAAACTGAGGCCGAGTACAGAGGGGTAGTGAACACAACTACACAATATGTGTGGTTGCAAGGTATTCTTAGGGAACTTGGATTTGCATTTGATTCACCCAAAATATTTTGGTATGATAATCAAAGTGAAATCAATATTTCCAATTATCTAGTGTAGATAAAAAGTACCAATAACATTGACATACACATGCACTACATTAGGATATTGGTGCATGACCAAGTGATATTGTTGAAGTATTTCCCATCTGTAGAGAAAATTCTTGACATCTTCACTAATAGCTTCACAAAGAAGAAATTCACCTATCTGAGATCACTTCTTGGATTTGGTGACACATGTTGATGAGTTATATTCATTTTAATATTTTTTCCATGCCCATTTTAGAGAGGAGGTTTTGTTCCCATGAGGTTTTCCTCCTTATCTTGGTTATATGGACTAATGAATTTTTGTAAGACGTGTGTTGTAATGGATAATTCACCTAATAACCTAGGTCTGGGGGTTACCAACATACTAGACCTTGCAGACAGTTTGATTATAAAAGTACAAATAGGAAATA
>LPNX010773965.1:240988-282745 GCA_001517045.1 Pseudotsuga menziesii | reverse complement strand
AAACCTCACACACCTCATGGTGGCTGTTGAATTTTAGCATTAGCATGAAGGTTTTAGTAGTGTTACCTTTCCCAAATCGTGACCATTTGAAGGGAATAAAGTGCTTTTATGAGGATTGCAAGCTACAGGATAATAATGGGACAGACATTCAAATATTACAGTCTGCATTAGATCTGAATCAACTCACTTTCCATTTACTGAATGATTTCAACTTTTCCACTCTCTGCCAAAATCAGTTGCAATAGCTAATCCTACAAATATGGTTTGGTCTTGCAACTATGGGCCAGAAAAGCATTGAACAATTCAAACCTTTAGTTGAAGCTGCAACCGTCTATCAATTAAAGAGAATATTGTATGGCCCTAGTTCTGTTTATGCCTTGGAAGGAGAAATGTTTCCTGTTACTATTTCTTTTAATTATCTTTGTTTTCATCAGACATACATTCATTTGTTGATTTTTTCATCTGATACTGCTCTACTCTTACGTGTTCTGCCTGTATTGGATTTAGAATTTCTATAAATTGTTTTCTATCTCATCATTTTTATCACGTCTTATGTCAATTTACATGGATTTGTGCTAAAAATTAGAAGGAAATCAGGAGGCTTCAAATTTCTCTCATTAGATTGATCATCCTTTTTATTTATTTTTCGTCATAGTCAATATTTGGTACTCAGATGGTTTATCTGAAATTTATTTTTTACTTGGCTTTTCAGGGGTCCACTTCCTGTGAAGAACATTTTAGGGAGATCTGTGCTTCGCTACTGGCCTCCAACAAGACTTGCAAGTACTGTTCATGAAACAGGAACAGTCATATCACCAGACCACAGAGTAGCAAATAATGCTGCCAAGTAAGACATTTTATGGAGAGTTGCTTTTGCTCAAATCTCTCTTGAACATTCTTAATTGAAAAGGAAAGCATTGGATGATTTTAAAGCCATAAGTTTTGGCGGAAATGCCCAGAGTTTCACAACAGAGTTTTTGTGATGCAATTTAAGATCCAGATTATCATTTCTGGTGGACTTCATTCGGTGAGAAGATGTGATGAGTCAGAATATTGTTGAAAATGGATGATCTGAGAGTCCTCTCTGCAGTATGATTGAATTGAAAATAAATTTCTGCATATGCTGCATATCTTTGCCCCATTTATAATAATCATACTACTGAATTGGAAATAAATCTCAGCATATGCTGTATATCGTTGCCCCCTTTGTAATAAAGAACTGAACTGTGCATTCCTAATTTATATGGCTGGCAGTGGCCAAAAAGTATTTTTAAGGCAGAGATTCAACAATTGTCATGGTCATGGATGGTAAAAGCCAGACTTATTTGTTTAATTGATTATTGGACAAGGTTATAAGGTGAAAGATCTTGGTCTTTCTCTCGTATGGTGATTTTTTCTCCACTGTTTTAGAGCGTTCATGCAAATGTAGGGTTTAAGAACACCACCCTCCTGAGTTTGACTGTCTTGTTAACGTAGTGTTTTAGGTAAAGATTTGAACGGGACTTAATTTTTATTATGATAAATGGAAAATCTAAAACGTAAAGAAAATCAATATAAAATCAAGAGAGTTCTCTGTCTTTGATTGCATGAATGAGAAGTGAAGACCTCATTATAAATGGTTACATACTAGTGAGTCAATCTACATTCAATCCACTCTATGAATGTGGGGATAGACTGAAAAACACCGACTGTCAGCATCAATAGGTTATGACCATATTTTTTTTTTAAACTACAGATAGCGTCGCTATATCGACGGCTTTCCGTGGAACTTTGCGACGTATTGCCGTCGATTCAGAGACGTATTTCCGTCGATCTAGCGACGTCAGACC
This sequence comes from Pseudotsuga menziesii, assembly GCA_001517045.1. NCBI lineage: Eukaryota > Viridiplantae > Streptophyta > Pinopsida > Pinales > Pinaceae > Pseudotsuga > Pseudotsuga menziesii. The sequence continues at coordinate 280,916 of LPNX010773965.1, read as the reverse complement.
GTCGCAGGTATTGAATTTTGAAAATTTCATTCTAGGAAGGGCCATCGATATAGCGACGTCTTGCCGTCGATATAGAGACGTCTTTCCATCGATCTAGCGACGTCAGACCGTCGCAGGTATTGAATTTTGAAAATTCCATTCTAGGAAGGTCCGTCGATATAGCGATGTCTTGTCGTCGATATAGAGACGTCTTTCCGTCGATCTAGCGACGTCAGACCGTCGCAGGTATTGAATTTTGAAAATTTCATTCTAGAAAGGGTCGTCGCAATTGTGACGTATTCCCGTCGCTCTTGCCACTCAATTAACAGGTCATCGCTATTGCGACAAAATGAGTGCCACGGGAAAAAAAACACTTAGACGTGGCAATATCCACGCTTTTCTATGGATATTGCCACGTTTTTTCCGTGGCAAAATTGATCACTTGTACTAGTGCAAGTACTTGTTAATTCCAAGGGATAAAATGTATAACATTGGTGTCCCTACATTAAAAAAAAGTAGGTATACTTCCCTTATCTCTATTTTAACATTTAAACTCTCCAATAAACATATTTATTCACATAATTCCCATCATTTCAGGGTCAATAAAAGACTCTATGATATTAAGTGTGTTGACTTATTGTCAATAGAGTTGTAATTTTCCACAACCATTGTTGTATGAAAAGTGGTCAAGGGTGAGAAATTCTTCCTTCCATTTTATGTTGTAGGAAAGACAATAAATTACGTGGATGGTTATTAAGTCGATAAATAATGTTGAAGCTATTAGATAAATAAATAAAACACACATAAATACTATTTGGAATATAAACCTTGAATAAATGACATAAAAAACTCACCCACCCACACACACACACACAACAAGCAGATGAGCTTCAACCAAATGTTTATATACAATGGAAAAAATTGAATACAATGGTGTCACTTAGGAGAATGGTGCTTTCAAATAGAATCCAACACTCCCTTTGGGAGATTCATTTGACATGTCTCTCAAATTGCTTGATAACTAACTTGGAATGTTGAAGGGAAAATACTTCCTTCTTGAGGAAGAATCTAAGTGATATTGAAATGCCAATGGATGGTGAGAAGAGGATGAAATATTATTCTCTCAAACTAAATTTGGTAGCATAAATTTGATCTTCGCTTCTCCTTATGAAATGCATTCTCATTGCTTCCATTTATAAAACAAATGGTGGTCCACAAACAACTAGATATTCATGTGATCAATCCCTCTCATGAAGTGGATTCAAGGGCAAGTATGGGGTTATTGAATTCCCAAGCATGTCAAGAATACCAATTTGAATTCCTTGGATCCAAAACGTGGTTACAAAACCTTGAATGCAAAATCAAAGTTAATCAGGGATGATTTTAAGGAACCATACTTATTTAAAAGTGTATAAATGTTGGCGAATATTACCAATTCTTAAAACGCCAACTATAAAATGATTGGTGACATTTTTCAAAAAATATTTTAATTTCCAAGGATTTTAATTTGGCCATTTTTAGGGTGAAAAAATTTTACCCCATCAAAATTGGGCGAAACGGGGCTTCAAAAATGCAAAATGACGAATGTTTTTTGGTGAAAAAACATGGAAAAATAGCCCATTGGGCTAAAATCTACCCCTAAAATTATCCCTAAAGTTAATGGTTTGGGTTTTGGTATACATGTGTGGGATTTGAGGGATTTTATATGTGATGTCACATGGGTTTCAATTTACAAACCCATATGGTGGGACCAATGTTTGAATTTATGATTCATTGCTTTTCTTCACATGTTGATTTTGTTGATGAATTTTTTTGTGAGGTGCATGCTATATGTTGACGATGTCTCTCTACAACAATCGCCTAAATGTCACATGTGCGTGAAATTTATATGATAATATTTTCAATGATATTGTTTCAATGTTATAAACCCATACCATGATTCATCATAAGGACAATGAGTCCAATAAGAGAGAGTATATTTGATGCTTATTAATACCAAGGGATCAAAGGTATAATGTTGGTGTCCCTACATTTAAAAAAAAAACTAGATTTCCTTCCATTCTCTTTATTTTTTCTCAATCCCTCCAATAACCTAATTTCTACATATACTTCCCCTTCGTACAAGGTAGCTATAAGTGTAATGTCCCTTCTTTGAAGTTTTGGAGAAAATTTGAACAAATTGGGCAAATTTGAGCATAATTAGTTTTGACTCTGGGGGGATCCAAATGGCACCAAATGGTCTCGAATTTGAAATGCACTCATATGGTGACTCTTAATACCTCCCAGGAGACTCTGTAAAAAATTTAGCACTGACTTTATACCTCTACAACTTTGTTTTAGGATAATTACATAAAGATCAAATTTACTAGGAAAATGTGGTTAAATCCCCCCTAGGGTTTAGGCCAAATGGGCTTCCCAAATCATGTACGACCCTCCAAAATTGGTTAGAAGAGTATAGGGACTGATATCATACATTAGGGGTTGTCATTATACATGATTATTAGTTCTTCAAACTTGTTATAAAGCACAAAATTCATATAACAAATTTCAAAAAAATTGGTTATGGGGAAATTGCATAACTAACTCGATTTTGACCTATGAAAGGTAGAGTTAAAGGTTCAGATCAGGATATGAAATATAGAGACCATTTACATCATAAAAATTGCATCCCCAAAAGTAATAAACACCAGATAAATATCTGTATACAATTATGGTATACAACTCATTTAGTATGGGAGTCAAATGCATGAAAACTAGTGATTTAATGACATGGAATTGCAAGAGTTTCTCATATGGATTTATTAGATTTCGATCCAAAAGGAATAGGGAAATGAAATTACAGTGTAACACGTCATATATGGTTGTAAAAAAATTGTCAAAAACTCGGAGAACAACTCTCATACAAATATAATATAAATCTACTCCAAGACTGAAGCCAAATCCATGAAAACTAGGTATTCAAGAGCATGGAAATGTGAGCCTCTAACACATGTATTCTTGATATTTTGACTTACATAGAATATGGACATAAGAGTACAAATCCGTACATCATATAACCAATCTTGGGCATCAAATATCCTCATCAAAGTGCAAACACCACTCCAACAAGTGTGCCATCAAATGCGAGTGTGGGGGAATGGAGAAGAAGGAATGAGCGAAAAGGGAGATAGATTTGAATTCGACTGTATCGGCCTTCAACCTACAGATAAACCACCGTCATTAATATCTAATTAGATTTCTTAATGGCCTCTAGATCAACCAAATTGGAAATGAATCCAAGTCCCTTGAAGTTAGTTCACAAGAAAGGAGAGTGAACACTCACCGTGCAGTGGACAAGAAAAATCTCTCCAAAATTCCAAATTCCAATTATCAAATGATAAAAAGCTATTCTCCTTCCTCATGAAATCATTTGATTAATTTCATGAGTCCTCCTAAGGTCAAATTTCCCTCCACGGGCTTCCTCCAACTCATATTAGTGGTTTAGTAACTCTCGTGACATGTGTCGACCTCTTCATGCTCCAATTCTTTCCCCAATTTGAATGGCTTCCTCTAGCTCCCAAATTCGACCTATTGGTGGCTATTTTTAGCCCCATCATGTAATATTTGTCATATGTCTTCAATTAGGTATGAATTTGTCATACTTTTCATAGATATTTCATCATTTGTTGTCATATAGTGCATGGAATTTCATTCTAAGTGGCACACATTGTCTTCTAGTATCTTCCTCTTCCATGGGAGTTACTCTCCTTTACCAATTCGAATTCCTTGGCTCATTATATGCTATTTGACACCACATCACCCTCCAATAATGTTGCATTACCCATGTGTTCGAATTTGGATGAAGATCATGCCAAGTGTGTGGGAGATCCAGTCATCCAAAGGCTCCACAAGCTTCCAAGTGTTTTCATAAATCCATGGCACCTTATTTTCTTACCATTAATCATTTATGCAACCCATTTAAATGTGAATATGGTAAGCTAAAGTCCTTTAGGGTCCCATATCCCGTTATTACAAAATTTATGTCTCCATCTCAACCTAGGGAACTAGTAGGTTGGTGGAACATTATTTGCAAGTTGCCTTATTTGGAAATTATTTAATTGGGGACATGACAATAAGAGTTTTGAAATTTATATGGAGAGAATGATTGTTAATAGAGATCGAATTTTCCCTACTTTCCATGATATTGCTATGTTTCTATAATAATTATTCAATCTTCTCTCTCCTCTTTGACTCAATGTCTTGATGATGAATCTTGGTATGGGTTGAAAATGTTGACACAATGTCATGGAAACTATAGAAAACCCAAATTTTGTTGACTTTTATGTCACTTTTAGTATACAATATAAAATTACGGATGATACTTTTTTAAAATAAACAGATATTGATTTTGTATCATCACTCCCCCTCACCATTATATCCCTTTCAATCACTTTTTGTAATGATTGGGTTGTGGAGTTTTGATAAATTTATGTTCTATGCTATTTTAAAAACCAAAGGCCCTTTTTTCGAGTTGATCATGTTATACAACAAACAATCTTGATAAGAAACAAATGTAGTGTTTGTGATTCAATCTTAATACTTTTTAATGTTTCCCCAACAACATTCAATACCATGAACACATGCAATGAGAAGGTGTAGTGCACAAGGAGTAGCTCTCAACGGAATAATATACCCTCAAAAGATGATTTATATGACACAAACATTAGAGATGGCATATTTCTTAAGGGACGTAATCAAACGTACTCACTAACTATGGGTGAAAATCTAATTATTTTAAAAAAATATTCTTTTGTTTGCATTAAGATGGTTTCAAACAAATTATCAAAATCCTACAACCTAAAATATTCCAAATTGCTATTACACCAAACACATGTACAAGGTTCTAAGAAAGGATCACCTTCTTTTCATGGCTCATTTGTATTGTATGGATGTATCTTATTCTCAACAAACTCATATAAATCATATTCCATGTGCCTTCGTAGTACTCCATAAACATTTCATAAACTTCTTAATTATTCCTTTAAAATTCTCAATTATTTTTTGAAATTTCATAGAACATATGAAACTCAACCCCACTAAGCCCTTTAGTTCTTCATAACCCCACTAAGCCCTATAATTCTTCATTTGTATTGTATGGATGTATCTTATTCTCAACAAACTCAATATAAATCATATTCCATGTTACTTTGTAATACTCCATAAACATTTCATAGACTTCTTAATTATTCTTTTAAACTTCTCAATTATTCTTTTGAAATTTCATGGAGCATATGGAGCTCGACCCCACTAAACCCTATAGTTCTTCACATATGGATATTTTGCAAAGTATGATATTAAAAGGTTTATGGAGGATCTTTGGTAAGTTGATATTATCACTTTCATCAAGAACAATTAGGTCTCTTTTATGGTCACAGCATTTTAAAAGAATTGTTATAAAGCATGTAAATGAATTGTCATTTAAAAAACGAACTCTAGTGTCTTAAAAAATTATTATAAAGCATGTGATTGAATTGTCATAAACTTATGAACACTTACGTCCTAAGAAATTATTATAATGATCGTATAGCATGTAGCTGAATGATCATAAAAAAAAATTCTTATGCTTATTATGTTACCATGTATGATGTTATAGGTGAAGAAATTCTTTTATATATATTTATATTGTTAGTTAGAAGTTTTTTTAATTTGGGGGAGTGATCTTTGATTTAAAAAATTAGTATTAGACATCTAAGCCATTAAAATCATTAAAAGATTATATCGAATTTGTGTCACACTAACCCTCAAGTAGTTGGATTTTAAGTATCTCTTTCAAAAAATTTAACCCTTCCGGCCTTGCCAAAAACATCCACACTTTAACCAAATAAATTAATAACAATTACATCAAACTTTACTATATTAAACACCTTAAAATGAATCTATTCTAACCTAATACTCCATTCTCCATTTCTGTACTCTCCTTTTCAACAATGCTTTATAATTTTGTTCATAATTTAATTTTCTTACAAAATTTTTATCTAAATATCGATAGTTACCAGGGCAATCACTAAACCCTAACACAATACACAATTTAATTAATTAAATAACGAAAGTATAATTTAGTTAATTAAAGAAAGGACTATAGCAATTAATGTGTTTCATTAAATTGTGTCAATGGTGTCGTGAGAGTGCCTGTTTTTTTATTCTAATTCCATTCATAATGTTGAGATGCTTTCATGTCATATGGTTGAGTGAGCGAGAGATTGAGTATTGGAACAACAAAATGTTGATAATGTGCCTTAAATTTCTTAATTTTTTGGATTTTTATAATATATCTTCATGCATTTTGTTTACAGTTTTGAAATAAAGAATAAATATATCTTCACCCACGTAATACTGAAATACCGAAACAACTTGGATGTAAAAATCATCCATAAACGGGGTTGTGATTGTGAGCCAGTTATAACCAAAGAAAGAATTATATATCAATATGACGTAATGGAAATACAATATGATCAATATGAATATGCATGCAGACCTACTTTGAAATGAAAGCAATTATCTCAACGAGAAACTGGAAATGCAGGAATGGTAAATGGTGGACGCGAATTAGTTTCAGTATGGTCTGGCTCCAACATAGTTGCCAGGAGGGTAGTAGTTGCATGTCATAAATGTGTCACCGCTGTCACATTTGATCTCCGCGCATCCAACTTTACTGGTTGTTCTCCACACAATCTGAGTGTAGTGGGTGCAGTCTTGTCCAGAGCTGCAACTATTATTTGCATAGTTATACCACTTCTTCTCATCCACCCATGCAGCAACTGCCTGCCTACTGCTCCAACCTCTGCCGCTCCCCCAGAATATGTTCTCCCCGAACGGACCCTGAGAATGTTGAAGGAGGCAATCACCTCTTCTTTCCCTTGCGTAAGTACGCGCATAAGTTGTAAGCTTCACATCCCATTTCAGCGGAGGGACTCCCACTTGCTTCCTTGCCTCGTTCTGCGGTACCAGAAATCCTTGAATCGTTTCACTGATGCTGGTGCCTGCTGCAACCATTTGCAGGTTCCAGATTACAGCGACTACAACCAGAAGACACAATCGCTGGCTCATTGTAAGCAGAACAACAAAAAATAAATGCGATAAGTAACAAAATAAATCCTTAACTGCAACTGCAGAGCAAATCCTTGGTTGAAGAAAAGATGTTAGAATCTGCCTACACTGAACTTGTTTATATAATCATGTTGATGAAGGCGATTAAGGGAAGGAGTCGATCAATGTCAGCTGACGCCACAAATGTAAGCAGTAAGTAATATTGAGGGATAAGCTAGTGCAGACAATATCATATATATCCTCCGAACAATAAGTCTGAACGATATAAAAATAAAGATAAACATAGATATCATATCAGTAGTGGTGGCTACAAAATTCAGCGTTATTTCGCATATTACGCATCCGGAGTAAAGGCGTAGCCTCCTGCGAAACACATTTTATGTCACGTTTTCAAATTTGCATGGAAGAAGCGTGAATCGGGGTTTGACTTTGGTAGAAGGCGACGGTGGTGACAACCCAGCGAGATGAGAAAGACGGGAAGAACAGTTTCTGGTTTGGGAAAGAATCACAAATCCTATCTAGATTTGCGTATTTTAGAATATGAGAATCTATGCGTCGAGCAGATGCGAAGGCGGCGAAGTGGCGGGGCGCAGGTCTGGGGTCAAACCGAGGGAGGACACGTTGGAGCGCCCCTAGCGAGGGTCGTGGCTGTCGAGTCCTTCACCATTTTCAAAGCGTAATTTAAGTCATCTTTCAAGAACATCAATGCAGGATCAATGTCAAAAATGTTTAGATCATCCCACAACTCTCTTTCCTCGTTTGATATGAAATGGATTAATATATGGATTTTCACTTAATTGGAGTTAATTGGAGTTATTTTTAGAGTCTTAGATCTCATGAATTGGTTTTAGAGCTTGAAGAAAGTATGAATTGTTTTGTAAGGCCTATTTTATTTTGGAGGGGTTAAATGACTCTTTTTTTTTCTCAACTTTATACTTTATAGCGTATCATTATATCTTATTTTATATGTAATTAGGTTAATTGTTTAAAAATTGTCATTCAACAAAGTAATTTTTATGAACATTTTAGAAGGTCCAAAACCCCAACCTTGATCGAGAGTAGTTGGGACATGTAAAAAACTTAATATTAACCTAACTTTCAAGAACATTCTAGAAGGTCCAAAACCCTAACCTTAATCAAGAGTTGGGACATGCAAAAAAACCTAATATTAACCCTAGACTACTATCACTCCATGCTAAATATTGGGCCATTAGAAGAATAAAAGGTTCCATTCATTTAATGTATTGTATTTTTCATAGTTGATTAACAAAACTTGAGTGTATATTATAGCAAAAGAGAGTAGATTGGAGATCATGTAGTAGCCCTTCTAGCTTCAAAGTCATAGGTAACTCCATCTGGAGAGTACATTTCCTTTATATTTGCATTTTAACATAAAGGAAAAGGCATAGTCCTCATTTGTGGCTAGGATTTTCTCCAAAATGGGATTTCCTTGGGTATATCTTGTGTTATTGTGTGGATTGTATACACCTTTTCTCTAGTATATTCTTATTTGAGTTCTACTTATTGAGCATTCAATAAAAATAAGATAATAAAAAAGGACTAAGTTGTAAGATCCGTTGTGATGAAGTGTTCCAATGGAATGTCCACAACAATTTACAGAACACCATGCCCAATATCAATAAGATTTATCCTCCCTTAAAACATTGATGCTTTATATCCTCCACAAAAATTGTTAAACAAACTCAAGAAAATGTAATGTAATTGGTGTTATCATGAGATCTAAGCATTAGGTATTACTCTATTACATCCACTCTAACAACATTTTGGCATAGTTTGAAGAATAAAATAAACAATCAATCAAGAATAAAATACTTACTAATAATCCATAAATGCAATCATACTAAATTTGCATGTTCCTATATATATCTATAGAGCAAGTAGATTTTCTCACTTACTCTATAATGTTTTGTTAGAATTGTCACCCTTCAACAAAAGGTGATGTCAATCCTTCAACAAAGATGACGTCAATGTCTATTACAATTCCTTATTTTATAATAAAATCTACAATGAACATACATATTTTAGATATAAATCGAATATGTAAATCTCAATCATAATGTGGATACACATAACAAATCCCCTACTATGAATGCTCAAAAAAAATGTTTGATTTTAAGATCCGTTTTTATATTTTAAAATTGTTTTAAAGAATCCATAAAAATATAATCTAGCATGAGAAAGTGAAATGATTGGGCTTGTATTAATGTTCGAGACCAAACAAGCATGTTGTATTCATGTTAGAGACCAAACAAGCATGTTTATAACTGCTATCACACAATTTATGGGCAACGATCTTTGTCACGTATCTGCAGTGAAAATATACATAAGTTTTATTTTTCGTGTAACTGTATGATGTTTTATGATGTCTCATGGTCTGATTATATAAGTGATATTCATTTATTACAAAGAGACTCAACAAGAGCAAGTATGTCACTTACAAGAATTGAAAATATATGGAGAGAGTAACAATTATTCCTTCCAATCACTCAAGCTAAAACCAATGGACAAGATATATTTAAATGATTGTATAGATATTAAAGAAATATATTTGAATAATTATATTTTATTATTATAAAATGTATATGTATATATATTTTTAATCCATTAAACTTGATATAATGTTTTACTTATGAAGTGTATATACATATAAGGTTATGTATTCTGCATAATGTTCCAAATACATATATATATATATATATATAAGTTGATGTATTCTACATAATGTTCCAAATTTCATATACGGCTTCATCTCGATGCTCCAAAATTCATAGTTATCTCTTTTGAATTAAAATATTTGAGGCCAAGTAAATTTATGTGGTTGTTGTTGGTGGCCATGAATATTTCAAATATTCACCCTCCTGATCTTGTCTAAATATTGGTACTATAGATTAGGCCTCTAGGATAGTTACTAGCTAAATATTTAGCTTTATAGTGTGTTTTCTTCGATACAAATTGAAAGTTTAACCATTATTCTAAAACAAAATAACAACATGCAAAAGTATCTTGCCAAGCAAAAACAACATAGTAACATGAACATTATTTAGAAACAAGAATGATATCACACGAATGAAAACATTGTGTGGTTGTTGTTACAACTATTAAATATTGAACAACCTTAATATTGTTATACTTTTTTTTAATCATGGGAACAAAAACCTCCCAAGAGTATATTCAACAACTCATAAGCCAGATATACCAATAACTTATGACTTAGCAGGGGCTAAGACATCCTGAATCCCACTTGAGTGAGCCTCTATCCCGGGGGTCGCCTACCCTTCGAGCCTTGTCACAACGTGCCAATCAGAAATCTTATCCTCGTCGGTTCTGAACATGTGACCTCCAAAGAGATAACACATGTTATTAACCATTAGACCCACTCAGATACTCCAGTGTTATACTTTTGTTACACTGTAACATTTTTTTAATAAGATAACTCAAGTAAGGTAAATATTTGGGATGATGTGTTAAGGTCATCTTTACCGCTCTACGTTGCATGGTGCTCTGTGTTAGATATAACATGGTGCATGTTGCTTTGCGTTAGATATAACATTATTTTATAAGAGTGGTGTCTATCACTAATAATTTTCGTTACTCCATAACACTATTTTTTTTATAGGAGTAGTGTGTATCTAAAGTGAGAAAAGAATAAGTTGAAATTTAATGCATGCGCATTATGTTTTTGAATAGAAAATCTAATGTTAAGTGCATGTAATCCTAAACTAGTGTGTATGTGGTACATACTTTAAAATTGAAAGTAGAAATTGTATTGTTATGTCCCCAAAAATAGGATATATATAAATAGCCAACGTGAATTTATTCTTATTTTGATTTTTGGTATTTGCATTTTTCTAATGTTAAACTAGAGAACAAATATTATTTATTTACTTGAAATTTTTAATTTGTATTTTACTATCATTCTATTGGTCAAATATCAATGGCGTTTTCCTAGGTTTTTACGTTTAGGACCTGACGGCAAGATGACATTAGCATTAATAATGGTGGGTAGTTGTGTCTAGTAGGTACAATGAATTGTCTGCAGTGGTATTAATGGAGGAGAACGCCACATGTCAACTTGGTTATTTGTGTCACTCAAACTCCAATCCTAAATCTCTCTTAGTGCTCTTCACACTTGGACTCAAAAGCTTGTGCTGAATTTTTGTGGTACCTACATGAAGGTCACGCCACGGTCCGAGTTCAACAGTCATAGGAAGTACTAGATGCAAGCTCTCATCAGCAAGGATTTAATGCATCCCTCCAATTTTTTTTTGCCAACATGGCCTTTTCGGATCCTTTCATGATCCGCCCGTCGAATAATAATAATATTGAGATAAAAGGAAGTGCAACCAGAAAATCCAAAATCCTTTAAAAAAAAATAAGTAAATTAGTTACCAGAAAAATCCAAAATGTAAAACTTCTAGATAACTCCTTTTGGAATGGTCATTTGACAGTGTCCACTAATTATTTAGGCCTTTAATTGAATGGCTTCACAGTTGTGATGTATCAGTAGTTTGCAGTATGTTTTTCCATAAGTCTCATAGATACCCATCTTGTCAACTATTTTAACATGAAAACTTTGCTGATGTAGTTTCGTGTTGTATTTAAAAATGGCAGTTAGGTATGGGAAGCTCCCTGGAAACTCTTTGCAGCCAAGATTATGGAGCAAAGCAATACAAAATTATGGAAATATATATGCAACGCCTGTGGATTGTGCTCTTTCTTGTTGCAATCTTCCTCTTACCAATCTATATTTTTGCCACTCCCATTTTGAAGATGATGGGTCATCCAGATTATGTTTCTAAGCAATCTGGATCAGTTTCAATCTAGTTCATTCTTTAGCACTTTGCATTTGTACTTATGTTCCCAATTCAGAGATTCCTATAGTTGCAGTTGAAAAACATGGTATTTTCCTGGCTTTCTGCACCTTCATTGGTGCTTCATATTTCCCTAAGCTAGTTGTTTATCATTAAATTGAAACAGGGGCTTGGCGGAACAACAATTACATTGGATTTAGCATGGTGGGTGCCTATAATTGGCCATTTTCTTTATGTTACTTGTTAAGGTTGTCCCAGTGGACTAGTTTGTGAAGAAAAGCATTCATATACTTGTGTCCTTTTCTCAAGCTATCCGTCCCATCGAGTATTATGTTATGGTGTGTTAAACATAACTTGATTTTCAAAGGATTTTCTTTTTCAATTGATTCTAATTTCAAAAAAAAGGGAGATGGCATTATTTCTCCTTTCTTCAGTTTAGAGAATTGGTATTACAGAGTGTTGGTACTCTTGACATGGAATCTCCCAAATACGCAAGTTGTAGTGGATTCCCTTTCTATATGGTAAGACCCGTCTTCGTTGTTTCATTTTTTTAACAATGCAATATTAATTTAATTAACATTTTAATATTTTGATACTTGATCTTCAATCCTTTTAGCATGAACATCAATGGCTGGGAGATGATGATTCCACTTGGAGTTTTTGTTGCAATTGGGTATGTTCAGTGTACTAGTATTTTGGATGGCACTTAATGTCATTGTTTTGAATGTGCAATTGTTTCCTTGGATGGCACTTAATGTCTTGGTAATAATTTAAATGTGCAAGTGATTCATTCCATCTCTCTTAATATTTTCCATTTAGGCTTGGTTGTAATTTGAAGTTGATGAATGCAGCTTGAGGGTTTCCAATGAGTTAGGAGCTCAAAATGGTAGAGGAGATAAATTTGCAATAGTTGTTTCCACGACTACCTCAAGTGCAATAGGTGTTGTGTTTTGTGTTTTCGTTATTATATTCCGCCAGGATTTCGCTCTACTATTCACAAGTAGTTCAATTATTAAATATGTTATTTCATTGTTGGTGATTTTGTTGGCATTTACTACTCTCTTCAACAGTGTTCAACCCGTACTTTCAGGATTTAAGCATTTGATTCCCTCGTTGATTTTTTGAAACTTTCATAATAAATTAAATTTTCTTTTCCATTATAGGCATGCTTTTCCAATTAGAATGGTATCTCACTTGATATTTGATGATAGGTGTTAAACTAAATTTACACTTTTTACAGTAACTACATTTAACATAGCACGAGAATTGTATTTAACAAAGTATGTATTCAAAAGGTTTATAAAATTCAATACTCATGGGATCTACCCACTACGAAAACGTGTGCAACAACAAGAAACTCCCATGGAGAAAGTCCCGGTTTCAATCCTGCACATCTAACGCATTCTACAGGATCTGAAATTAGTAAGGTACTAGACCCAATTCAGTTTCAACCCCACCACAGAGATGTTAGCCACATGCACTACCTTCTTTGAACGTTCTCGCTTCCAGTATGTTCAAAACACTCTGGTTGAAAAGTTAAAATCTCTTCTTCCATCCAGAATTTTAACAATAACTCATTTTTATGTAATGATGTAAAAAAATTGATGTAATGTTGTAAACTTATATGGAAAATATCTCGATTGGGTTATTAACAAATATTAATCTTTAAATAAAATGAACCAATTACAAAGGCCTGGTTAAAGTTAAAATTTAAAATTGATCTAAAAGCTTATGTGAAATTCAATAAAAGGTCGAAATCTCTTCAAAAGCAGCTCCATTCTCTTGATGCAATGATGTAAAAATACATGCATGCCATTATAACTACTGAGTTAAATTCAATGAAAAGTCGAAATATCTTCAAATGAACCTCCCATTCTCCTGATGCAATGATGTAAACATACATGAATGCCATTATAACTACTAACAAAGAACTATTTAATCGTGTGTCTAGTAAACCCCGTGGAAGAAATGTAAACATGCATGCTAAAGGTTGTGGGGCCATATATCTTTTGCAAATAAGTACCTCGCAAAGTGTTTGCCAAATTGGGTTATCACAAATTTAAAAACAATTTTGCATTTCTTTCTAGAACATAAATTTGCAACTCTAAGGAGATCAATTCAATGGGAATTACTGCACATACTCAAATATTCCACCTATATTGATCCATAACATGATGGAAAAAGAATCTAACTATAAGGTACAGATTTTCCATATTTAAAATCAATATAGGCCAATAGCAACTAAATTCAATTTTATTGTACTAGATGTTAACTTTTGGTTTGAAATGATTTTTAGGGGTAGCGGTTGGATCAGGATGACAATCTTATGTTGTGTGGCTTAACATTGGTTGTTACTACGTCATTGTAGTTCCATTTGGTGTGTTTCTTGGTTGGTTATTCAATTTAGGAGTCCTGGTGAGTACAAATTCCTTTAATTGTGCCCCAACTTTGGAAGAAAAGTCTAAGGCATTGAATTCATACTGCAATGATACAATACTACTAATAATAGACCCATTTACACTGTAAGAAATATGGACAGGAATGATATGTGGGACAACAATGCAGATTTTAATACTATCTTATATTACATATCATTTCGACTGGGAATTACTAGAGGTGAAATCAGATGAAATGGGATCATAAAGCCTTGTCTTGATGAAATATATCTATAGGAAGTAACTGATATTGTTCTTTATTTATTCAATTGCAGGTCATTGAAGCTCTAAAATGTGTTAAACACATCGTCTTCTGATGATTCCACTCAAATTAGATCTTCCAAGGCGATAAATAACACTACATTTCAACCTAAATGAAGGTAGAGATTTATGGATCTTTTCCATAGTCATTGTTGGGTACTCGACATTCAATTGTTTGGTTTAGGTGGCACTGTGATTTCTATTTTAAGATATCTGAAGTTGATGAGGGGTAGGTAGGATATTGTTCTTTGTGATCACAATTTGCAACCTTGCTTCTCAGGTTATGGCCATTTTAATTTACATTTTCGAGTGTTAATAATTTACTGTTTGGAAACAATTTCAAATACTTGCTTTGATTTATTAAGAACTTTCAAACTTATGCATTGAATTATTTCATCTCTATTTCCTTTTTCTAATATTACATCAGTTCCAAAAGGATTATCGAAAAGTTCCTCTAAAAATATATATGTATTTTCTTGAAACTCGGTAAAATTGATAAACAAATTTTTGTTTAGGTGATATGTCTATGTTTTCATGTTTTTAAAATAAAACAATGATGAGGGATGCAAACTTCAAAATGAATATTAAGAAAACATACCCTAATGGACACCAAAAATTTTGTCGTTCACAGGAAATAATATGGGATGAAATTATTTTTATCCCATAGGATATCATCACCCTAGTTCCCTACAATCCAAATATTACCCCATTTCACAATAATCAAAATATTAGCATCGATTCCTGAATATCTCGTGAATTGTGACTTGACGATATTAACGCGAGTACGAGAGTTTGAAGAAAAAATTACCTTTAAAAATTCGATTACCCCTATTTCACGATAATCAAAATATTAACACTGAACATCTCATGAATCCTCAATATTAATATGAGTACCAACTTGCACAGACATGGACCTCTGCTTCTTTACTCCTTTTTGCTATTTTCTAGTGATTTTGTTGGATAATTATCATACTTTTTGTCCTATTAGTTGCGTATTTTGTTTGTAACAAGAGATTGAAGAAAATTTATTTTTGCAAAATCTCATTGAATTTTGTTCAAATCATAAAATTTTCAGTAGAATTTTAGTTGAAAAAAACCACCCATAAATAAATGAAAATTGGTTAAAGTTTAACTTGTTGCATTAATAAGTTCCAATATCTTTCTCCAACCTATCGAGTCTTGTTGATTGTGGCTTCCAATCTCATCTTAAATTTTCATTAAGAGGTATCACATCTACGTCATCAGTATCTTTCACTATGCTGAGTAGTAATCAAATTTGAAGGGTGAGTCTTAAGTTTAATGGTGTATATTATTTTAATCCTTTGAATACGAAAGGTGATACAAATAATTGTGCTTCAATTGACAACTATAAATTAACTAAATACTTAAAATAATGCAAAAAAAATTGCCGAGACTGACTACTGAACCTTCCTAGAAAGCTTATGAATTTCTCTATGAGGTCATTGAGTTTCATATAAAGAAGTATTACTGTGGTACTTGAAAAGTTGGAACACCATAAAATTGCGTGTCAAATCATTGGTGTATATTTTTGGGTGAAGGAAGTTTTTTTCAATTAGAGAAGATGCTCCTTTGGACCCTTTTCCCTTCTTCGGAGCCATCATGAACCTATATTGAAATTCATCATCATTTGACCACAAAATTCTCTAATCTTAGTTATTATTTGAAATGTATAATCCTATAGTTAGAGCATATATTATCTTCAAAGGATTGGGGCACAAGCAATAAGAAAATATTATTAGGATGGTTTCAGCATTAGATTGGGTCCTGGATATATTCACATATGGATTCTATTTATACCTAATAGGTAATTTTAATTTGGAAACTGGGCGATATCATTGAATTAGAGACAAATTATGAATTTAGGTTATCTCACAAAACTTCTATCAAAGTGTGAATGACCAAACATAGTTCAAGTCATCTGAACTTCAATAAGCGTATCTTCCAATAAAAAAGGCTAGGATTCTCGTAGCTCACACAACTTCGAATGCACAACTCTTACATATATTTTTTTCCCACATATTTCAATATAGCATTTCAAATCTTCATAGTTTATAATTTTTCTTATGTCTACTAATTTAGATGATAATTTTTTAGATTTACGACTTTTGATTTGAATCTTGATTGTTAGATAATTTGATATTTTCAGCTTTTGTTCTTCTTTATGCATATGCAAGAGATTCAATACTCTTGGTTTTCATCCGTTGGCTTTATCGGCATATTCAACCTACTCTTTCGCCGTGAAAACATGCAATTGGTAAAGGGGTGTGCATAAAATCCTGTTCTTTCACCATGAAATCATTTAGTTGGTCAAGTGGTGTGCATAATTTTATGAAATGATGCGCCTAGGTAGGAAACGTCGAATCCTACTACACTCTAGGAATGGTAAGTGAATTTATTATTGATTCCCCTCCATCTTTGTTCATTCTATCAAATTTCACCAATAAGGAAAAATTACTCTATGGAAGCCATGACGTATAGTATAATAAAAAATAAAATACCACGTTGTAGTCCATGAAATTACTTTATCTAAACGTTTATGATACCAAAGAGATGCCTTAATTTAATCCTTTTTCATGTACAGATCCAATTATACTATCTTGAAAACCAAGGGGGCGGAGCCTCATTGATGGCCAACGCCTCCATTTCTTCACATGCCGCAATTTTATACTCCCTCGCCATCATTCAGTTCAACGTCAACAGAGGCACTAAGAAATACAAGGTTCTCAAAGAAGGGGTATCTTTGTGCCCCAGGTCATCATTTCTACACCACATGGACGCCTTGAGGGAGCTCGGTCACTGCCTCCAGGACGGTTAAGGTGTTATGAAAAGCATAATCGAAGGAAGGGGATTCCTCTTCCAAGCCAATTCCCAGGAGCCCTCCCCAATACTCGTCATCAATTAATTCATATCATAAAAAGATACCCAGCTCCATCCTTTTGAACCTTGGCTCAAGAACATAAATGACAGTCACAGACGAGAAAATCATGTCACCAAAAGTTAGGCCTTTTTTCATGTGGTAGCATGCCCCCTCCTGATCGATTTTGGTTGTAATGTCCCTGCACTAGAACTGCATCTTGCTAACAAGTTTATGGTTGACTGGTTCAAGCTCTGATTGTCGAGTGTTAGCCTCTGGCTATGTTCTCACCGATTCCGTGTTTTTAGGTTGAATATTTTTAAAAGTTTATCAACATCAAAAATACGTAAACCATGCAATTGGAAATACACCATCTTCGAAAAAAACCTGTTTTAGTCGGGGACATTGCTACCTCGTGGATCTTGTTTTAACTAGCACGTAGAGAACCTTTAGAACAGTGAAATTCATGGAGCACTTATTACTTTTGTTATGTGACATCTCACCTTTCGTTCATAATCAATGTAGCATATTCGTATCGTAGTAGTATTATTTAGTGTATATTTATTCTCAAGTTGGGTGAGTACTACATGCGGATGGTGGAGTGATGGTGAGTTCACTCCAAGGAGATATAAAATTACTAAATTTAAAATTTGGTGATGATAGCGAATATAGTGCATTCAATGCAATACAAGGTTTTTGTTCGGCCACTCCAACACCTCAAATCATATGCAATTATTCCATTAGACCGCTATGCAATATAATTTTCCCTGTAGATTTGAAACATTTAATCATCCTAGGCCAAACATAAAAGACAAATCACATATATAGCTATGATTTTTTATTTTGTGCTTTTACCATCTTTTCGTTTATAGGATTGTGCTTCAATACCTGAATTTTTTTATTACAAATTGCTTTTGTGCTTCAATAACTAACAAACTTTATTCCTCCATAGTTGTGTAAATTAAGCACTCATGGTGTAATATAGCTCATGATTATTAAATTAATGGGCATCTAATTCAACATTTTTTCCAAGGAAAATAATATCAGACCGTATGTTTTCATTATAAATAGAAATATGAATCATATTGTTTATTTTCTTCTCGAAGGTAGGCTTACAAAAAAAGAAAATGGAGACTTTCATTCTAAACATTGTCTTACAAAGGTATGAGTACTATATAATGAGACCCTTGGTATGCATATACTATAAGTAGTCAAAATGTTAAGAACCCATGTCAACCCTCCTCTTTATTTTGTTAGTATATTTTGTTCGACACATATGCTTTGTAAGTCGTCCCGTTAGTATGTTGTATTATTCCACATTCATGGGGATTAATAGTTGATGTTAAGTCGTCTAGTTAGTATGTTGTATTATTCCACATTCATGGGGAGTAATAATTGTCTATATTAGACTTAGTATATAAGTAAGTGTTAAGGCCAATGAAATCATCGAAGAGTTATTTTGTATAGAGGTTGCCCCCTCGAAGTGGCCTGCGATTAATAAAATCTCTTTGGTGATCCATTATTTCTTCTATACTATGCATTGTAATTGTTTATTACAGGAGGTTATCCACATCTGGTATCAGAGCACTTTCCTTGGCACAAGTGGGAATTTTTTGTCTTCTCTTATTTTTGGCAAAAAAAAAAAGGGCAAAATTGGGCGACGACTTTCAGATCAATTTATGAAAATTTCTGCACAAAATCATAAGAAAGAGATTGCATATCTAAAATCCACTTTCAAAAATATGCATTTTCAAAAAAAATCATCTCGTTTGGAGTCCCAGAAGTGGAGATATCGTGGATTTAAAATCAGCCATTTTTCAGAATTTTGGTGATGGCCGTGAAAACTGCAGATCAGAAATCTTTTGATCGGGTGCCCATATTTCTATTACGATTGCGTAGAGGGGGGTCTCATCACTCCATAGAGGGGGGGTCTTATACACCTAATTGGTGGCCACCGCCACCACCACCACCACCAATTTAAGAAATCTTCCACCAATTTAAAAAATCCACCACCAATTTCATTAAAAAATAAAATTTTAAACAAAGGAAAATCTACTTACAAGAAATCCAATAATAACTTGATATTATAAAAAATCGGGAAACAATATTTTATTTAAAATTTTTAAATGAAAAATATATTTAGTTAATTTTTATTGATTTGGAGAGGTCAAATTTTATTCAAATATATATATTTCTTGGAGAATCGTAGCTCGAGATAGACTTAAAAGCCATGCTCCATAATAAATTTACATCTTTTCAAGATGAGATCCAAATACAATTAGAGGATAAGATAATAAAAAAATGGAGAACAAGGTACTATATAATGGAGACTAGACTACATGCAATGGAAATTCAAAAAACACCCGAACAAGGAGAGGTAGATACACTAGAAAATATTAAGTTTAATCATAAGACTAAAGTGTTAGAGGAAAAAGTTAACCACAACCTAACCCCAAATAATATAGAAGATAAAATAGATATTAAACCCATTAAAGAGGAAATGAATAAGCTCATAACCTTATATCATGAGCTTAACAAAAGATCTTTAAACCTCATATTTTTTTGTTTAAAAGAGGAGGAAGAACAGAATATGTTAGCATTGCTAAGACAAAACTTGAGAATAGGTTACAAATTGAAACTATTGGTCTCATAGAAGAAAACATGTTTGGGAAATTAATTGAGAATAAAGAAATGCTAATACAAGTTAAGGTTAGTTGTACTGAACAAAAATACAACATACTCAGTATGACACCAAGTTTAAAAGGATCGGGGATATTTATAAATGAAGATCTCATTCTAGAGGATCAGGTCGAATTAAAAAAGGAGGTCCAAAAGGTAAAATAAGTTAGGAAGGAGGGGAAAAGGAAATTAATCAGAAATAAGAAATTTGTTATTGGAGATAGGAACAAAAATGATAGTAATAAATAGAAATTTGACACGCTCTGAATGTTCTCCTGGAACTGTCGAAGATTTCCATGGAGCAAAGGCCCTAAGTTAAGTTGGATCCTGAGCGAAATTGATATTATATTACTGGTTGAAACTTGGGTACAAGAGGAGTCCAAGGTCCCTGATATAGACATATATGTCCTATGGTCCATATGGAATAAATGCTTATGTTGTAGAGTCATTGGGGGTTTATCCTATTACATTACGAAGAATATTTCCCTACATGTTAGGATTTATAAGAAATAACCTTACAAGATATTTATTTGGATAGATACCACCGACATTAATGATGAAAAAACCTACACAGCCATCTGTTATTTTTCCCCTATTAATTCCATCTTCTATAAAAAATACAATTTAGATAAAAAAATGTCCTTATAATGGTTTAGAACATGATATTTCTAGTTTAAGGAAGGAAGGAAATATCCTTTTGATGGGTGAATTCAATGCTCAAACTTCTAGTAACCAAGCTATTCTTTTAAGAAACTATTCCAACCCCAATCCTCTTTGCTTAGATGAACACCTTGAGCTAGCTAACAGGTACAAAAGAAGTGCTAAAGATCTAGGTGAAAATTTATTTGGGTACGAGCTTGTCAAATTTTGTAATGCTCAAGATCTTATCATTTGCAACGGTCTCACAAAATGGCCAAACTTTAGACAAATGACTTGTATCCATGGACTTGGAAGTAGTGTGGTAGATTATGTTATATATGATATCCCTATATAGAACAAATTAATAGATCTCAACATATTCAACAACCATGAGCCCAACTTGATCATAGACCTTTAATTATAACTCTCAATATTGGCATGCATAGTGATCCCAAGGAGGAAAACTATCATTTCCAAAGCACTTGATCTTTGATAAAAATAAAGCTGACATTTTTCTCCATGATCTAAAAAATGAACTCGTTCCTTTATCTAGTATGGAGAATATAGAAAATCTCTACCATAATTTTGCTGCAACCCTATTGTCGTCCAGAGATTCCTATAGTTGTACTTGAAAAACATGGTAGTTTCCTGGCTTTCTGCACCTTCATTGGTGCTTCATATTTCCCTACGCTAGTTGTTTATCATTAAATTGAAACAGGGGCTTGGTGGAACAACTATTACATTGGATTTACAATGGTGGGTGCCTACAATTGGCCATTTTCTTTATGTTACTTGTTAAGGTTGTCCCGATACATGGACTGGTTTGTGAAGATAAGAATTCATATACTTGTGTCCTTTTCTCAAGCTATCTGTCCCATCCAGTATTATGTTATGGTGTGTTAAACATAACTTGATTTTCAAAGGATTTTCTTTTTCAATTGATTCTAATTTCAAAACAAAGGGAGATGGCATTATTTCTCCTTTCTTTAGTTTAGAGAATCGGTATTACAAACTGTTGGTACTCTTGACATGGAATTTCCCAAATACGCAAGTTGGAGTGGATTCCATTTCTATCTGGTAAGACATGTCTTCATTGTTTCATTTTTTTTTAAATGCAATATTAATTTAATTAACATTTTAATATTTTGATACTTGATCTTCAATCCTTTTAGCATGAACATCAATGGCTGGGAGATGATGATTCCACTTGGAGTTTTTGTTGCAGTTGGATATGTTCGGTGTACTAGTATTTTGGATGGCACTTAATGTCATTGTTTTGAATGTGCAATTGTTTCCTTCTTTCTTTCATAATATTTTCTATTTAGTCTTGGTCATAATTTAAATGTGCAAATGATTCATTCCATCTCTCTTAATATTTTCTATTTAGTCTTGGTTGTAATTTGAAGTTGATGAATGCAGCTTGAGGGTTTCCAATGAGTTAGGAGCTCGAAATGGTAGAGGAGATAAATTTGCAATAGTTGTTTCCACGACTACTTCAAGTGCAATAGGTGTTGTGTTTTGTGTTCTCATTATTAGATTACGCCAGGATTTCACTCTACTATTCACAAGTAGTTCAATCGTTAAAGATCTTATTTCTCTGTTGGTGATTTTGTTGGCGTTTACTACTCTCTTCAACAGTGTTCAACCCATACTTTCAGGAAATGCATTTGATTCCCTCGTTGATTTTGTGAAACTTTCATAATAAATTAAATTTTCTTTTCCATTATAGGCATGCTTTTCCAATTAGAATGGTATCTCACTTGATATTTGATGATAGGTGTTAAACTAAATTTACACTTTTTATGGTATCTACATTTAACATAGCATGAGAATTGTATTTAACAAAGTATATATTCAAAAGGTTTAGAAAATTCAATACTCACGGGATCTACCCACTACGAAAACGTGTGCAACAACAAGAAACTTCCATGGTGAAAGTCTTGGTTTCAATCCTGCACATCTAATGCATTCTAAAGGATCTCATTAGTAACGTACTAGACCCAATTCAGTTTCAACCCCACCATAGAGACGTTAGCCACATGCACTATCTTCTTTGAGCGTTCTCCCTTCCAGTATGTTCAAAACACTCTAGTTGAAAAGTTAAAATCTCTTCTTCCATCCATAATTGTAACAATAACTCATTTTTATGTAATGATCTAAAAAAAATATGTAATGATGTAAACTTATATGGAAAAGATCTCTATTGTGGTTATTAACAAATATTACTCTTTAAATAAAATGAACCAATTACAAAGGCCTGGTTAAAGTTAATATTAAAATTGATTTAAAATCTTATGTGAAATTCAATAAAAGGTCGAAATCTCTTCAAAAGCGGCTCCATTATCTTGATGCAATGATGTAAAAATACATGCATGCCATTATAACTACTATGTTAAATTCAATGAAAATTCAAAATATCTTCAAAAGAACCTCCCCGGTTCTCCTGATGCAATGATGTAAACATACATGAATTCCATTATAACTACTAACAAAGAACTATTTAATCGTGTGTCTATTAAACCCCGTGGAAGAAATATAAACATGCATGCTAAAGGTTGTGGCGCCATATATCTTTTGCAAATAGGCACCTCACAAAGTGTTTTCCAAATTGGGTTATCACAAATTTAAAAAGAATTTTGCATTTCTTTCTATAACATAAATTTGCAACTCTAAGGAGATCAATTCCATGGGAATTACTGCACATACTCAAATATTCCACCTATATTGATCCATAACATGATGGAAAAAGAATCTAACTATATGGTACATATTTTCCATAAATAATATCAATATAGGCCAATAGCAACTAAATTCAACTTTATTGTACTAGATGTTAATTTTTGGTTTGAAATGATTTTTAGGGGTAGCGATTGGATTAGGATGACAATATTATGTTGTGTGGATTAACATCGGTTGTTACTACGTCATTGGAGTTCCATTTGGTGTGTTTCTTGGTTGGTTATTCAATTTAGGAGTCCTCGTGAGTACAAATTCCTTTAATTTGTGCCCCAACTTTGGAAGAAAAGTCTAAGGCATTGAATTCATACTGCAATGATACAATACTACTAATAATAGACCCATTTACACTGCAAGAAATATGGACAGGAATGATATGTGGGACAACAATGCATATTTTAATACTAGCTTATATTACATATCGTTTTGACTGGGAATTGCTAGAGGTGAAATCAAATGAAATGGGATCATAAAGCCTTATCTTGATGAAATATATCTATAGGAAGTAACTGATATTGTCCTTTATTTATTCAATTGCAGGTCATTGAAGCTCTAAAACATGTTAAACACATAATCTTTTGATGATTCCACTCAAATTAGATCTTCCAAGGTGATAAATAGCACTACATTTCAACCTGAATGAAGGTGGAGATTTATGGATCTTTTCCATAGTCATTGTTGGGTACTTGACGTTCAATGGTTTGGCTTAGGTGGCACTGTGATTTCTATTTTAAGATATATGAAGTTGATGAGGGGTAGGTACGATATCGTTCTTTGTGATCACAATTTGCAACCTTGCTTCTCAGGCTATGGCCATTTTAATTTACATTTTCGAGTGTTAATAATTTACTGTCTGAAAACAATTTCAAATACTTGCTTTGATTTATTAAGAACTTTCAAACTTATGCATTAAATTATTTCATCTCTATTTCCTTTTTCTAATATCACATCAGTTCCAAAAGGATTATCGAAACGTTCCTCTAAAAATATATATGTATTTTCTTGAAACTCGGTAAAATTGAAAAATAATTTTTTGTTTAGGTGATATGTCTATGTTTTCATGTTTTTAAAATAAAACAATGATTAGGGATGCAAAATTCAAAATGAATATTAAGAAAAAATAAACTAATGGAAACCAAAAAATTTGTCGTTCACAGGAAAGAATATGGGATGAAATTATTTTTATCCCATAGGACATCATCACCCTAGTTCCCTACAATCCAAATATTACCCCCATTTCACAATAATCAAAAGATTAGCATCGATTCTTGAATATCGCGTGAATCATGACTTGTCGATATTAACGCGAGTACGAAAGTTTGAAGAAAAAATTACATTTAAAAATTTGATTACCCCTATTTCACGATAATCAAAATATTAACACTGAACATCTCATGAATCCTCAATATTAATACGAGTACCAACTTGCACAGACGTGGACCTCTACTTCTTTACTCCTTTTTGCTATTTTCTAGTGATATTGTTGGATAATTATCATACTTTTGTCCTATTAGTTGCGTATTTTGTTTGTAACAAGAGATTGAAGAAAATTTCTTTTTGCAAAATCTCATTGAATTTTGTTGAAATCATAAAATTTTCAATAGAATTTTAGTTGAAAAAAACCAGCCATAAATAAATGAAAATTGTATAAAGTTTAGCTTGTTGCATTAATAAGTTCCAATATCTTTCTCCAACCTATTGAGTCTTGTTGATTGTGGCTTCCAATCTCATCTTATATTTTCATCATGAGATATCACATTTACGTCATCAGTATCTTTCACTATGCTGAGTAGTAATCAAATTTGAAGGGTGATTCTTAAGTTTAAGGATATATATTCCTTTAATCCTTTGAATACGAAAGGTGATACAAATAATTGTGCTTCAATTGACAACTATAAATTAACTAAATATTTAAAATACTGCAAAAAAAATTGCCGAGACTGACTACTGAGCCTTCCTAGAAAGCTTATGAATTTCTCCGTGAGGTCATTGAGTTTCATATAAAGAAGTATTATTGTGGTACTTAAAAATTTGGAACACCATAAAATTGTGTGTCAAATCATTTGCATATATTTTTGGGTGAAGGAAGTTTTTCTAAATTAGAGAAGATGCTCCTTTGGACCCTTTTCCCTTCTTCGGAGCCATCTTGAACCTATATTGAAATTCATCATCATTTGACCACAAAATTCTCTAATCTTAGTTAGTATTCAAAATGTATAATCCTATAGTTAGAGCATATATTATCTTCAAAGGATCGGGGCACAAGCAATAAGAAAATATTATTAGGATGGTTTAAGCAGTAGATTGGGTCCTCAATCTATTGACATATGGATTCTATTTATACCTAACAGGGAATTTCAATTTGGAAATTGGGCGATATCATCGAATTAGAGACAAATTATGAATTTAGGTTATCTCACAAAACTTTTATCAAAGTGTGAATGACCAAACATAGTTCAAGTCATCTGAACTTCAATAAGCGTATCTTCCAATAAAAAAGGCTAGGATTCTCGTAGCTCACACAACTTTGAATGCACAACTCTTACGTATATTTTTTTCCCACATATTTCAATATAGCATTTCAAATCTTCATAGTTTATAAATTTTCTTATGTCTACTAATTTTGATGATAATTTTTTAGATTTACGACTTTTGATTTGAATCTTGATTGTTAAATAATTTGATATTTTCAGCTTTCGTTCTTCTTTATGCATATGCAAGAGATTCAATAACCTAGGTCTTCATCCATTGGCTTTATCAGCATATTCAACCTACTCTTTCGCCGTGAAAACATGCAATTGGTAAAGGGGTGTGCATAAAATCCTGTTCTTTCACCATGAAATCATGTAGTTGGTCAAGTGGTGTGCATAATTTTATGAAACGGTGCACCTAGGAAGGAAACGTTGAAGCCTGATACACTCTAGGAATGGTAAGTGCGTTTGTTATTGATTCCCCTCCATCTTTGTTCACTCTGTCAAATTTCACCAATAAGGAAAACTTACTCTATGGAAGCCATGACTGACAGTGGAATAAAAAATAAAAGACCACGTTGTAGTCCATGAAATTACTTTATTTAGAAGTTTACGATACCAAAGAGATGCCTTAATTTAATCCTTTTTCATCTACAAATCCAATTCTACTATGTTGAAAACCGAGGAGGCGGAGCCTCATTGACGGCCAAGGCCTCCATTTCTTCACATGCCGCAATTTCATACTCCCTCGCCATCATTCAGTTCAACGTCAATAGAGGGACTAAGAAATACAAGGTTCTTAAAGAAGGGGTATCTCTGTGCCCCATGTCATCATTTCTACACCACATGGACGCCTTGAGGGAGCTCGGTCACTACCTCCAGGACGGTTAAGGTGTTATGAAAAGCATAATCGAAGGAAGGGGCTTCCTCTTCCAAGCCAATTCCCAGGAGCCCTCCCCAATACTCATCGTCAATTACTTCATATCATAACAAGATACCTGGCTCCAACCTTTTGAACCTTGGATCAAGAACATAAACGACGTCACAGACGACAAAATCATGTCACCGGAAGTTAGGCCTTTCATTAGNAACAAGAAATACCTGAAAAAACGTGATGATGACATCATCATCACGTTTTTTCAGGTATTTCTTGTTTTTGGGGTAGCGGGGTCCGGAAAAAGTATGCAGTGCAGGTACTCGTTGGATGCGGAATCAAATTCCACATCCAACGAGCTCCCCCGATCGAAATTTGAGTAAAAACACAATGAGATATGTCGAAAATACGAACAAAAAAAGTAGTTTTTTTTAATGACAAATATGCCAATTCAACCATTATGGTTGACTTATTTTATTGAAATTCTATTGGTTCTTGAATTTCAAATCACAAAAACTTATTTTGGCACGTTTTCTTATCAGGCCCATTTTAGACCCCAAATTTCCTCTAATGTTTCATGTCGCAGCATGCCCCCTCCTGATCAATTTTGGTTGTAATGTCCCCGTACTAGAACTGCATCTTGCTAACAAGTTTATGGTTGACTGGTTCAAGCTCCGATTGTCGAGTGTTAGCCTGTGGCTATGTTCACACCGATTCCGTGTTTTTAGGTTGAATATTTTTAAAATTTTATCAACATCAAAAATACGCAAACTATGCAATTGGAAATACACCATCTTCTACAAAAAACTGTTTTAGTCGGGGACATTGCTACCTCTTGGATCTTGTTTTAACTAGCACGTAAAGAACCTTTAGAATAGTGAAATTCATGGACCACTTATTACTTTTTTTTATGTGACATCTCACCTTTCATTCATAATCAATGTAGCATATTTGTATCGTAGTAGTATTATTTAGTGTATATTTATTCTCAAGTTGGGTGAGTGCTACATGCGGATGGTGGAGTAATGGTGAGTTCACTCCAAGGAGATATAAAATTACTAAATTTAAAATTTGGAGATGATAGCGAATATCGTGCATTCAATGCAATACAAGGTTTTTGTTCGGCCACTCCAACACCTCAAATCCTATGCAATTATTCCATTAGACCGCTATGCAATATAATTTGCCTCATAGATTTGAAACATTTAATCATCCTAGGCCAAACATAAAATACAAATCACATATATAGCTATGATTTTTTATTTTGTGCTTTTACCCTCTTTTTGTTTATAGGATTGTGCTTCAATACCTGAATTTTTTTATTACAAATTGCTTTTGTGCTTCAATAACTAACAAACTTTATTCCTCCATAGTTGTGTAAATTAAGCACTCATGGTGTAATATAGCTCATGATTATTAAATTAATGTGCATCTAATTCAACATTTTTTCCAAGGAAAATAATATCAGACTCTATGTTTTCATTATAAATACAAATATGAATCATATTGTTGATTTGCTTCTCGAAGGTAGGCTTACAAAAAAAGAAAATGGAGACTTTCATTCTAAACATTGTCTTACAAAGGTATGAGTACTATATAATGAGACCCTTGGTATGCATATACTATAAGTAGTCAAAATGTTAAGAACCTGCGTCAACCCTCCTCTTTATTTTGTTAGTATATTTTGTTCGACTCATATGCTTTGTAAGTCATCCCATTAGTATGTTGTATTATTCCACATTCATGGGGATTAATAGTTGATGTTAAGTCGTCTAGTTAGTATGTTCTATTATTCCAAATTCATGGGGAGTAATAGTTGTCTATAGTAGACTTAGTATATAAGTAAGTGTTGAGGCCAATGAAATCGTCGAAGAGTTATTTTGTATTGAGCTTGCCCCGTCGAAGTGTCCTGCGATTAATAAAATCTCTTCGGTGATCCATTATTTCTTCTATGTCATGCATTGTCATTGTTTATTACAGGAGGTTATCCACATCTGGTATCAGAGCACTTTCCTTGGTACAAGTGGGAATTTTTTCTCTTCTCTTATTTTTGGCAAAAAAAAAGAGGGCAAAATTTGGCGGCGACTTTCAGATTAATTTATGAAAATTTCTGCACAAAATCATAAGAAACAGATTCCATATCTGAAATCCTCTTTCAAAAATATGCATTTTTAAAAAAAATAATCTCGTTTGGAGTCCCAGAAGTGGAGATATCATAGATTTAAAATCAGCCATTTTTCAGAATTTTGGTGATGGCCACGAAAACTGCAGAGCGGAAATCTTTTGACCGAGTGCCCATATTTTTATTACGATTGCGTGGGTAGAAGAATAGTGGTTTTTCTAGTTCCAGAAATAGGATATAATAGCGATTCTGAGCAATATATATCGGATTATGCCCATTTTAAACTTTTCATCTCAAAACCTTAGCTCTATTTACGGGTTTTTTTGAGTGTTGGTGGAATTTCTGCCATTTTTTTCCCTGGCATTATGCTTATTGCAGTAGTGCTTCTTCCTTGCATTGGTATTATTCATTCGAATCAGGGACTAAGTCCTATCCACTTAACTGTGGGAAGTACTTGGGCATAGCCCTAAAACTCATTGTGAGGAGTACCACAGGAACCTCGTAGTAGCTGGCCATTGAGAGGACCTGCCAAGCGAAAAGGGAAATGACCCCTACCCGATTGACTAGTTTTCACCCATGAGGTAAACCAAGAGCTATCGTTTATGGAAAAGCGATTATCAGTTTTACATGAGCCATCGAGTGAGGGGTGCTTCCCCAATACGCAATCCATTAGACAGCATTGATAGTCGAGTGAATCCCACAAACCTTTCGAAATTTGAACATACCTGGGGTCCATATCTTTTTCTAGTGTGTAAAGCACATTTTTCCAGAGCCGCCACATTTCATCTCCAACAAAAAAATATGATTTTTTCCATATTTTCTTTGTTTTAGCTCCATTTCCCTTGAAAATTCACTGTAACCTCCGCCATTCCATTCTACATATTTCATTCATTGAGGACCCTATCCCAAATTCCACTTCCTGAATCCTGAAATTCCACATTTGTCTATTTTTATGGTTTGTCATAACTTCTTCCATTCTCACTCAATCACCTTCAAATTTTGTCATAGTGTTCATTTCTAAATTCTGCTTCATTGTCTCTCTGACAAATTTTCCCATTCTTTCACCTTGCTTCATAAATTCACATTTTTTGTTTCCTTGTCCCTGAGAAAGTGTCAAAAACCTAGTCAACCTGAATCACACACTTGAGTTTTTCCCAACTCTATTATTTTTTTCTACCCTTTCACCCCCCCCAAAAAAAAATCTTGCTTATGGTTGTCACCCACACAGGAGCAAATAGACAAATGGGAGAAGAACTTGTTGCCCTCAAGACCAAACTTGAAGATCTGGATCAAATATTTCTCGACCTCCATCTTCAGCATTCATCCATGAGAACCGACAACAACCTGAGTCTTCTACAGACACTA
The DNA here is from genome assembly GCA_001517045.1 of Pseudotsuga menziesii. Lineage (NCBI taxonomy): Eukaryota > Viridiplantae > Streptophyta > Pinopsida > Pinales > Pinaceae > Pseudotsuga > Pseudotsuga menziesii. The sequence continues at coordinate 250,562 of LPNX010773965.1, read as the reverse complement.
AGTTCTCTTATTCTAGCAACTTTCGTGGGCCGAAGATTGATTTCCCTCGCTTCAATGGTGATGATCCAACTAGATGGATACACAAGGAGGAACAATACTTTAATATGCATAACAATTTTGATGTCACCAAAGTCCCACTTCCATCCTTTCATTTGGAACATGAAGCCCTTCAATGGTTCTGTTGGTACATAAAGGATCATGAAGAGCCCCAATGGACAGATTTTCTCCAACTCCTTTTGCATCGATTTGGCCCTAGTGGTTTTGATGAATTCATAGGAGCACTCACCAAACTTCGCTAGACTGGAACTATGAGAGAGTATCAGATAGAATTTGATAAATTATTCAAGCACATAAAAGGATTGTCTGATGCATTCTATAGGATTTGTTTTAGCAGTGGTCTTAAAGATACAATCCAATCTGACGTTAAAATGTTTTGTCCCAACATAATTATGGAAATCCGAGGGTTCGCTAAGTTACTGAAGAACAAGATCAGGGATCAACAATGCCCCAAATCCACTTTTGTGCCATTCCAAAATATGTTTTCCCAAAGACCTCCAATCCCTCCATCTCCTGGAACCACTCTTATCAATGCGCTAAGGTATTTTTTATAATTGTGATGAGAAATTCACCCAAGTACATCAATGTGCTCAGAAAAAATCCCTATCTCTTGGATGTTGCTTCTCTGCCTTCACTTCAAATTTGTGAAGCTGCATAGGATCCAGTAGATGATCATTCATCAGCCACATGTTGGCCCTCCTTCTCATGATGACCACCCAGAGATATCTCTCCGTGCATTAGCTGGAGTCACCACCCCACAAACCATGCAGTTCAAGGGTTTCTTCAAGAATATCCCTCTTACACTACTCATTGATTTTGGTATCACCCATAACTTCATTGACCCTCAAATCACCAAACAGGTGATTGTTTTGTCTATCCTTGCTCCATATTTAAAGTCATGGTTGCGAATGGGGGCACCTTACCTTTCAAGGGAAAGTGTCACAATGTTCGTATCTCTATTGGATATCATACCTTGTGCTCTAACATGTTTGTCATGCCTTTATGAGGATGTGATGTGATTTTGGGCACTCAATGGTTACACACACTTGGACCCATCTTATGGGATTTTGTTGAACTGTGGATGCAGTTTTTCGTCAATGGGAAAAAACACACATTGAAGGGCTTACAACCAGGGTCTCTCGGCATCATCAGTTCACATCGCATGGAAAAGATCCTCAAGAAGAATTCACATGGTGTCATCGCTCAAATCCATTCCATTCAAATGCAACCATCAACGGTCTCCACTACTTCCTTGGCTATACAACAAATTTTGGATCAATATGCATGTGTCCTTGCTGAACCAAATGGAATTCCCCCCTTCAAGACCATGCGACCATCGTATTCTGATCCTTCCTGGACGCATCCCTCCCAACATCAGGCCCATCCCTACACAAGTTTGGACAAATATATCTATTGATTTAATTGAAGGGATCCTTGCATCTGGCGGGAAGATAATGATATTGGTTGTAGTTGATCGCCTCTCCACATATAGTCATTTTTGTGCCCTCAACCATCCATATGTTTCCTCCTCAGTCGCACATATTTTTATGGACCAGATCTTCCGTGATACAACTTTCACAAGTCATTTTTTGCCAGAACTATTTCGCCACACTGGCACCAAAATGAAGATGAGTTCAGGGTATCACCCACAAACAAATGGTCAGACTTAAGTTATCAACAAATGTTTGAAAACCTATAATATTTACTTCACCTCTAAACAACAAAATCATTGGGGAAATTAGATCCCTCTTGTTGAATGGTGGTACAATACCTCCTACCATACTACATCTAAAAGGAATTCATATGAAGCAGTTTATGGTCAGGCACTGCCAGTGCTCCTTCCATACCCCCATAGAAGTTCACTAGTTTAGGAAGTTGACACGGTTCTCTGAAACCGAGATCATATTCTTCACATTTTACAGGAAAATATTCACATGGAAAGAAACTGAATGAAACACCAGGCCAGTTGTCACCATTTTGAGCGCACTTTTCAAGTTGGTGATATGGTTTTTCTTTTGTAGCATCCTTACAAGTAATCCTTCCTGAAACTCATTGGGCGTCATAAGCTGGCTCCAACGTTCAATGGCACATATAAGTTTCATCATAAGCTTGGGATCATTGCTTATAAATTGGGATCATGGAGGTACAATAATTCCTACCATATTGCATCTAAAATGACTCCATATGAAGCAGTTTATGGTCACACACCTCCAGTACTCCTTCCAGACACCAACAACAATTCACCAGTTCATGCAGTTGACATGGTTCTTCACAACCAACATCAAATTCTTCACATTCTGCAGGACAATATTCACATGGCAAGAACCCTCATGAAACAATAGGTCGATCATCACCATTACGAGTGCACTTTTCAAGTCACTGATATGGTTTTTCTTCATCTGCAGCCTTCCAAGCAATCCTCCTTGAACCTCAAAGGGAATCAAACGCTCGCTCCAAATATCTCTGGTACATATATAGTTCTTCAAAATATTGGGCCTGTTGCTTCTAAATTGGCACTTCCTCCTTCTTCTCACATTCAACAAGTGATTGGCACCAACATCAAAGCACAAATTGTTTTACCAGAGCAAGATAATGAAGGATACATCATTTCGGAGCTGGAGGCCATCCTTAATAAGAGCAGTTGTTAGCTTCACTCTCAACCCATCACAATGTTCTTAATTCAGTGGCATAGCATGCAACTAGAGGATGCTACATGGGAACCACTAGTTTAGATTCAAAAACTATTTCCACATCTAAATCTTTGAGGACAAAGCTTTTCTAAGAGGGAGGGGATGTTAAGAACCCGCAGCAACCCTTCTCTTTATTTTATTAGTATATTTTGTTGGACACATATGCTTTGTAATTCATCCCATTATTATGTTTTATTATCCCACATTCATGGGGATTAATAGTTTATGTTAAGTCGTCCAGCTAGTATGTTGTATTATCCCACATTCATGGGGAGTGATAGTTGTCTAGATTAGACCTAGTATATAAGTAAGTGTTGAGGCCAATGAAATCATAGAAGAGTTATTTTGTATTGAGATTGATCAAAGGATTTTACCCCCTCGAAGTGGCCTTCTATTAATAAAATCTCTTCTATGATCCATTATTTATGTTATATCGTGCATTCTCATTGTTTATTGCAGGAGGTTCTCCACACAAAATTTACAGCTTAAAAAAAACATCCAGGAATGTCACCAAAAAGATAGGCACTATTTGTTCCTATGGTCTATCTTGGACCAATAATGGTCTTGGGTAAATTTCCTTTAAGACATCACTATCTACCAACCATAGAGAAGCACCAACCTCATCCATCATAAGGCCCTACTTTAAAAGAGAATCAACCAGATTGTTCCGTTCATGATAGACATGCTTGATAGAATAGGATTCAAAGAGTTCCAATTCTCTTTTGATATGTTCAATATAGGGTTGCAGAGTGATGTTATGGGATGAGATATGTTGATTTAGCTAGTCTACCACAAGATTGGAGTGACCATAGATATGAATCCTTCGAATGTGAAGATGTGCTAGATTGATCATCGAAAGGACACTTGATCCAATGATGGAAATAAATTTATAATATATACTCTCTTATATGTATAAAATACCCTCGATTCCACCCCCCCCCATCTAGGCATAGCCAAAGAAACACCAACAAAAAATGACCATGCCTTAGTTTTCTCAATCATCATCTTAGAGGGGGGATTTTTTGAAATATTTATTTGTTGTTTTTGAAAGTGACTTAAAATAGCTTTGTTGTATGCTTTCCAATCTCCCCATATCATCATAACAAGACAATATTTATACTTCGAGAAAGATGGATTTTGAACCCATGTCTGATAGGATTACTGAAGGGCATCACCAACCCAATGGAACTGCACCTATGAAATAGTTGAGGAAAGTCTCCACAACTCATAAATGTATGGGAATTTACTGAGTAACTATCTTATACTCTCTCCATTTGTGTAGCATAGGGTACATCTTCTTGGGAATGTCATATATGATTTCATGAGGTAATTCCATACATGGATTTTTCTAGCAAGAGAAAGCTAAGAGAAGATTTTTTCTTTCAGTGGACATTTAATTTCCAAATGAACGACATCCACAACTTAGTTGGTGGGTGTATTTAAACCTCTCTCATCATGTAGTAACTAATATTTGGCCTGTAAATGCCCCCAATAGGATTTTTAGACCATTGGATTCAGTCCCCCTTAGTGGACAGATAAATATGGCAGGAAATAAGATCAATGATGTATCAATCCCATATGAATTTATCCTCATTTTGGAATTCAATGTACGTAGATGATAACCATGCCTAACATTGCTAGATATTGACATGTGGGTCTGAGATATGGTGTAAAAAATTAGTCCCATATCGGCTAAATTTCAACCATATGGATCAGTAATTTGCATTCGATGTTGGATCCAGGTCAATAATCATAACCAACTCTAAAATATTTCCCATTTCCAATGTGTCAGGTTATCTAATCCCCAATAATATCAAAATATGAGATAAGGCCTTTCTAAATAATGGAGACATGCCTGTAGTTTACCACCATACATACTCTTTTTGGTCAAATTGGCCCAGTTAAACCACTATCCTAAGTATAATTGACATTAACTGACATTATCCAGTCACACCCACGCCTACCTTCAGTCAAGGAGGCTAACTTAGCCTTCTCCTACATTCAAGGAGTCTAATTGGAGCACTCTGGGGGTGATCTGATTGATATTAATGCACCTAATTGCTAACTGGTGGTTACAATCAGTTAAACAAGTCATTTAAGCTGCCTCCTCTCATTAAATATATTATTTAATGATTATTTAATGAACTGGAGTCAACAGGGGAATCTCCACCAACTTCTGATGTGCAGTTCAACTTCAGTTAACCTCATCGGGGTTCATTGGAGTCAATGTAGTGCTACCCCTTGATGGTTGGTGAGTTGTGACATGTGTCTAATCTATTTCAGTTGAGACTCGGTCATTTATTGCACTCTGACTTCAGTTAGGGTTAGTTGAGTCAATTAGGGTTTTGGTCAGCGGTTAACTGAGTGTGAACCATGGCTTATAGTCAGTTAAGCTAGACTCACTCATTCAATTTGAATGACCTCCTAAGGAATTCGAATTGTCTCTTCATTCATGCTTGTAGCATGTCATTGTAATTGTAATCATTCATTCTTTATGTGAATACAGAGCGACTACTATTCCTATAGATCAATTACACCATTTCATGAGTTATTTGTTGATTAATTCTTGATGAGATTTATTCTTTGTTCCTAGATCAATAGACAAGATTAATATCTCACTACATGCACACTAAAGTCAAAGTTCTTGCTCGTGTAATTTAATAAATAAAAGTGCAATACAATGTATTTCAAGATTTCAATGAACTCGCTACTTGCACACCAATTGGATATATCTTATTAAAATTTGTGAGTTTGGATTCATTAAATTACAATTTAAGTCAATGCTCAAGTGTAATTTAATAAAACTAAGTGCAATACATGCTTCACATTTCATCAACAACCAACAACACTATTCAACAAACCTCATGCACCCAATGACTAATCACTCAGCATTAAAGGAACTACAATATAATCCAAACACTGAGAACCAACTTCGTGAATCAACGTGATTTGAAGCATAAGTCCACTGGATTTGAAAAATTTGAGTTGTACATTAGATTGATTCTGAATTGAGTTGTGACACTAAGATAAGATTAGGGTTTCCTTGGTAGGGTTATGGTTATGGGCCATGCATGTTAAACAATAAACCCTAGTTAGGGATAGGGTTTTCCAAGTTTGGCCTTCATTCGCATGAAATGCATTGTCCATATTTGGCCCTCATTGGTGTGACTACATTGTCCCCTACTGACGGAAACCCTAGCTTTAGAAACCACCATATACGGAGGTCACTGGGCAATGGACAGGAGGGAGAGGCCCCCCACTAGCTAAAATCCCATGTCACGAATCCAACAAAATCGACGGTTCATCAATCGGAGGCCCAAGCATCTATCTATGGTGAGTTGCAGGTCACCTCCAGATACCATTCATGGACACCTGGTGGACCCGTGCCCGGAGCACAAAAAACCTCACGGAGCCGAAATTTTGAATTCCATCAACTCCTGCTAGCATGTTTAGGCATAGGAAATATGGCAACACCAATCGCATCCCCACCGTCTGTGGCTTTCCAGCTTTGGCCCTCATTGGCATGATTGCATTGTCCCCTACTTAGCAAAACCCTAGCTTCAGAAACCACCATAGACAGAGGCCACCGAGCAATGCACAAGAGGGAGAGGCCCCCCCAGCTAAAATCCCACATCATGAATCCAATGAAATCAACGGTTCATCGATCAGAGGCCCGAGCATTGATCTATGGCGAGTTGCAGGTCACCTCCAGATACCGTTCAGGGACACCTAGTGGACTTATGCCCGGTGCACAAAAAACCTCACAGAGCCGCAATTTTTAATTCCATCTACTCCCACTAGCATGTTTGGGCATGGGAAATATGGCAACACCAACCGCATCCCCACTGTCTATTTCTTTCCAGCTTTGGCCCTAGTTGGCGTGACTGCATTGTCCCCTACTGAGTGAAACCCTAGCTTCAGAAACCACCGTAGATGGAGGTCACTGGGCAATGGACAGGAGGGAGAGCCCCCCCTCCTAGCTAAACTCCCATGTCGCAAATCTAACGGAATTGATGGTTCGTCGATCGGAGGACCGAGCATCGATCTATGGCGAGTTGGAGGTCACCTCCAGATATCCTTCAAGGACACCTGGTGGACTTGTTCCTGGTGCACCAAAAACCTCACGGAGCCACAATTTTGAATTTCATCGACTCCGGCTAGCGTGTTTGGGCATGGGAAATATGGCAATGCCAACCGCATCCCCACCGTCTGTGGCTTTCCAGATTTGGCCCTCGTTGGCATGACTGCATTGTCCCCTACTGAGCGAAACCTTAGCTTCAGAAACCACCGTAGACGGAGGTCACCGGGAAATGGACAGGAGGGAGAGGCCCCCCCTAGCTAAAATCCCACATCACAAATCCAACAAAATCAACGGTTCATAAATCGGAGGGCCAAGCATCGATCTATGGTGAGTTGCAGGTCACCTCCAGATACCGTTCAGGGACACCTGGTGCGCCAAAAACCTCATGGAGCCACAATTTTGAATTCCGTCAACTCCTGCTAGCATGTTTGGGCATGTGAAATATGGCAATGCCAACCACATCCCCACCCTCTATGGCTCTCCATATTTGGCCCTCGTTGGCGTGACTGCATTGTCCCCTACTGAGCGAAACCCTAGCTTTAGAAACCACCATAGACGAAGGTCACCAGGAAATGGACAGGAGGGAGAGGCCCCTCCCTAGCTAAAATCCTACGTCACGAATCCAACAGAATCAATGGTTCGTCGATCGGAGGCCCGAGCATCGATCTATGGCGAGTTGCAGGTCACCTACAGATACTGTTCAGGGACACCTGGTGGACTTGTGCCCGGTGCACCAAAAACCTCACAGAGCCGCAATTTTGAATTTCGTCAACTCCTCCTAGCGTGTTTGGGCATGGGAAATATGGCAATGCCAACTGCATCCCCACTGCCCATGGCTTTATGTGCATCAACGATTTAATGTTACTTTTGAGTTGTCGAGCTGTCATTGCTAGTATGTTGTTTTGTTTCAGGATTTCTATAATACATGATCAATGAGAAACATTAGTATATGAGTTTATTGTTATATTTTAATTGGAAATTAAACTCCTTAATAAAATCATATCTTTTAATTGAAAATTAAAATATCACAATTTCAATTACACCAATGACCCAACATGTAAACCTCCCGGAATTTTCTATTATGCATTACATGAAACATTAACCTTTCAAAAGCATGAGAGGTTCCAAATTTTGTTCATTTATTAAGTTTATCACTTAATATCTTCACATGCATGATGTTGACCTACTTCACATGCATAATGTTGAAGCATGTTACTTTTGAGTTGTTTGTGTCAATATTAGTAAGTTATTTTCTTCCACTTTCAATGTTCAAAAAAACATAATCAACTAAAAACAAAGTTAAATAAATCTCTTATTATCTTTTATTATCTTTAAGTAGAAATTAAACTTCTCAATAAACAAAAAATGATATGAAATTCCAACACTACTAGGCACTACCCCTTTGGCAATGGACATGTGGGTATAAGAGGTGAGTTGTCAAGACAAAAATTATACAAGCCTTAAAACATAAGTTTATTGTTGCAGTATCTTGTTTCCATCATCCTAGTTGTATATATCGGCTGAAAACATTGACAATATTACCTACTTGAAAAATTAGGGTTTTAGTCTTGTAAGAGAGCCTATAAAGAACTTTGATAGGTATGACCTACAGAGGTACATGTATGTATTCTAATGTTATGTATATCAAGTGAATGAGATCTTGAAATGTTCATATGATTGATATATATATGGTTGATTGATCATATGTAAAATTTGGCTTGTTCATTAACTTGACATACAAGAGAACTTTTGGCATATTTATAAACAACATTATGGAAAATTTCGCAAATCAAGAACACAAAATTGACATATTCATAAGAAAAATACATGGGAAAATTAAAATTATGATACATACATCATCATGCTAGATCCCACCTATTATCATACAACCAAGCCCTCCAGATCATCTCTTATAATGATGGTCTCCATTAGTCTCTCGTGCTCTGTATCCGGTAAGAAGTAGCATACAAGAACACAAAATTGACATATTCATAAGAAACATACATGGGAAAATTGACATATTGCAGAGTGTAGTTCTCGGCAAAATCAACAACTAAAAGTATAGTACCACGAGGAAATGTATCTCTGCATATTCTAAACTTCTCATCCTGCCATCGTGCCAAGTGGACATGCTGAACATATTGATGTGTATTTTCAATAAATTCCTTGACGAAGACACTAACTTGTACCTGTTGACACAAAATGATCTCAATATCAGGTTTTTTTGTAAGGAATGAAATGTAAATGTTCAAACATAAATTTATAGATAAGTGCATGTACCTGAGATGTCACCAATTGTATTTTTTTGCTTTCTTTCCCTAGGACTATTTCATAGCTGATATATTTGAAACTTTTCATGTCTATAACCATATTCTCAAATTCATTGTCTCCAGTCTCGTGCATACATTGGCTCAATAATGCCATTCTAGCACAGTTGGAGCAAGTTCCATCAAAACAGGATTTTGCATAGTAAGTTTTCCCCTTAGGCCTATTGCACATGATACTATGAATGAATTCTCTTGATGAGGTCAGTGGTATTGTCAAGGATCAATCATGCACATGGTTAGTATGCAACACATGATGAATGTACATAAATGTTTCATAGTAATATTCATATTCTACATGGTATCTACAACAACAAGTGTTACAAAGAGTATAACATACCAGGGCTTACATTTCTCGAAATATCTTTGCCCCAAATTCAATTGTCTATGTTCATTCCTAAATTTCTCGTATAGTTATGTCT
>LPNX010773965.1:160988-233488 GCA_001517045.1 Pseudotsuga menziesii | reverse complement strand
TTAATGTTCTAACACCCCCCTTAAGCATGAATTTATGGTGAAATAACTAAAAAAATATCATATATATATAGGGACCAAAAACAAGGCTATGGCCACCCTTTAAAATTTATTTGTCCAAAAAACTGAGGAAAGAGGAAAAACCACATGGGGAAAATCCTCCCTCAAAAAAGAACATGGTACTGAAATGAAGAAAATATCTTAACTCTATATTTTTATTCACTTGGATGATTCAATATTGAATTGCTTCTTGATGAAAAACTTGCTGAAGAAGTTGTGAACTCTGTGATCATGCACTAAAGCATCAATGTAGTCTATGCAAAAAACATGTGGAGAGGATCCTTGAAACTCATCATATGATGATGCATGAGAATCATATGAATGCATATTTATACCAACATACTTTGATCTAAATACATAATCAGTAAAGGAAAATATATTTGTGCAAACTCATTCCTAAAGAGTATCAAAAGACTCAACATAAACAGTTTCTTGTAGAGTTGCAAAATAGTGAACCGGACTATATATATTCTTTGCAAACTAATGTAGCACTTTCCCAAATATGAAATTAAGCTTATGAGAATATGAAATATCATAATAGATATCATATGGAGCAAAAAACCATAGGTATAGGGTCTCCATTAATATAAAGGGCCATAGTGGGAAAAGGGTGTGCAAGTAGGTAAAACTGATAGGTGAGAAAATTTGAAAGTTTTATGGACTTGAAATATGAACCATAAATGTTTATATCAAACCGAAACATGTATAACATAATTCCGAAGATGACCAATGACATGGATAACGAACCAATGAAAAAAAAACTTGAACCCAACTAAAACAAGTGACATTGAATAGGAATCCAAGGAGGAATCAACTAGTGAACTTGGGGTTTGTATAGGGCTGGTGCAAGCTAATGTTGGTCACTTATGATTCGTTTGTTGCAATGGAATTCTAGAAAAACAAAAATCTGAACATCAAAAAGCAATATTAGAGGTACCTACACAACGTTTTGGAATATGGTGTAAGAATATGAAACATGGACAATCAGATTACCTTCCGGAATATATAACTTTTATTTATGAAAACTATATAAGTATAAATCCCAAAAAATGAGGTTCTTCTAAGGTTGGATGAGGATGACGATGATGTAATTAAGTTTAGTTGAAACTTTGCTTTGATTTTATTTTCAAGCATTTTCAAAGGAATGATGAGGATGACCATCATGATGATGATGATGAACAATGATGATGATGATGAGGATGATGAGGAGGAGGAGGAGGAGGAGGAGGATGACTATGAGGAGGAGGAGGATGAGGATTAGGATGATGATGAGGATGAGGATGACGAGGATGAAAATGATGATGAACAATGATGGTGATGATGATGTTGAGGAACAATGATGACGATGATGATGATAATAGATTTAGTTGAAACTTCTCTTTGATTTTATTTTCAAGAATTTTCAATGGAATGATGATGATGACCATGACTATGATGATGATGATAAGGATGAAAGTAGTGGTGAAGACTATATTGTAAAACTACTTGAACATGTGTTAATACGACATTGTTTTTCAAGAACATTAGTCATTAAAGGAGATAAATGTTAGTGAGTAAATGCTCTAAATGTTAGGCAGAAGCACTCGCATGCGTCTAATTGTGTGTGCGCGTAAAATCGCGTAGTCTTATTAATGCATGTGCGTGCTCAAGTATGCACGCACGCACCTGCTATTAGTTAAAAAAATAGAGATCTGGATTCCTGAGATTGCTACCAATTTTCATGGTCTTTTTATAATTGTTCGCATTTTTTGTGCTCCTGAACTCTAAAATTTGACTAACACTCCATCGCCACTGTTTGAACTATTGGATAGAAGTTCACTCTTGGAATCTTACAAACATATTCAGTGGTATTGGAAGTTAGTGGAAATATTTGAACTACAATTTTTCATTGCAAGAAGAGATCTTTTTTAATAGGTATGGTGAATTGTAAATAATTGTTTTAATTCACAATCTTTTAGATCATTTCATTGATTTATGTTTTATGATATGCCTACAACAATATCTCTCTCATAGACAACATTTAATTTCACAAGAATAAATACCAACTTCACATATAAACAAGTCTCATATTCTCCATACAAGATGAAGTATGAAATGTTAACTAATTTACATTTGCACATGAATATATTTTGATTTCACACAATGATGGCATAGATGAAGTTATCTCTTGAGACTCTTCAATTTAAAAAAACACCTTTGAAGTAATCATGGGAGAGGGTCCATATTGAATAGTTCACCAAGTTGTCCATATTCTCTATACAAGATGAAGTATGTAATGTAGACCAATAATCATTTGCACATGAATATATTTTTATTTCCCACAAGGATGGCATAGATGGGGTTCTCTATTGAGACTCTTCAATTTGTATAAAAACCTTGAAAGAATTCATGGGAGAGGGTTCATATTGAACAGTTCACCAACTTGTCCATGCTCTCCTATTCATGCTAGATTTATCATAACATGCCTTTGAGCTTGATAAGGATGCCTCTACCGTAATGATTTCTCCCTTTTTCGAGGGATTTGCAACCTCCTCATTGTGTAATTAGTCAATTTGTTCTCTTAATAGTTAACTTGTAACTTAATGAGTGTAATTTATTCAATTTATTCCCAAGACATCCAAACACCAACTTGTGTATTCCCTCACAACTAATGTGGCATATTACATGTAATGTCATCTCATCCGAAGGTGTTGGAAATGGAGAATATTTCACTCATCTTCTTTTGAATTCCAATACTTTTTGAACACAAAGGAAGCCATAATCCTATAGCTATAATACCTATGAACTTTACTCTCTTTACTTGACTCAAATAGACTATAGAAATGAAACTTTGGTTAGAACATAAAGAGAAACCTTTAATCAACGTTTATGTATCAATGCCAGTAATTACCATACTAACATATCTGTAATTTAGTTAATTATGTTGGAACGCGTCATGTTTCTTGTATAATGGAACTAAAACCTTATTTGTTGCTTCTTATACAGGGGTAGAGCTCATAGTTTTGATAAAGAAAATTTTGGAGATGGGAAACTCACATAAAAGAGAAAGAAAAACTCGAAGAAATATACCCATTGAAAAGGAAAATGAGGTAAGAGAAAAGGCCAGGTTGGCAATGGAGAGAGTGAGACATGGTCCATAAATTTCCACTGATACTGTGACCGATCCTAATAGATTTGATGACATAACAACCTCTACTTCAAAACCACGAGTGAAGCGGTTGCGTCCAATGGACCCAACTCAATTTCCAACATCAACACAGTCTCCAACCAACAATCCATCAACGAGCCATGTTGAAGCTCTTTAAGACATAGGTATATTGAGAGACGTTGAGTATGAAGCATTGGACCTAGGAGAAATGATTAATTTGCAATCTCTCCAAGAAGACCACAACCATGTTGAGCACACTCCCAATATGGACCAACATGTGAATGAAGCACCACAACAAAGAAGCCCTGGGATCCGTATCTAATGTCCACCTTCCCTACCTTGACTATCTACTATAAGAAAAAGGACTCCTAGATGTATCCATGTGGATGAAAGTTGTCTTTCAGGCCTTGAAGGTAAGTTTCCCAAATGCACTATCGATTGGCAATGTAGCAAATTAATGAAGGAATATTTTGAATCCAAAGGCGATGTAGGTAAATGTCAATTATTACTATGTTTGTTAAAGTCAAATTGTTTAGTTGTTGTTAGGAGAATTCTGGGCATAAAGATGGTTAGAAGTTCAGAGGCTAACAATCATATTGTTAGAAATCTGTAATCTTGTTTTAATGCGATTGGGAAGATGTCCCGTACTAAAGATATTTGTGCGGCTCGCTGTGTGTTATCAGAATCAGTTGTAAGCAAGTCCACACGGAAACGTCGCCTCCTTTCACACACTACGTAGATACTTAAATTAAATAGAAAAACTATTTTGAAGTACTATGTTATAAGAGAAAATCTGCAGACTCCAGGTGGAAAAGATTGTTGGGATTTTGTCGGCAAGTTACCTCATTGAGATATGAAGCTAATTGATGGTGTTAAGGAATTAGTACCAAATTTATAGCATGATCATACCAGACCTTCATCTAATCAAAGAGATGTGCTAAAGCTGAGAAAAATTTCTATTGAATGTGAACCCCACGTCAAACACTTCCTTGACACAACAAAGACTGGACTCTATGAGAGATTCAGGAATGAGCACACACGATTGAACCTAGGCCAAAGGTCCTTTGAGAAATGTAAACCATGTTACGTCCATATATGCATTGATCGAAACATATGTTGTTGTAGATACCATGTAGAATATGAATATTTTTATGACATGTATAAAAATATATTTTTTTATTTGCATACTGACCTTGAGCAGGGCTACAATGAATCTGTAATACCACCGAATGCATCGAGAGATTTTATCGTCAAGATCATGTGTCCAAGGCATGAAGGAAAAAGATACTATGGAAAATCATGTCTATATGGGAATTGCTCCAGGTACAGTGGGTTTTCTCTTTTGAACCATTGCATTCAAGGAAGCGATGAGCATCAATTTGGAAATATGAGCATGGAGATGCAGAGCTTCAAGTACGTAACCTATCAATCAGATAGTGTGAAGGAAAGTAAAAAGATTGCATTGGTGAAGTCACAGGTGCAAATGATTATTACATGCTTTTCCTCTTACATGTTTAGTTTCTACATATACATTCTTTAAAGGTCACATTCTAATATGACCCTTGTTTTCATGGAAACAGGTACGGGTATGTGATTTTTTTATGGAGTTCTACAAGAAAACCAAGCAGTATGTTCAACATGTGCATGTAGCGCGATGGCAGGATGAGCAGAACAAAAAATGCAGGGACAACTTTCCCATTGGGACCATATTGTCAATTGTGGATTTTGCATAAAACTACACCCTTCAACCACAAAATGAAATTCAGAATCAATACTACCATTCCAACCAAGTCAACATCATGGTACATATTACATATAGGAATGGCCCTGAGAGCAGCATTAACAATAGGATAATACAGAAGGAGAAAACCTTTTACATAAGTGATGACATATGCCATGATCTGCATTATGTGCAACACTGTTTTTAAATTTTCTATGATCAACTAAAGGAGGGAGATATATAGATGGATCAACACTCGATATGGTCAGATGGTTGTGCGGGCCAGTTCAAAAATGTCCGAGTCTTCCAATGGATGAGTATGTTACATAAAACTTATAGTGTGTCGCATATATGGAACTACTTTGAGACCGGGCACAGAAAAGGTGAGAATAATGGGGTCGTTGCATGCATCAAAACCACACTACGAAGGGAGGAGATGATGTTTACCAGAAAACCCCATATCAAAGATGCAGAATCGATAGTTCAATGGTGCTCTACAACAATGTCATACCAAAATAAAATGAAACATACATCAACAGGGGTAGGAATATCAGTCAAGAATTTATGGCATGTGGTTGAAATAGATAGATCATGTTCCTATAGTTGCATAACAGTACAAGGAACACGTATATTTCATTCAGTTCGAGCTCAAACAACCCCCGATTTGAAATATGGATGCAGAAACTTGCTTGCTTTTGCATCCCTTGTAACAGTGGTGAAAGGGATGAATGCGAATGCATGTATTGGGTTAATGATTGGGATCATGTGTCACTTGTCGTAGACCCATGGGTAGTCAGTGAAACAACCGACTTAGAGAAGGTTCAGTCAACGATTTCGATAGACTACGACCATATCTCATATCTTGTACAACCAGAACACATATATGTAGTTGTTTCCTTGAAAGACAACGAATGGGACACAGATTATTGGTTGGCACAATGCATTCGAGGTAAGAAAATACTAAATAGATCAAAGCATGAGATATTGATGGAGGAAATTAGCAACAGAGAGGATCCAGATGGCTATATTGAATGAGATTGGGTAATTGCACTTACACTCCACTTGGGTGAAACCCTAGTTTTCAAAATATGGCCTAGAGGCATGCTTGGGTTGTGCAGAGTTGAGTGGGAGGCCACCCTAGCCATAATCCTGTGCCACGATCCCAACGAAACCGACAGTTCATCCATCGAATCCCTGGTCAACATTCTATGGAGAGTTTTGCAAGAGGCTTAAGTATGTGAGTAAGTGTATTTGACTTGTGCATTATGCTTTCATCTCTAAATTTTAATTGCTATTCTAGTAAGCTTTTATCCTTCTTCTATTTGAGTCAATAATTAGAATTGAATGTGAAAGCAGAAGGTATAACACAGAGAAAGGTCAAAGAGTTGTTCATGTTTAAGAGATACAATTTCTATCATATACCATAGCTAAATACACCCATCTTAAGTCTTCTGGGACAACTCGGATTATGTCTTTCCAAGTAACATTTCTTCTATATTTTTTTGGAGAAATATAGTTCCTTTCTTTCTTGCATATTAAGTGTTCTGATCAGGACATAGGCGGTGGTAGAGATATGAGATAGTATACTTCCTTCCACATCAGGTCAAATGTGTGAAACCCTCCACCATGCTAGTCTTGGTGGTGTTCCCATATCGGCATTGGACATACACAGCTGTCGAAGGAAGCAACATGAAATATTGCTGCTTCGTTTGGTTTTTCGCTCCCGGACCGAGAGTGACCAAGTTTCCTTGAATGAAATTTTCATGTGACTTCCAACTCAACATAACTCGACAACCGAAGGTTGGATCGACGAGCCATCAAATCCGTTGGTCTCCTGGCATACCATTACCTCTAGTAGGCCCTCTCCACCACGTTTTCATGGCCTAGTGACTTCAATGTGCTTCGGTTTCGTAAACTAGGGTTTTGCTTAGTTTCCTTCAATGCAACTCTCACATAGGTGTGTCAACTCTACAAAACCCTCCACTGTGCCAGTATTGGTGGTTTTCCCATATCAGCATTGGCCATACACACCTGTCAGAGCCAACTACATGCAATCTTACTGCTCCATTTTGTTTTTCTCTCCTGGACCAAGAGTGACCAAGTGTCCCTCAACGATATTTTCATGTGAATTCCAACTCGACATAACTCAACAATTGGAGGTCAGATAGATAAGCCATCAACTCCGTTGGTTTCTTGGCATTCCATTACCTCTATTGGGCCCTCTCCACTGTTTTTTCATGGCCCAGTGACTTCAATGTGCTTCGGTTTCATAAACTAGGGTTTTGCTCAGTTTCTTTCAATGCAACTCTCACATTGGTGAGTCAGCTCTGCAAAACCCTCCACTATGCTAGCCTTAGTGGTGTTCTATTATTGGCATTGGCCATAAACACCTGTCAAAGACAACAACATGCAATCTTTCTGCTCTGTTTGGTTTTTCACTCCCAGACCGAGAATGACCAAGTGTCCTTGAACGACATTTTCATGTGACTTCCAACTCGACATAACTCGGCAACCGGAGGTCGGATTGATGAGTCATTGACTCTGTTGGTATCCTAGCATGCCACTACCTCTAGTGGGCCCTCTACACCATTTTTGCATGGCCCAGTGACTTCAATGTGCTTCGGTTTCATAAACTAGGGTTTTTCTCAGTAGATTTATTGATGTTGTAATTTGTTGTAATAAGAGCATCTAGATATGTTATATGCTTGGAAAGTGTGCCCTAAGGAATGTATATTCATGGTGTTAACGTACACTTGGACTAGGGTTTAATTTGTTTGGTTGCCTTGTGATATTTGGATGAAGATAAGTGAAATATTGACCATAGTGACCACCTTCGCACACATGTTGAGGAGAAGCAAATGAGTATAGTAACCACCTTGGCACACATATTGAGGATAAGCATTGGAGCATTGTAACCACCTCTGACATACATGTCGAGGAGCATTGGGAATAAGAAGATGTGGTACACAAATAGAGGAGGAATGCAGTACATGAGGAAACTTGAATATGCATGAGGACACTAGGGTTTATATATGTAAGTAAACCTTGGAGAAGGAGATATAATACTAGAGGAATTGATGGTTGTCTTGGATAATATATAACTCTTGTTGTGAAGGAAAAGGAGGTATAATTAGGGTTCCAACCTTGTAAAAGATACAAAGAAAAGAGATAATGTCTTTGGTGATATTGTAGTCTTGTTCTTGTGTGATACATGGAGGTTAGGGAAAGACCATGGAAAACTTAACTTGATAAGTATCAAGCTTATTTTGATTCCTTGCTTAGAAGAATATTTTTTTAAGTTTAGTTGATTTTCCATGGAGGTCTTGGTGCTTTTGTCTATGCAATAGTCAAAGGCCTAGGGTTTGAGGAATCATCCTAGGATAGACATGTTGACATCGAAACTAGTGCTAGACTTGCCTGAAATTCCATGTGCTTCTATGATGAAAGATGATTAGGGTTTATAAACCCTAATGAGGTAAAAAAATATAGTGTGGATACCTTAATGACAACAATGATAGTTTGGGGCTAGGTTCGCTTATGGTTTCCAAATATATATACATACATATACATAAGAATTGTTTTAGTTGTCCAAATATTGTGTACTTGGAGATTTGAATTTTAGCTTATTTTATCTTTATGATTGGGTAGATTCTAGCATTGGTTATGCATGCTAATTTGAGATAATTTTGGGTTGAATTTGTTAAGTAAACTTTAATGGTGTTTATTTCATTAGATATCCTAAGTGCAAACCTTTGGATAGGTCATCATGAACTTGTGTAGGCCATCAAGATGATGACTAAGGAAAATCCTCTGAAATAAAAGGAACTTGCTAGCCAAAATGACCCTTCAAACCATGATTGTACACCCAAAGAGAACATGTTACTACCAAAAGAAGGATCAATAGGGACGAAAAGATAGGAAGTGATTGGGTAAGATAGTAAGGCAAGGAAGTGACATTAGGCTATGACAGGTGGGTAAGAAGGCTGTTACGGATGCCCTAAATAGGATATTACCTGTCAGGGTTTCCTCATTGATTATAAAGCCTAGGTTATGCATGCTAACCTTTAAAATTTAGTTAGGGTTAGGGTTTCCTCATTGATTCTAAACCCTAGGTTATGCATGCTAACTGTTAAATCATTAAAATTGAAACAAGTACAATAGATCATTAAAATTGAAAGTGCTCAATAGATTGTTATAGAAGACACATATTCATGAACTTGTTTCATTTTTTATTTGTCAAGGAAGAACAATTTTATGGGACGTTTTCATTTCAATTATGCATGTGGTTGAAGCATGTTAGTGGTGTTCATGGGACGTTATCATCATATCGTACAAAGTCAACCTCTTTTGCAACCGACATACATTGACAGAGACCCCAGTCAATCCACTTTTCATGAAGATAGGACTATCAAACTAAGAATGATTTCCAGCCAAGTCAAAATGATTATGATAGTCCAAAACACTAATTTCCAGCTTGCCAAAATGAGTGTACAATCCCAAATGCAAGTACTAATGATAAACAAGAGTTGAAATGGAACTTTGAATTAGTGAAATGTACCGTCAAAACAAAAGTATTTCCAGCCAATCATTTAGCATTATGACAGTCTTATATTTCACTTTTTAGCTTGTCAAGACAAAGGTACAATATTTTTAAGTAAACATCAGTGATAAACAATTTTATAAGTTCCAAGTTTCCAAGCCAACGGAACTCTTAAACCAAATCAAATTTCTAGTCAAGTAAAATGTCTTATGACAGTCCAAGATGTAATTTCCAATCACGTAAAATATCTTATGACGGTCCAAGATGTAATTTCCAGTCAAGTAGGAATGATAAGAAGTATATTCACTTGGCTTTTGATGACACAATGACTTGCAAGCAATTAAAGGCCTTTTATAGTATTTTGCCAAGTTATGTATGTTTATATGCCACTGTCCAATTTGTTTCAGTATGGTTGGGAATTATTTTTTATATACAGTCCCTTTAGGGTGTCTTTGTGCCACTTTAAATTGGGTTATGGACAAATTTTAGGTGAGGCGTTAGTGAGTGGGTAAGATAGGAAAGCAAGGAAGTGACCTTAGGCTATGATAGGTGGGTAAGAAGGCTATTAGGGGTGCCCTAAATAGGATATTACAGTGAAGAATTTAGGGTAGCTTAGGATGTGTTATTGGTGTTCTAGGGCTGTCCAAAATGGATATTACAGTCAGAAATATAGGGAGAGACGTGGGGGTCTAAGTAGTGTGGAAATGAAAAGAATAATCCTTTCTTTAGAGAGAGGTAAATGTAGGAGTCTAGGGAAATGGTTTTAGCAAGGGTTAGGCTAGAATAGAATGGTTTAGGTGTGTCTTATGGATTCCTAATAGGTAGTATTATAGTCTAGTTTGATAGACAGTTCTAGGTTTAGTAAAGGTTAGAAAATGGAGTAGAAGGCCTATTTATATGGACAAGGCAAGTCCAAAACACATGTAAGATGAAGATGATCTTTGTTTTAATTATTTCACTATGGTTTATAAAAGGAGTGCTCATGAAGCTCTGAACCTGGCTTATGTAAAGTAATCCATGCTTAAGCTTTGAAGTATTTTATTTGATTAGTCTATAAAGAATATGTGACATATGACTACAATCCTAGGCATGCTCATATACAAACAAAAGGTACTTTATAAGAGGCCACAAGAAATGGTTAGGTAGGGTTGGTGTTAGGGTTTCTCTCCTATGTTTAGGGTTTCATCATTGATTCTAAACCCTAGGTTATGCATACTAACCCCAAAACACCATTTGGGTCAGGGTTTCCTCATTGATTATAAATCCTAGGTTATGCATGCTAACCTTTAAACTTCAGTTAAGGGTAGGGTTTCCTCATTGATTCTAAACCCTAGGCTATGCATGCTAACCCTTAAATCATTAAAATTGCAACTAGTACAATAGATCGTTAAAATTGCAAGTTCTCAACAATAGCATAACAAATATGTATGTATTCAATGCGAGTAAGCAATGTCAACTTCATCTTCAAATGATATGAATTGCCAAATTTATAAAAATCAATGTTTTCCAAGTAGATGTAACAAATGCAAGCCAACAACAGTCATGTTCAATATGATTCTCAACTCATCAATACTATGAAATTTCCAGTCAATCAAATGGTAAGAGAAGATCATTCCAATATCAATTTCTAGCTTGCAAAATGAGACAATAATTACTATGTAAATACCAAAGGAAAACAAGTGCTTTCTATTGCAATTTGGACAATGAATAAGACTATACATGTTAGTATGTTGGTTCAATATGAGTTAGGGTTCTATAGGAGTTAGATTTCAATTATCATTGTTATTGTACACGTTTATGCATCTGTGTATTTTTTTGTTAACTAACCTACAGTGTTAAATATTTTATGCATTTTATTGTGAACATACAGACTTTATTCCTTCATCAACAATAAGTATTGCAAGTGCATCAATTGTAAACTACTACTGCATTCGACATAATGCATGAAAATATGTAATAAAAGGAAAAATAATATAAAAAAGTACAAAATGATATATTAATATATAAAAATTTCCAATCATATACAGTAGTAGTGAAAAAGGGAACATCATTCCCAATGTCTATACAATGGAAACTCGTGCCGTATACAAAATATGGTAACTTGTGCCCTATACAAAATATGGAAACTCATGCCAAAATGCCACATCATGGCTAGTGTACGTAGGAGGGTCTCTCAATACACCTTCCCACCCTCGGAGCTCCTAGGTGCACCTCCAAAATTGAGCTTCCTCTTCTTTGAGCTAGAGGAAGCTCAGTTCTTCTATCCGCTTTGACTAGCTCCCCTTGGGCTTTGAAATGACAACAATCAAATGTCAACTCCTATGTGCAATTATACAAGTATAAAACACAATTTAAAAATCAAAATTATGTTTTTAAATTTTAAATAGCTCACTTGATATGAGATCGTAAGTGGTGAGGGAGATACCCTCCTCCATGATCCAAGTCTCTCTGCAATGCCACCCTACAACATTTAAACAGTAAGATAACTCATACAATTTACTGCCTATGATAATTTTCATTAATATTGCATGAGATTATCATAAACTAATAAATCTCACTATGAACACAACAGGTTAGTCCTAGGGGCTAGCAGGTGGAGGAATTAACTGGTCCTTAGGGGTGGCAGGTGGAGCAGTGGGCTGGACAACCTGCTCTGATGCTAGGGTGGATGGCATAGCAGAGGATGTACCCACATCGACATTGGATACAACACTAGAGGGAAAGGTGGGAGAGGGCATGGAATGGAGTGGGAAAAGTGGTGATGTACGACGATAAATACCAATGGGTTGTAAAATGGAACGGGCCACCTTGGAAGAGGAAACAAGGGTGGTGGGGGAATATGGGGGAGGGGGATGAGGTCTAGGATAGGGTTGAGGGATGGGTGAATGTGGATGGATGGTGTATCATGGCTAGAGGGGGAAGGATGGAAACAATGGAAATTGCGAGGGAGGGTGTGGATGGGTGGGGCAGAGGGGAATGAGCGAAGGCTGTGACAAAGAAGGGGGATTTGGATGGAAGTGTGGTGGTGGATGGGAGGAAAGGGATTGATGGAATGGGGTGGGGAGGGATGCAGGGAAAGGTACATGTATGCCAGGGGCTACACTTAGCATATATGGTGGGAAAAAGGAATTCGATGGAGAGATAGCGACATTGAAGTTCCTATGTACTCTGACCTGCATACATACTCATGGCCTCATATATTAGTACATAAAAAATATAACTATACAAATCTAAGCCATCAAAACTGAAATTAAATTTATACTTTATTACAAGATACCTTCTCACGAGGGGATCTACTGATCCCTGTCGGGGATGGCTAGTCACTCAATCCTATGGACACCTATTCATTTGCACAAAAATATTTAGATTAAATTACTAAATATTAACTAAATTAGAAGACAAGATTAACTATTAACATTAAACTTAATTAATGAAAGAAAAATACATGTGTATGGTGTCACGATGTCCTCTGAAGCTTCCATGGATCCATCTAGGTTGAAGGAACCAACGTCCTCCCACTCAGGTGTTGGAGACTCAGCACTGAAGAGTTGTACATTAAAAAAAATCAAGTCATCAACATCTGATTCTAAGATAAATTTATTATAAATTATGAGATTGCATAATGTATAATTAATACTTGAACATTAAATAAAACAATAACTAACCTAGTGTAGGTAGCTCTCTGTGGCATGCTCCTACGTGGGAACCTGGCATGGATTCCCACAAAAACAACAATGATGTGGAACTAGTCCTGTCGAGCTGTATGGATCATCCTAGCTACCAGCTATAGCTGCTCTTCCTGGCCCACCACTAGTAGACCATCCAGAAGTGTGTCTCTCGGGGTGGTCCTGCTCACTCTACGAGGACATAGACACCAATGTGGTATTCCTAAGAAGGTGTCGTGTGTCACATCAAATGGACTCATGGATATCATCTAGCCCTCTAGCTAACCCAGGGGGTTGAGGAAGTTGTTTTGGCTCTCACCTAGGTGCAGGAGTCCCTCTGAGTGCGTTCTAGTGGGCGTGAGGTCGATCTTTGGCTGAGCCAAAACCGATGCCCTGGAACTCGGTGATGTCGAAGTAGTTCACATGGAATCCTAACACAAAATCAGCCCACAGTTTCCTGAGAAAATACTGTGGGACCTTAACATTGTTGCATGGAGGCTTGTCAAAAACCATGAACCATCTCTTCCTCCAGTTTTCTCTCCACAGCTGGTAATTACACCAATCCATGCAAGCTCGCCTCTTCCTCACATATGGAGGCTGTCCTATTCTCGGATCTGTAAATTTGCTCCACAGTTGGGATTTTGTGATCTTCAGGTTTTTTATATCCTCTTTGGATATACTAGTGCTATAATGCTTTGTCATTCGAGCCCTATTTTTGCTCAAACTGGTTATCTCACTGTGGGAAATGTTGATATATTCTATTATGTTTTGTAGTGATGTGGCGAGGGAAACTCGAAAGGGTTCCCTAGTGTTCTTCAGTTCATCACTCAAAATTCTTAATTGGTTTAAATCCCTGTGTAATTCATCTTCAGGGTTTTCTTGTTTTAATTCATGTTTTTTATCTGTTTAATTCGGGGTTTGGGTCCTTTGATTGGTTTGTTTCATTCCTTTCTTGGGATGGTTCATTGGTATTTTTCATTGTGTTTAGGTAATTTTTACCTGCAATATCAATTGCCCATTTCAATTGATTTTCAATTTTTTTTAATTTTGTATTTTATTTGAAAAACAATAAAAACATTGAAATAAACAAAAAAAATTACATGCCTACTCTATTTACCTTACACCAACGTCATTTTAGGCAAGTTGGACAATTTCGTTGGGCTCCTTGGGGGTCGTTTTCGTCTCCACGGCGGGTTGTTAATGCGTCCTTGCGCGCTCGAGGGTGGGTAGAAAACAAAACAATAGTTCGTTATTTTTTTTTTTTAAACACAGGGACATGCGCGCGTCCTTGTGTACGATCGTGCCAAACACGCATGCATGTCCACATACGTGTGAGTGCATAGGCAAGCGATTGCACCATTAGGGTGCGCGCTTGCTCTTATTGTCCACGTTGGCAATCTGGCGTGGAGGTTTTCCATTGCCGAAGCAGGAGCACGTGTGCGCATCCAGGAGGTGCATGTGCGTTGCTTTTTTGACCCGCTTATTGCATCATATCTGGGTAGTAGGTTCTTGCGGGAGCCCTATAGTCTTATGGTATGGATGGTTTCATAACATGCATATAATCCTACAAGCTTACTTATAAATAGAATCACAAGCATTTGAATGGAGTGAGAAAGAGTAGTATAAACATAAGCCAAGAACTACTAAAAAAACACAAGTATTGGAAGATGGCTCTAGTGAACTGATAGGTGACTTATCCAAGGAAGACAATGATATTAATGATTTACACATATCATAATGTGAATATAAATCAGAGAATTGGGGAAAGGATTTAATTTTGGCACTCAAGGAATAACTGTTATTACCTTGGGACTTCACATTGTGACAATGCTCCAGGAATTCGACATGCTTCTATAGTTCAATATTTCTTGAAAATTCTAGAACATCAATGTTATGTTTCTCAAGTAATTGAGACATAATTTACATTGTAATATTGAAACATTTTTTCTCAGATTTAAAAATCTTGTTGCAATAGGAAAACATGGAGATCCCTTTCTTCCTACTCTTCTTCATGGGATTCGAACCTTCATTAGTAGAATTGGAACCTTCATCTTCATCATCTAACTTTGGCTTATTTTCTTTCACCTTTTGCTTTCATTTTGGCTTGGAATTCTTCACTTCTTGAGATTCAAGTGCATGGTATTTTCCTTTGGAATTTTGGAGATCTCCCATTTGAACCAACTTGTAATTCTCTTTGGTGAGATAATCAATGAATGCACATAAAGGAGGAATTTTCCAATTTGGAATAGAAATCCTTATAGCATGGAAAGTTAACGCAAAAACTGAGTATTTTGGACCCAATTTTGCAAGAATGGAAAGGATCAATTGATATTCTTTATTTTAAATCCCACATTTCTTGAGCAAAAGAACAAGTGACTTGAACTTAGTGAAGAATTCTTCCATGGATTTGTAACTACTTGTGATCAATGAGATTAAATCATTCTCCAATTGATGCCCTCTGATCTCATATTTTAACCCAAGGTGAGGCTCAAGTTTGTTCCACACTTGATTTGGAGTTGTCAATCCATCGAGATGAAAAAGAAGATCTGAAGAAATAAAGAGACAAATCAATCCATAAGATTCATCCATTCTATTATGCCACATTGCTTTCTCAACAACAACATTTGGCTCATTCTCTAGTGCCATAATAAATATGTATAGACCCTTACAATGCAATAGAATTCTAATATTGCCTTTCCATTCATGATAAATGAAGGGAAGCAAAATCACAGATGAAGAAATATCCATACTTTGTTGTTGCGCTCCTATAGAAACTCTCTACGGCCTACACAAAAACTCAGAAGAAATACTTTGTAAGCTCAATTAATATCTCCTTCATAGAGAGATTAGATGGTTTGTGCACTCTAACACCATGTGGAATTTCATGGCTTTGATACCATATGAGATTTAGCATTTGGATCTTGCTACAAAGATATCCCTTGCAGACATGCATAGGAAAAATATAGAGAAGAATTGTGAGAGTGAAGACAAGAGAATTGAAGAATAATTTGAGTATATTCCATTATTCTATGATTCACAATAGTGTACATAAATAATACATCCTCAAAAGAAAAAATTGAATTTCCCAAGAGACAACTCAAGCTAGCTCATAAAACGGGATTACTAAAATATGAAAAACACCCAAGGTGACAAAAGCACTTTCCAAATCACTCCTAAAGCTCAAAAATTGGATAAAGTGTGAGTAAGGTGCGATGATTGAAGGAAAATATTTCTAATCATGGAAACTGGAGAGAAAATCATGGAGGATGGATTGGTCACAAAAGATAACGGTTTCCTAGTTGAATAGCTTTACCTTTATCCATTAAAAAGAAGAAAAGGTAGGCCAAAAGAGTTCTAAAGAAGGAATGCACCCTTTCCATTCTAGGAAGTCATAAAAGAATCATAATCGTATCAATAATATTATCTAGGTGTACCCCATAGGCTAATGATGGAAAGTGGTGGTCAAATATGACAACAGATGGCCAACTACGTAGTCTACACCTAGGAAATTAATAAAAAAATGGATAATGAATTATATCATAATTATGAAGTGGTTTTAATGTTCTAACAACCCATACCATTTTAACGTAATAATAAACTCTACTTTCCTACATATTAGAACCCATGCTAGTCACCTAACTAGGCTCATATGGGGAAAGCACCATAGCCAACCAAAATTAAAAAAACCTCGAAAAAATACTCAAAATCAATATCATCAGGGCCAATTCTATCCTCAATATTCTCATCGTTACCACCAATACCCTCATAACCAACAATATCTAGCTAACTTACCTCAACCAACCCAAAATCAATATCCCTCTTCATCTAAATGGAGGCCTCAACAGTCAGAAGATACTTTGATTCCCCACCACAACCATCTAAACCAACAAGGCCACCTCAAATGCTTTCACAATGCACACGAATTTCCAATGCTAATAAACAAGTCCAACTTGTAGACAACAATTAACTGGTCAACTTCCACACGAAATATATAGAAAAAAAATTGTATATTTTATCATTCAGAAAAACAAATATATTCTTCATGTGCTTTGCAATCAGTAATATTTGCAGTGATTGGACACACATGCCAAACTCATACAAATTTTTCTGTCAAACCAGTTTTTCCTCAAAAAACAGACCCTCTCATCATATCGCAATACATTTTACTTAAAATTGGAAATTCAAAAAACTGTTTAACCTAAGTAACTCAATGGAAGAAACGTATTAAGCACTAGATCGATAAACAAAAAAAACATTCAGGAATCTTCTCCCCACAACTAAATTCCATTGACTTTAATCTTTAATAATGATAGGTTTAATCCACACAACCTGATATCTCATATTGGTAACAGTTCAATACTTCAGAAGAAAACCATTAACTTCATAAATAGTTTCTTAAGGGATTACTCTCCCCACTTCAAAATTCAACAGACTAAGCATTTGAGACCACTGTTTTAAGTATAAAATAAAATTTTGATTAGAGCAAGCCCAAAAAACAAGATTTTTCTTGCTATTCATCATCTTCAAAGAACATTCTTCCCCTATACAATCTTGTAAAAAGTTGAGAGATACAAATTTATCTTTTGTAGTTCCATTCTGTAAGGTTGAGACAAGGATAGATCCTACAGGTAATTTCAACTCTTCCTTTGACAAAGAGTCTACATAAATAATTCTCTTCTCTAAAAATATGGAAAATACGGAAATGCTTGAAAGATCCAACCAGATATTTTAGATTGTTTCAAAATCCTTAAAGATTTATATTCAAAATTTGTTTTCCTCTATTCATAAATGCAACGCAAAGTTCAGAATCCCCATAACAACATAAATATTTGATGTTTTCCTCTAAATCAATCTTCCTTAGTTCTTTTAAAGCAAGACCTTTAGCTCTATTATTAGTAGCTATTGCACAATTATCTTTAAAACTAATAAAGAAAAACTTAGAGATTACTAGGAGATCCCCCCATTCCATGATTCTCGTCTTTACATGCCCCATCGAAATAACCCTTGCTTCCCTGATCCAAACATATGGTTTTTGGAATTCTAACCTTTACTTCTAGACTGATATTAATAAAAGACCTATCCAAAGCTTGAACTTGATTAACCATCAGGTGATTCCATGAAGGTGGGTAACTATTTTTGGCCAAATATGGTGATAAAAAATGGAAATTTTACCCATATATTAAATTGAAGCCCTCAAAACTCACATTTTCCATATGAATTTTGACATGTAGTTTAAAAACAGAATGTATAGAATTATCTTTGATTTCCAATGATATTTTTTTTAAATATTCCAAATTCATTTAATGTTTCAAATTTTCATTTAATGAAATGTGTGTCTTTAAAAATTTGAAGAGAAATTAACAACTGTCTTGTGTGTGTGAAAAATAATTTAATGTTAAATAAATAATTTAAAAAGTTGAAATATGTGAGCATGATCTAGACATAATGCAGTACTCCATACATATTCTTCCTTTAATTTTTCTTGAAAATTTATATTTATTATTATTTTTTGAAATTATATTTTAGTCGCATTTTGCACACGTGTGTGTGTGTGTGCCAAACCATTTTATTGTTTATATAAATTATAGAACTAAAAATACCTTTTTGAGGAGGACGCACCGATGTAGTGCTTCCATATTTTTTCAATTTTTTTGGATGTGTATTTTGAATGTTGTTGATTTATCTTTAAGTTCGTTTGAAGTTGTCGACATGGTTTTTTCGGGTAAGCTTTAGTAAAAAAAAATGACATATGAAGATAAAAATACCTAAAATATATGTCACTGGATAGAGGATTCATTGACAAATCCAACGGTATCAAGTATGCCCATTAATGTGCATTTAATGACAATGTTTAAGCTCCTAAAAGACACAAAATTTGCTTTTACAAATAAGAGGGCTATGAGCCTATTTTTTAGGTCCTCGATCAAGCTAATAGATTGATCAAGGTTTTAAATACCTCAATCAAGGGATTTAAAATACATCTATCTAGGTATGCGTAAAGGCCTTGATCGAGGTCCCTTCAAGCCCTCGGTCGAGGTTTTGTTTGAATTCTTCTAATTTAAGTTGATTTTTTAAATTGTAACTAAACATTGAATTTTCAATTGGATTTCCAATTTAAAATTCAATGTGTACTTACAATTTAACTTAATTACTTTTGTAATTACACATCATGGTTTAAATATCAATTTCTTTGATTTTGAGTTCAAAGTAAACAAATACAAAAACTCCAATCCTCATTTTTGACATAGTATGTTTAGTTTCCAAAACTCTCATATATAGGCACAACTTTAAACAATACTCATAAAACAAGATTATGAAAACTTCAATTAAATTGTTTTCTTGATGCCCATATTCATTTGCACAAATGAATATGGGTACCCATTTTTTTTTTAAATTTTATTTTTTGTAAAATATCGTATCAAATATGTATTCTTAGCTTATCCCACAACTATTAACTATGTGACTGTTGTTATAAATTAACAAATTTGTCAATATTTAAAACCTTCATGGGATCGAGCTCTTGAAATTCAATTAAAATCAAGCATAGAATTATAAGATAAACATAATTTCAACAAGAAAAAGATACTTGTGAGTAATAGTAAATAATCAAAGAGTAATAGGAATTATAGATGTGACTGAAATCATGAAAAATAGATATAAGAGACCCTTCTTCATATTTTTCATGAATTAAATCACATCTATAAACACCAATCATTCACTTATTATATCTATAACCCGTTTATTCTAGTCCTTGCTTGAGTTTCTATGAAGGAAATGCGGTGGAATAAGTCATTGTTTGTTGTTATTATATATGTAGTTTAAAGTATCCCTCATCGAGTTTTAAATAGATCGATCAAGGTCTACATTAAACCCTTGATCGACATATTATTAGGCGCTTGATCGAGGTATTTTTAAGTGCTCGATCAGGGGTTTAAAAATAGCTCGATCAAGGGTTTTTGCATGTATTTTTGGCACCCTCCTTGCCAAAAAGCATGAAGCACATTCATGGATTGGCCCCACCACAAAGGTAGGAATATATCTTCCTTAAAAAAATTGTTTCTAGCTCTCCATATGCCCCAAATACTAAGAAAATGAAAGCATTTAATTTTTTTAAATCAAGTTTCATGAACCAGCCTTTGATATTTTTGTAAGTGTTTCCTACTATCCAAATATAATCTATCTTGATCCCATCACTAGTGCCTTTCCAAACCTAAACAGAGAATTCACACATATTAAAAAGGTGTTCAATATCTTTCTCTGATTTCATACACAATATACCAATGCTCAGACCCTCATTGTTTTGTTTTTTTAACATGTCCCAAGTAAGCACTATTCCTTTTAGAATAAGCCACATGAAAATTTTTCCTTTCCTAAGAGCCAACACTTTCCAAACATCCTTCCACCACCAAACTCTATTATAGGCCAAGACTTCCCAAAACCATTTGGAAGCCAATTTTGCCGAATAATATCTCCAAACTTTGTTCCCAATCTAGATCAATCTATCTCAATCTATCTGGATATTTATAGAAATAAAACCCCTCCCCATTTATTCCACCTAGCCTTTCCATTCTTCCTTGAAACCACCTAATAGTTCTAAGGTTTCTACATATTTCCACCTGTGGATTAAAATGAATGGGATAACATAAAAAATTGCATCCTGAATAGTGAACATGCCCCCAGAATTAAGTTGTCTAACCAAATTAGTTGACAACTATACCCTTTGGTCACACCCCATAATGTTGTCCTCCCAATCATAGCTTGTGTCTCGTTCCCCACCTTCCAAGCCAATAGATCTCCCACGAGGTGGAAAAGAATGAATAGTCACTTTCTAGAACAAAGACACCCCTTTGTATGGTTTATATGGGGTTATGATCCAACTCAAAATTTATTCTCCCTATAAATATTTGCTTATAAGAATTGACTCTCATTTTCCTTCCTTTGTAATAAAAATCCAAACCTTTTTTGAAGCAAGAAACTTACCAAATCTAAAGAATTCCTTTAAGCCCCAACCTCCTTCTTTAGGCTTGGTTATGGAAGTCCAAGTTGTCTATTGAATAAGCTAAATTAAAAAGACTAATTTACATAACTTTGTAATTTACATATCTATGTCTTGTAAAATTAATTTTCAAAATTTAAAGTATTGTGAATTGTAATTCTAAAATATAAACACTTTGAGATGGATTATTATTCCATTGCAAATTGTAATTATGAAACATTGAAAGTATTAAAAAATTCAATAACATTTTATTGTTTATGTATAGTGTGTCATATAATTAAAATAGATAAAAAATAAAGAAAGAAGTTATCTTACATTAATTAATAAGATTTGCATTTAAAAAAAAATCTAATTATATGTAAAAAGAAAAAAGAATGTATACATCAAAAAACATTAAAAAAAACATCCATTTTAAGAATAAAATGATTTTTTTATTAAAAAAATAAAAATTGTTTCACTACATTAATATCAATGAAAATACATTGTATCTATTTTAGAAAATATATGTTAGAACTCATATTCCATGAGTGTCTATCAAATTCCATAAATATATGTTAGAACTCTTATTCCATGAGAGTCTGCCATATTCCATAAATGTATATATGTTAGAACTTTTAAGAGTTTTCTTAGAACTTCCACTTAACATGGGTATGGAGCATGTTATTCTCCGCTAAAGACTCACAATTCTCTTCATGTGACTATTTTCAAAGTATGAGATTCAAAGGCTTACGAGGATCACTTGGAAATTGAGATTATTATTTTTAGTTAAAAAACCTTATTCTTTATTTAAATTTGTTAGGTATTTAACATGGATTTATAAATTTAAATGGTTATATTTTACTTTATTTTTTAATAACAATAATAATCTAAAATTATATATGTACTATGCACCCCTCCTTACTTGAAACACATTATTTACCGTTAATCACATCAAATTATATATAAACTATTCACTAACCTATACCAAACTTTGTTAACAATTTAAGTGTGTCAAATTATCACGATAGCTGGTGGATCATTATCACGATACCTGGTAGAAGAGGGTATAGTTTAATAATAAAACTAACTAGTATTATAATGTGTTTCATTAAATTGTGTCATATTCAGATTCACGACTGATAATGAGTTTTCTCAGCACACAAGATATCTGTCTATTCAGATTCACAACTGATAATGAGTTTTTTCTAGCAGTGGGAAATCATTGTATTCATGTGTAGTATGCGCGCAACAATTTTGTAACTCATCAATTAATCAGATAATGGTCAGTCTATTCAGATTCACAACTCATAATGAGCTTTGTTGATCACTGTAAAATCATGATCCATCCATATGGATATGCATATCAATATCAGTGAAGCTATGTTTAATTACATCCAAAGAATGAAATAATATTATATATGTAATGGAAGAAAATTATGAATATGAATGGCACAGCGAAAGAATGAAATCAATGTCAAGGGGAAACTGGGAATCCAACAGCGGGAATGAATGGTAAATAATGGGCGCCAAGTTTTAGTATGGTCTGGCTCCAATATAATTTCCCGGTGGGTAGTAATTGCATGTGATAAAGGTGTCACCGCTGATACATTTGACGACTGCGCATCCAACATTAGTAGTTGTTCGCCAAACAATCTGTGTGTAGTGGGTGCAGTCCTCCCCTGAGATGCAACTGTTATTTGCGTAGTTGTACCACTTGTTCTCATCCACCCATGCACCAACAGCCTGTGTAGCGTTCCAACGTTTGCCACTCCCCCAGAATATGTTCTCTCCGTAGGGACCCTGCGAGTGCTGAAGGAGGCAATCTCCCCTTCTTTCTCTTGCGTATGTACGGGCATAATTTGTAAGCTTCACATCCCATTTCAATGGAGGGACTCCCACTTGCCTCCTAGCCTCGTTCTGTGGAACAAGAAATCCCTGAATCGTTTCATTAATCAACATGTTCCTACCTGCTGTAACCATTTGCGGGTTGCTCAGTACAGCGCTTAAGGCAGCGATTACTACAATCAATAGACACAATTTCCTGCTCATTTTAAATCGCAAACCAAAAATATAGTTATATTAACTAACAG
This sequence comes from Pseudotsuga menziesii, assembly GCA_001517045.1. NCBI lineage: Eukaryota > Viridiplantae > Streptophyta > Pinopsida > Pinales > Pinaceae > Pseudotsuga > Pseudotsuga menziesii. The sequence goes on along the minus strand of LPNX010773965.1, from coordinate 210,293 downwards.
TACAGTCGCAACTAGTATTGGGCAATATCCTTAACTGCAACTGCAAAGCAAATTTTTGACTGAAGAAAACCTGTGAATCTGCCTACACTTAGCTTGTAATTTATATAATGTTGATGAAAGACAATTGAGAGAGCTAAGACAGACTTGTTATAAGAGGGAAGGAGTAGATCAATCTCAGCTGGCGCCGCTAATGTAAGCGATAAGTAAGAGAGATGGGATAACCTCGTGCAGACAACATATCCTCCCAACAATAAAATATACACGAGAAAATGAAATGACAGAGAAACATAGAGATAGGTATTCATATTCATATTCATGGTTAATGTATCATATGTTTTTTTCTTTCGCACGCCACGCATCCGATGTAAAGGCATAGCCACCTGAGCATGCAGCAAGGAACACGTTTTATCTCACGTTTGCATTGCATTGCGATTCGACTTATGTATCATATGTTTTTTTCTTTCGCACGCCACGCATCCGATGTAAAGGCATAGCCACCTGAGCATGAAACAAGGAACACATTTTATCTCACGTTTGCATTGGGATTTGACTTCTTGAAGCGGACATACATCGGTGACAACCGGATTAGATGGGTGAACTCACATCGAATATAATCTTTGTTTCCGGTTTGACAAAAATAAATAAATCACAGATTCTACCTAGATTGAAATAAATTTAAAATACTAGAAAGGACCTCACATCTAATACAATTTTCGATTTGACAAAAAAAAATCACAGATTCTATATAGATTCAAATAAATTTAAAATACTCGAGAGTAATTTTTGATCACCCATCGAATATAATCTTTGTTTCCGATTTGATAAAAAAAAAAAAAACAAATAAATCACAGATTCTACCTAAATTGAAATAAATTTAAAATACTAGAAAGGATCTCACATCTAATACAATTTTCGATTTGACAAAAAAAATCACAGATTCTATATAGGTTCAAATAAATATAAAATACTCGAGACTCGAGAGTAATTTTTTGGTCAAATATTCATTGCCTATTTTGCAAGATGAAAATGTACGCACCTACTCCGAGCAGTTGCCAACGCGGTGAAAAGTCATCATGATGTCAACAAGAAACGATGACAACGTGAACAGCCGATGACAACGTGAACAGCCGAGTGTTTTAATGGAGTTATCTTGGCCGTTTATTGATCTACTGGAGTGTTTCTTGGCCGTTGAGATGGCCTGCCTCGACATTGGTGTATTCATTGTTTTTGAAGGCCCGTGATGTGATTTGACACACTGAGTTGGATTGGTTTTAATACCTTTAATGTACTGTCCGACGCTTTAAACCATTAGAGCTGTGATTCTGCCACGTTTGTTGGGTAGTGATTGCATTGATTAATGTGGTTTTTTTTCTATCTTTGGAACGGTTTAGCTGGTTGAAGGGTTTCTGGAACTGGTCTTTTTGGATTTCCTTCGGCCGCTAATTGGGGGTTTGGGTTTTGCCATCGGCTTATCTGTTCCATCTTTTGGCGCAGTTTGGACTGGGCCTGTGGTTTTTTCTGGAGATTGTGTATAGTTCTAAGGAGCGGGGTTTCTTGGTGGTTGTATCGGCATCCGCAGTTCCAGTTTGGTTGGTTTTGATTTGTATTGACACACTTGTGTGTTCTAGATCCAGTTGGAGGCTGGTGAACAGGTGAAAGAGAGGTATTGGGGGGTTTTATTGGAGTCATCTTCGTTGTTTATTGATCTCCTGGAGTCTTGGCAGTTGAGAAGGCCTTCCTCGGCTTTTGGTGTATTCAGTGTTTGAATGCCCGTGCTGCGTTTCGACAGATTGTGGTTTTTAATGGCCGACAATTTTTCCATTTTTGGATTGGTCTAGCTGGTGGGAGGGTTTCTAGTTTTGGATGAATCTGCTTTGTCGTATCAATGCGATTGTTGCATGAGTTTTTGGTCCAAAATTAGAGGTGGAGGATCTTGGACTGAGCCGAATGTTCTTTGGCAGATGAGTTGCAGTTTTGGTCAATACCTGAGGATTCTTGGCGGATTAGAGGCGCAGGGATTCTTGGTGGTTGACCCGGCATTCTCAGGTATGCTTGGATGAACCAGCATTGTAGTTTCAAAGTGTTTACTGCAGGTACGCTCGGTTTTTTTCCCAGTATTCTTTTGATTCTGCAGCTAGAGAGCTTTGATACATCAGTTTTACCTTGCTCTAGGGAGCGGGGTTTTGAGCTTATATAGCTTGTTTCAGACTTTTTGGTGTAATATTTTCTTGGCCGTTGGAATTGGTTTTTCATGACAGTAATGATTGCTACTAAATGCCCTTGCTGTTTATGATATATATTGAGTGAGTTTGGTATGCGTTCGGTTTGAAGCCATTTATCATTCATGATGTGGACGCCTGCTGGTTTTTGATCTTCGGATTTGTGGTGATTGGTTTAATTCTCTGTGGCGAAGGTATAGCTTGTTTCAGGATTTTTGGTGTAATATTTTCTTGCCCGTTGGAGTTGGTTTTTCATGACAGTAATGATTGCTATCTGAATGCTCTTGCTGTGAATTATATATATTGAGTAAGTTTGGTATGCGTTCGGTTTGAAACCATTTATCATTCATGTTGTGGATGCCTGCTGGTTTTGATCTTTGGATTTGTGGTGATTGGTTTAATTCTCTGTGGCGAAGGTGTGGTTTTTTTTCTTGCTCTGTTAGGTGCTGCATTTACAGGGGTCTCCGACCGAGAGGGTTTATTTGATTTGAAATCTGTCTCTAGTGGCGGTCTTTAACCTGGCCGTTGGAGTTGGTTTTTCATGACAGTAATGATTGCTATCTAAATGCTCTTGATGTGTATGATATATATTGAGTGAGTTTGGAATGCGTTCGGTTTGAAGCCATTTATCATTCACGCTGTGGATGCTTGCTGGTTTTTGATCTTCGGATTTGTGGTGATTGGTTTATTTCTCTGTGGCGAAGGTATAGCTTGTTTCGGGATTTTTGGTGTAATATTTTCTTGGCCATTGGAGTTGGTTTTTCATGACAGTAATGATTGCTATCTGAATGCACTTGCTGTGAATGATATATACCGAGTGAGCTTTGGAATGCGTTCGGTTTGAAGCCATTTATCATTCATGCTGTGGATGCATGCTGGTTTTTGATCTTGGGATTTGTGGTGATTGGTTTAATTCTCTATGGCGAAGGTCTGGTTTTTTTCTTTCTCTGTTAGGTGCTACATTTACAGGGGTCTCCGGCCGGGAGGGTTTATTTGACTTTTGAACTCTGTCTCTAGTGGCAGTGTTTAACCTGTCCTCGGGTGATGTTTTTGTATTATTTTGGACAGTTCTGGGTTGGGGGATCAGCTTGATTGATTTTTGTTATGTCGCTTCGGGTGACGAAATCCCTGGCTCGTACTCTGCGAGGGAGTCTGAACGTTTGTAAATTGGACTTTGGAGAGGAGATTCGGGTCACTGTGACCTATATGCCTTTGCAAATTAATCCAGGAGATTTGGGGTCTTCCCTTGTCCCGAATGATACATTGGTTAAGGTATCTTCTCCTATGGACTGTCTGGATGGCGGTAGGCTGGGTGGGAAATCTAATCTGTCTTGTTTGAATCCTTTATTCTCTTGTCCTGTTGTTCCAGCTCCCGTGGGACATCTGTCTGTTTCCTGGATGGGTTTTGGTGAGGATAAACGTGTGTCTGTGGTTTATTCTCCTGGGAAAGTTTTGGGAGATAGGGATTTCCCATGTTTGGTTTCTCGGCATGAGAATTGTTTGGAAAATGATATCCAGGTCTCCACTTGTTTGGAGAGAAGTGGGCAAGCCTTGCCAGCTCCTTTGGATGGGAGTTTTCCTTCTTCATTAAGTATGGGTTTCCCTTCAGATACTTTGGGTTTGATGCACAGCGAAAAGGGTGCCTGTGAACATATTTCTGGTTTTCAGATTGACAAGCCTATTAGTTTACCGGTTAGTCTTCAGGATGCTGGGATGTTTCAAGAGGTTTGTAAAGGCATGAATGCAGAGCTGGGATCTTCTCCTGTATCTGATGCGAATCATGAAATTATCAACTCTATGGACTCTGATAATGAACATGTGCATGCTCTTCATTATTCTGGTAGTAACGGTATATCTAAGTCAAAGAAGAGGTTGCTTAAACCCATAAAGAAGATAAATCCGTTTTTAATGACTTTGGGGGAAGACATGCTTTAAATGATATTGTTCTCACCAACGCTCTGACTTTGGTTGGGAGATTTGGAAGGCGTAATTATAATTCTGATTCTCTGCATGGGTGGGCTGTAAGGGCTTGGAAAGAGATTATCAGCACTAGTCCTGAGATTTATATGCTTCCTAGAGGCTGGATAGCATTTAAATTTTCTTCAGTGGAGGATGCTGATAGGATCCTAGCTGGAGTTTGGAAATGGGATAATGCTGGCCTACTTATCAAGAGGTGGACGCCTCTATTTGATCCGCGGAAGGAAAGGTACGACCAAGTTCCTATTTGGGTCAAACTCCCAAATTTACCATTTGAATTCTGGTCTGCTGATTTCTTTAGAATTGTTGGGAATACTTTGGGAACCCATTTGGAAACTGATTTTACTTATTTACAATCTGGGGTTTGCTGTATAGGCCGGGTTCTTGTCCTGTTAGACTTTCGTTTGGGTTTACCTGATGAACTGGTCATTAAAAAGGGTAATAGTGACTTCTCTCAGCCATTGGATTATTTGGGACTTCCCTTTAGATGTTTTAGATGTCATGGGTATGGACATCTGGAAAATGATTGCTCTCTTCCATTTAATAAACATCTTTCTACAAAAATTTGGAGAGTCAAAAAAGATGGGAATCATTCTTCTGCAAAGGCTGGAATGTCTGTGGATGAGAATATGGATAATTGGATAATCAAATTAGATGGGATTGAATCTACTGCAAAGGTTGGAAAGTTAGTGGATGAGAATTTGGATATGCATTATGTTTCTCTTGGTTTTGAACCTTTAGCCAAACTTAAACACTTAAGCTTTTCTAATTCTATGGATGATCTTGATAACATTCCATTTCTGAATCTTTATTCTGTGGCCTTATCTCCTACTATTCTGAATTTATCTTTGAAGGATCTTGGGTTTGTATCTCCTTGTAAGGCGATTGTTAGCAAGGGGTATTATCTTCTCTCGTGCTCAAAAACTGTTCAGGAGATTTCTCGGCCTGTTAAGGATAAACCTAGGAATCTTGAAGTAGATGAGGGTTTGATTGGGGATGAAAATGTATTACATCCTGTAATGAGAGGTGTTGGGGCGCTTAGAGCATTTTCCCTTAACAAGGTTTCTTCATGATCCTTATGTCCTTAAATGTTAGGGGTTTGGCTAGTCTTCCCAAGAAACTAGCAGTTAAGAGACTTATCGATCAACATGCTGTTGATGTTATCTTTATACAAGAAACAATGATTGAGGGGTGTGTGTTGGTTCATGAGCTGGAACTTTTGATTCATGGATGGAAGTTCATTTCGGTGGATGCTTTGGGCAAATCGGGTGGACTTATTTTAGGATGGAAGTCTTGTAATTTTCTTCTTCATAATGCCTGGGCAATGAAAGCAAGGTTGTGTGCTGTTTTATTTTCTTTTGATTTACAAAAGGAAATATCCTTTGTTAATCTTTGTGTGCCCTATCTGGATAGGGAATCTTTCTGGAATAACTTGATCAAGTCGGACTGTCTCTTGACTCCTTACTTAGTTTTTGGAGGCGATCTTAATTTTTCCTTGGGTCAGTCTGAAATTTGGGGGGTTCATGCTCAAGTTGATCCATTAACTAATTTTTTCCACAACCTGTTGGAGAGATTGGGGATTGTTGATATCAATCCTTTGGTAGCTATTCCTACCTAGAGTAATCGTAGAGTTGGTGCTGAGGGTATTTGTAAAAGGTTGGATCGTCTTTTAGTCTCGGCTGATTTCCTAGATTGTGATTTCCTTCTTAAACAATGGATTGGGTGTGGAGGTGTATCTGATCATCAACCTGTCTTTTTACAAATATCTTCTCAGACTCCTAAGGCCCATAGTCCTTTCAAGTTTAATGCAGGATGGCTGGATCATATTGATTTGGTTGAAGCTTTAAAATATGCTTGGGTTCTCTTTGATGTCCGGTCTGCTTTATCTCCTGATGCACAATTTAGTGATAATCTTAAGCAAATTAAAGCAATTTCTACTAAGTGGTCACTGAATAAAAAAGCTCAGAACATTAAAGATTTGGTTGATATTGAATTTGAGTTGAAAAGATTCCATGATAGTCATATTTCTGGTTTTATATCAGTGGTTGATAAAGATTTACTGATTGAGATTGAATCTCTCAAGAGTGCTATTCTTCTTTTTCAGGAAAAGGAGGCTCGCCAGAAAAGTAGGGCGTTATGGTTGTGTTGTGGTGATGATAATACTCCTTTCTTTCACAAATTTGCTGCTCATAGGAAATGTCGCAATTCGATTTGGAAACTTTATGATGATTCTGGAAATCTTGTGGAAGGATTAGAGGCTATAGCTAAGGCTGGGATACAGCACTTTGATAGCCTTTTTAAAGAATAAGTTGATGTCCATCTTCCCGAAATTGTTCATAGTGCTGGTCATTTCCCATCTTCTGTTTCTGAGGATGAAAATGCTGAGCTTATGCAGGCTATTACTCTTAAAGATATAAAGCATATCTTATCCATCAGCAAAAATGATAAGAGTCCTGGACCGGATGGTATTCCTGTTGAGGTGTATAGATGCCTGTTTGATGTTTTGGGTGAAGACCTCTTAAGAGTCATTGAATTGTCCCGGTTAAGTGGCAATATCCCAGGTGTATTTAACTCTACCTTTCTCGCTCTTATTCCTAAGATTGATAGTCCTTTATCTTTTGAGGATTTTGGGCCTATATCTTTGTGTAATTTTGTATACAAAATTATTGGTAAGATTATCTCGATCAGAATCAAAAAGGTTTTGAGTAGATATATTTCTGGTGAACAGTTTGGATTTTTGCCGCGAAGGCAGATACATGATGCTGTAGGTGTCATTCAGGAAGGTATGCATTCTATGCATGTTAAATCCTTAAAAGCTGTTATGATTAAGATCGATCTATCTAAAGCCTATGATCGAGTCAGTTGGGTTTATCTTCAGGTTATTCTTGCAAAAATGGGTTTCGCAGGGATTTTTAGTGCGTGGGTTATGAGCAGTCTATCATCTGTCTCTTTCTCTCTGCTCACCAATGGTGTTGCTACTAATTTTTTTAAATCTGGTAGGGGACTCAGATAGGGGTGTCCTTTGGCACCACTTCTGTTTCTTATTGTGGTTGAAGGCCTTGGGAGGGCTATTCTTCATGCTTCAATGCGTGAGACTTATCATGGTTTATCTTTTGGTAATGAAATTGTATTAACTCATGTTCTCTTTGTGGATGACATTGTCATGGTTAATGATGGTTCTGAACAATCTCTTTCTACTCTCTACGAGATTTTAATGCATTTCTGTAAGGCATCTGGGATGCTAATAAACGATAATAAATCTTCTTTATACTACTCCTGTTTGGAAGAATCTAAAGTTATTACATTACAGAATATCTTCAGTTTTCTTGTTGATAGAATTGAAAATGACATGAAGTACCTTGGGTTTAAACTTAAACCTTACAGATATCTTATTAGGGATTGGGATTGGCTGATTATTAAGGTTGAAAAAAGGATTGGGAATTGGAGCTTCCGTTGGTTGTCCAAAGGAGGAAAGTTGATATTGATTAAAGTTGTTTTAGAGGCCATTCCAGTCTATTGGATGCATTTTTGGGTTCCTATGGGTGTCATAGACAAAATCAGAAAGCTTTGTTTTAATTTTCTTTGGGCTGGTAAACAGAACTCTTCTGGTTTACCCTGGATATCATGGAAGTTTCTTGCTATGCCTAAATCTATGGGTGGTTGGGGACTTAAAGTCCCTGTTTTATTTGCCAAGGCACTTGCAGCAAAAAAGGTCTGGGATATCATTCATGGTTCGGGTTTATGGGTTAAGATAGCTATTCAGAAATATATCTATCCAATGAATAAACTGGACTGGATAAGATCAACTGTTAAAAAGAAAAAGAACATTTCTATCTGTTGGAAAGCTGTTCTTTGGGCTTTTGATCTCATTGGGAATTTTCTGGTCTGGAAGATTGGTTCAGGCAATGCTGTTCGTATTGGTTTAGATCCATGGGCTGGATGTAAATGCAGACATACTCTTCCTATTCCTATGATAGATAGATTACATTCAGCTGGTTTCCATTTTCTTTCTGATATTGGAATACATGGTATGTCTGTTTTGATGTCACAAGAATGGTTATCTGCAGACTCCTTGGCTTTTTTTGATCCACTTGAGATTGTTGCTTGGAATGGATATATTGCCATTCTCAAGTCTAGCCATGTTAGACTTTCTACTGCAGATGATTGTCTTATCTGGAATTTATCTAAAACAGGCAAGTATTCTCCTAAAGAGGGATATGCTGAACTTATTAACAAAGAAGTGGAATCAATCTGGTGGTGGAAGGTTTTATGGAAGATGAAGTGTCCACTAAAATAAAAAGAATTTAGTTGGTTTCTTCTATCTAGTAAAGCATTGACCTGGGATGTTCTCTGCTTGAGAGGTAGAGAAGGTCCTGGTAGGTGTTTTTTATGCAAACAGAACTGTGAATCCAATTTTCATATTGCAGTAGAATGCCCTTTTACTCAATCTGTTTGGTCAATTATTGAGGATCATCTGAAACTTAATAATCTCTGGCATGGAGATTCCTTGTCTGCTTGTTTTAAAAACTGGTGTTTTTTATCAGATGTGGTACTTATCAAATCTTTACCTATCATTGTACTCTGGTTTATTTGGAAAGCAAGAAATAGATCCTGCTTTGAGGATATTGACTCAACTCCTGCACATGTATCAAGCTATATCTTGGGTATGTTGAAGAATTTACCACAGTCCTTATCTGTGATCTCTATCAGATCAATTTTTGTGGAAGAAATTGATCAAACTTATGCATGGGGTTACTTTGATGGATCTACAGCTGGGGACCCAATGATTTGTGGGGATGGAGGTATTTTGTTCATATCTGATAGGCATTATGTTACTTTCAAAGCAGGTTTAGGCTTGGGTACTAATAATTTTGCAAAATTATGTGCACTTAAGCTTCTGATTAGGTTGGCTCGGAAGCATAATTTGGATAAAATTCAATTTTTTGGGGATTCCCAGTTAGTTATTAATTGGGCATGTGGTAAGTATCGATTACTAAATCTTGAACTAGCCATGATTCTTCAAGATGTTCACTATTTAGTTGACAGTCTTGATTTTGTGTCTTTCAAACACATTTATAGGGAAAGAAACTTCAAAGCAGACACTTTGGCTAAAGCAAGTGGCAGCATAATTGAAGTTTTTTGGAGTACTTGTGAACAGAGAGGGGCAGAAATTTTAGAAACCTTTCAGGTTTTCTAATATGTTGCAGTGAGCGGTCTGTTATTGCAGTTATGTAGGACTGTTTTTTTCTTGATGGTGGCAACTGCATATTGTTCTATCTAATAGATTCTTATGAATTCTTTGCTGGTTTATTTGGAGATACTTATGCTTGGGAATTTCTGGATTATTTGATTTTGCTCTACCCTTGATATGATGCCTTGGCTGATATTAATATGCATCTTTTTGCATTTTGGTGATCTCAAGCAACATTCTAAGAGCTTGACATGCAGGTTGTTTGGCCTCTTTTTATTTGGTACTGATATGGATTTGGATATGAATTTTCTTCATTGGATGGCCTGGTCTTGGCCAATTTACTAGCTGCTGACTTTTTTATTAGCTTTTGATATACTTTTTTGAGACTACTTCAACCAACTAGTTTTGCTCTGGTTATTTTTGCATGTGATCACCTTAGACACAGTTGATCTTACCTAAATTTTCAGGAATGATGAAATAAGTCTGCTAAGATCAGACTTAATTGTTGCATGGTACTTGATTTCTTTTCTGCTGAAAAGTTTTGGTGAACATTATGATCTTTGAGGATATATTGTATGTAATGACAACTTTTCAGTTGGATCAGTTCTGGATATGGTTATGGATTTTGTGCTCCTTCTGAGGCAAATATTATTTTGTAATGACAACTTCATAGTTGAATTTTTGTATAATGGACCTCGAGGGCCATCTGCTGAATGTGAATAAAATATTTACGATTATTTTCTATGGAAAAAAAAAAGTTGCCAACGTGGAAAAATTCAAGTCAAGAATCAGGTTGACTGAGAAAATGGCCGATAGAGAGGCTCATGGGAAGCCGTATCGACTTTTCGTCCACCATTCTTTGTCGAAAATATCGTCCCTTACCATAGGCCCTGCAAGCCATGGATCGAGAGAGGCGAAATATGCATGAATCGAGGATTCTAGATTGATGGAGGATGGATAATCAAAGTAAAATACATTAAAGGGAATAGTAAACTAAAATTGATAATTTAATGAATCTCTTTCTGAGCAAATTTCAATTAAGTTATTTTGGACATGTAAAAGGATATGATTGTATCTTGGACAAGATATTGGTTCAAATGTAACAAAATTAAGATTTCATTATAGTTATACACCATACCAAAGGTTTAATAATGTGTAATCCAACTCAATGTAAAAAAAATAATTGATAATATTTTTATTTTGATAAGTATATATATCTTAAAATTTTGGGTAGAATATTATTTATGTTTTTTTAAATTACAGAAAATAGGACAAGTGTACTTTTCAGATTGATTTTATGGTTGTCTTTCAAAATTAGTATAAACAATTATAAAACAAATAGAAAAAAGTTAATGGCATGGTCATGTGCAGTCATTATGACAATGGAACTCCATCTAGCAGCTATGAGTCATGCTAATTTGCACAAGGTTTAGGGGAAATTCATTTTGCAACTAAGAGATGAGCTAATGTGCAGTTCGTGTGACATTAAACTCCTAATAAACTCTTCTAAACTCATGTGATAACTGTATTTATGACATGGTAATGTACAATAACATATAACTTATTGATGGCTCTTAACCTGTGGCCTATTAATGTTCATGGGCCATAATTTAAGTGATTGTGCTAATATTATTCATATCTACATATATCTTAATTTAAATATTTCTTTAAATATAAATTATAATGTTTTTAAAGTATGATTTTTTCATAATAATTTGAATTGTTGAACTCAGGTGATCAAATTCGTTTGAAAATTAGGAATTTCAATTTGTTTCACAAATTGTTATTTGGATCGTTGAAAGTGAAAGTCATCAAATTTGTTTGAAAATTTGGAAGTTCAATTCATCTCACAAATTGTTATGTTTAATGGGATCCGTTGAAGCTTAAATTGGTTTCATGCCAAAAGCAAAGCATGGGTTGATAGATACTTAGTATGGCTCGAGAGAGGGTCCTATACTACCATCATTGTTGAGAGATTATTTATGTGTTTATTCCTCTGATTATTTCCATATAGTGTGAACCTAATTCCAACACAAACTTTGAGAGAAATTAGAGCTTTGGCTGCAGGAATAAAAGAGGGATCATGGATTCTAACTTTGGATTTAAAAATAAAAATAAAAACACATAATGAAATGTTTAATTTGGGAAATAAGGAAAGGATGGGAACATTGTTATTTTTAGGATTACATGTGCCCTCTAAGAATGTGCATGAATTTATGTTTAAATAGATTTCACCTTCATTGAAGTTCAACCGCATGGGAAGTAAATATCCACATCATTTTTAAATTAGTGCATACCCATTAGAAATGTATGCATATGTCTTTTTTCCACAAGAAAAATAGCAATTCCTTGTTATTCATCAAAATCGAAGGTAACATGTTTACTGCACCAGGTGGACATACAAGTAGTAAGGCCTTGGCGAGGAATACAAAGCTCATACGCATATCCATCATACAAATATAAAGAAATAAAGTGCTATAAGAAGCTCCCATATGCAGAAGAAGAAATTAACAAAATGATCTTCCAATCCCCATCTTCAATCACCCCGGCTACAAAAGATCAAGTCCAAACAGTCTAGCTGATCTAAGGAGACACTTCTGGGTGATGCTTGCTAAGAAAGGATAGTGGACTAAGCCACCCCAAACACCAAAGGATGTAATACCATACTCAATCCCCAAAAGAGGCGGAAAGGTGAATGTCAAATAATTAATAGAGATGAAAAGATCCATGCCCAATGCATTCACCCTCAGTGAATTCCATGTAATGTAGGCTCCCAGATGACAGAAAAGTGCCTCCTTAGATAAGCCATTCGCCTTGACATTAAATTCTTTGTAAACATGGGAGGATTCGAGATGGATAAAGGAAGATCGAAGGGCTCTGATATTAAGACACCAACACTCCAGATCGAGTGTAGATAGGGCATCCTGCCCATTGAACCAGTTAATGATGGTTGAAGAGTCTCCTCTCATGTGTAAATATGGTAGCACAATAAATTTTGAAAAGACCAATAGTACCCAAAGAGGAAGAAGTTCAAACCGAGTGTTGGTACTCCGACCACAGCCCATTTTTAAACAAAAGAAATGTTCATTTCTTAAGATAAGGTGAAAACCAATGCCTCCAGTCCTATTTGCAGAGGCTCCATCGAAAAAACCAACTGGGAAATCATAAACAAGTGCCACTCCTTTAAGTCTCCTATTGGGTCTTGGAGGCGTGCAGTCACAACATGTAATTTTAGCTGCTCCAGTATAAGTTGAATGATGAGTTTTGAATTTGGTCTATAATCCTCAAAAATAACCTTGTTTCTAGTAATCCATAAATTCCAAGTCATAAGAATAGGAATATACTTCAGTTCCTTTTCCTTCCCAATCTAGTTTACCAAGTTTTGCTTGAAAGTGGGCTCATTTGATTGAATTACATGGTGAAGTATAGTGATGAGTCCACAAATGACTTCCTTGGTCAACCAAAATTTAGTGAAAAGGTGATTGATTGATTCAACATCTACAAAGCATAGACTCCAGCAGTTGGGACTAACCCAACCCTTCTTATGTAAGTTGTCCCAAGTATTAATTTATGGTTGGATAAACAGAGCCATAAAAAACAGATCACCTTCAGTGGTAAGTTGTATTTCCAGATAATTACAAGGATCTTTTCTAGGCATTCAGTAAGGGAGCTTGAGGCAATAAGTTCATATGTCATTCGGGCAGTGACATGCCCCATCCTTTTTTATACATCTAGGTGAATGTGTCTAGACTATTACCAAGTTGGATGCATCCATGGGATAGCCCATTTATGTACTTAGTCTACAACTCCTTCCAAGAGCCATCCAAGTCTAGGTCATCAGCAGTATTCCAGTATTGATGGGCATAAGGACCAGTTTCCGAATTTTGTGCATCAACAAGAGTAGTAATGCCATAATATTATAAGTAGGTTCTAAGCTCCTTCGGGCGGACATAGTATGAATTTAAACCAATAATGGGATCCACACCAATCCTTATACTTTGACCATTACCCACCTTCCATCCCAGACACCTGGTAATCCAAGACAATGCTCTGATGAAACTGTTCCATATATATGAAGTACCTTGTATATTAAAGGCCTGAGTGCGAAGCCATTCAACTACAGACCAATTTTTTAGGTATTTATGATTGATAATAAGAGACCAAATACCCTCACCCTTGAGTACTATCTAGATATTTTTTAGTCTAAGGGTCATACTAAACCAGTCCAGATTCTTAATATTCCAACCTCCTAGAGCATATGACATGGAAATCGTATGCCCATCCACCAAGTGAGATCTGGATTTTCCATATGAATTTCCCCATAGAAACTTAAAGATGGCACACCTCAGATAGTTCATAATAGTTTTGGGCATCCGAGACAAAGTGATACAATATATAGCCAATCCCAATAGGACTGATTTAACGAAAATCAACCTGCCTCCAAGAGTTAGAAGTCTGTATGACCAGTTACTGATTCTTTTTTTCAATTTTTTTTATAAGCCATCGCTAGTCACTGACAGGATAACCCAATGGTTTCAGATAGTAGCCCAGGCACTTAAAACCCACTAACAGAGGCTCCATATTAAATGGTAATAAGAAAACAATATTGGCTCTGGTGAGTTCATCAATTTCATTAAACAGAAAAGAAGACTTATCATCACTGATTTTTGTTGATGTATTTGTAACTTTGGAATGTATTCATTTGTGTATCTTATGTAATATAACTTGATGTTTATTTCGGGGTGTATCTATAATGTAATTGAGTCATGTTGTCATGCCCCGATGTTCCGATCGGGAGGATCAATAATGTAAACAATTCATGTCAAGTCATTGTGGGTAACCCTCCAATTGTCTAAGGGTTAAAGTCCCCACAGTTCCAGGGCATTAGGGTTATTAGACTCTCCTAGTAGAGTTCAGCCCTGGTAGGGTTTTAGTCATGTCGAGATTAGTATAAATAGAGAACTGGAGTCTCTATTTATCACACAACTCATACACACTCAAGTGTAGTGCATATTTGAGGAAGGAGAAGACACTGGGGATAGATAAGAAGAAGGTTACTGCTGTCAGGAGATCACTTATTGTTTTGGGCTTTTACTGTTTTGGTGTTGATTCTATCTCTGAGGAAGTTGCGGGGTTTTCTCCATTTATGGTTTCCCCAAGGAAAAACAGCGTGTTCATTGTCTCTTGTGTTTGATTGCTGTACTTTTTATTCTCTCAGTTAAATATCCTAATAATGCTAGCTTAATGTTGAAAAACTAACATGGTATCAGAGCTAACCTGAGAAGAAGACATTATGCAGCTGCGGGAACTAGGGTTTCCTAGTTTGTGGATCTTCCTCCACAGATTTTCAGCAAAAGTAAGGTGGAATAACTCTCCTCCTTAGGGCGCATCTTTCTGTCGAAGAAAAATCCAATTCTGAGGTTTTTCAGTTTTGGACCCAACACTACAGCCGAAAATTAGGGCTTTTCACAAAAGAGGAATTTTTCAGTGAACCCAAACCTGGATTGATCTCCTCCCCAAAATCAAAGTTAGGGACAAATTTCAAGGCATTTGGGTGGAAAGATCTCTGGAAAAGAAAAACCCTAATTTGCTCTTGTTCCAGTACTACGGGATTTTAGCTCCAAATCCAAATCTAACATCTTGACCTGGTAAGATCTAAATCTTTTGTATTTCCATTTGAGGTTCTTAGTTTAAGATGTCTCATCAGACCAAGTTTGATGAAACGCTTGAAGGAGCTGATAACTTCTGAGCCTGGAAGTATAGGATCTCCCTGGTCCTAGAAGAGAATGAATTAGACTCCTACATCAATGAGGAGGTTCCAGTTCCAGAGGGATATGAGGCAAAGGCCTTACATAAGAAGAATATGGTTATGGCAACGAGGATCATTGCTGATTCTATAAAGGATCACCTTATACCTAAGGTGTCCTCTCTCAAGACACCTAAAGCTATGTTTGATGCCCTAACCAAATTGTTTGAAGGGAAGAACATAAATCGGAAGATGACTCTAAGGAATCAACTGAAGAATGTGAATATTTAGAATGCAGATACCATCCAGTCTTACTTCACAAGGGTTTCTCAGATCAAGAAATAATTAGAATATATATATATGAAGAAGTGGAGAATGCGGAGATTGTGATGACAAAACTGAATGCCCTTTGTAGTTCATGGGATTCTTTCATCCAAGGGATCTGTGCCAGAAAGAAGTTAGTCAAATTCAACAGAATATGGGAAGAATGTTCTCAAGAAGAAGCACAGATAGCAGCTCGAGAAGAGAAGATGGGAAGTGAAGACCAAGCTCTCACAGTTCACTCCAAGAAAGGAAAAAGAAGATCTCATTACTCCAAAGGTAAGGATCCTCATCATAGAGATAACATTAGAAGGGCCCTATCAAAATTGAGATGTTATACATGTGATGAAAGAGGACACTTTGCAAAATACTGTCCTAAGAATAAGGGTCACTCTCATAATAAGAAGGGGAACAAAAGAAGACATCATGCTCATGCTACAAAGAATGATGAACCCTCCAAGAAAAGAACTAGATATGAAAGTGAATATTCTTCAAGCGAGGATGAATATGTTTTGATCTCTGCTCTCACAGGTAACATTACTCATGGAAGTGATGATTGGCTTATAGACAGTGGGGCTTCCAAACATAAGGATGGATTCAAGGAATCCTTTGTGAGAATGTCAGAACATGAATCACCTCACAAGGTGAAGCTAGGAGATGACTACCAATATCCAATAAAAGGTAGTAGGGAATCTTCATATAAATTAGACTCTAGAAAGTCTCTAACAATGAAGGAAGTATTGTTTGTGCCAGGACTCAAGAAGAACCTTCTCTCCATATCAGCATTGGATGCAAAAGGAATGAGGGTTTCATTCATAGATGGTCAAGTCATCATGTGGACAAGAGGAAAGACTATCGATGATGCGGTGGTGATTGGAGAACAAGAAGGAGGTTTGTACAAATTGAAGGGCCATCTAGAACAAGCATTGGTCCATGACACAGTAGAGCCAAGTGAACTTTGGCATAGAAGGCTTTCACATGTGCATTACAGAGCATTACCTATTGCAAGCAAAGCTGTTGAAGATCTTCCAGAATTCCAAGCAAAACATGATGGGGTCTACAAGGGATGTGTGAAAGGAAAGAATACAGAGAAGACATTTCCTAGCAGCGAAAGCAAAGCCAAAGGAATCCTAGAAATCATCCACTCCGATGTATGCACTCCTATGTCATCAAACTCACTAAGCGGGTATGCATATTATGTTTCTTTTATTGATGATTTTTCTAGGAAGACATGGGTTTACTTCATGAAGAACAAAGACGAAGTATTTAGAAAATTCAAGGAATTCAAAGCCTTGATTGAGAACCACACTGAAAGGAAGATCAAGACTTTTCGATCAGATAATGGGGGAGAGTTCACTTCGAATGAATTCAAAGAGCTATGCAAAGAATCATGGATTAAGAGGGAGTTGTCCACTCCCTATAATCCACAATAGAATGGGATTAAGGAATGGAAGAACATAACCATCATGGAAGCTGCAAGAGCCATGCTTCATGATCAAGGTCTTCCTATGCATCTTTGGGCTGAAGCTGCCAGAACAGCGGTGTATGTATAGAACCGTACTCCACATAGAGTACTCGAGAACAAGACTCCTGAAGAAGTATTCTCCGGCAAGAAACCAAAA
This sequence comes from Pseudotsuga menziesii, assembly GCA_001517045.1. Classification (NCBI taxonomy): domain Eukaryota; kingdom Viridiplantae; phylum Streptophyta; class Pinopsida; order Pinales; family Pinaceae; genus Pseudotsuga; species Pseudotsuga menziesii. Next base: position 193,217 of record LPNX010773965.1, on the reverse strand, counting down.
GTCATCCATCTCAGAATACTCAGTTGTCCTGTGTACATACACATTCCAAAGGATAAAAGGACAAAATTAGATCTTTCAAGAAAGAAGGGTATATTTGTGGGATACTCTGAAAGCACAAAGGCTTACAGAATCTATTTCCCAGGATACAAGAAGATTGACATCAGCAAGGATGTGACATTTGATGAAGACACAGCTTACAACAAATCCAGAAAGATACCTGCTGAAGAACCTGAAGAAGCAGAAGCACCCATAATTCATGATACAACCATGAATGAAGAAATTCAAGGAGAAGATCGAGAATTTGAAGAACCACAAAGACCTGTAGATCCACCTCTGGAGAAGAATCCTCATAAGAAGAAACCTGCTTGGGTACAAGAACTTATCCAAGGTGTGGAAAGATATGGGGCTCTAGAAGAGAATCACAGAGAAAGAAAGAGGACCAGATCCTACTCCAGGTATGTAGCCTTACTATGTGATTTCATTGATAAAGAACCTTCCAGCTATGAAGAAGCGACACAAAGGAAAGAATGGAAGGATGGTATGATCGAAGAATATCAATCGATCATGAAGAATGATGTTTGGGATGTTTTCCCAAGACCAGAAGGGAAGTCAGTTGTAACTTCCAAATGGATCTACAAGATCAATCATGCTGCAAGCAGTAGCATTGAAAAGTATAAGGCAAGATTTGTGGCTCGGGGTTTCTCTTAGAAAGAAGGAATAGACTATGAAGAAACCTTTTCACCTATAGCCAGATACACTTCCATCAGATCAGTACTTTCTCTAACTGTAGTGATGAAATGGAAGATACACCAGATGGATGTCAAGACTGCTTTCTTGAATGGTGTAGTAGAAGAGGAAGTGTATGTAGAACAACCACTTGGTTTTGAGACACATGACATAGAGTCTCATGTATGCAGATTGAAGAAAGACCTGTACGGTTTGAAACAGGCACCCAGGACTTGGTATGGCAAAATTGACAGCTTTCTATCTAGTTTGAGATTTACGAAGAGTAAAGCAGATTCCAACCTTTACTACAAGGTTGAAGATGGAAACCCAGTGATTCTTCTACTATATGTAGATGATCTATTTGTGACAGGTACGGATTAGTTGATTGTTGATTCAAAGAGAAAGCTTGCTGCTGAGTTTGAAATGAAGGACTTGGGGATGATGCATTACTTTCTAGGTATGGAGGTGTGGCAGAGTACAGATGGAATTTTCCTTAGACAAGGGAAGTATGTAGTAGATATCCTAAAGAGGTTTGGGATGATGGACTGCAAAGCTATGGACACACCTATGGAATTGAACCTAAAGCTATTGAACGATGCTTCATTAGAGTCGGTTGATGCTACGACGTATCATAAGATGATTGGGTCATTGATGTACCTAACGAACACGAGACCATATATTTTCTTTGTTGTGAACACCTTGAGCCAGTTCCTGACATATCTGAGACATGTTCACTTGATTGTTGCAAATCATATTCTGAGGTACCTGAAGGGTATAGTTGATTATGGGCTCAAGTACGATGCAAATAAAAAGATTAACCTGGAGGGTTATGTTGATTCAAATTGGACAGGCAATGCCATTTATAGGAAGAGCACTTTAGGGTGTTGCTTCAGTAAGGGATCAGGTGTGATCTCCTGGTTTAGCAGGAAGCAATCATGTGTGGCACTGAGTATAGCTGAAGCAGAGTATGTCGCAGCTTCTTCAGCTAGTTGTGATGCAGTATGGTTGTAGAAGCTACTATCTGATATATTTGATCTCCAGTGGGATGCTACTTGCATACATTATGACAAACAGAGTTGCGTGAAGTTGTCATAGAATCTAGTGTTCCATGACAAGTTGAAGCATATCGAGATCAAGTATCACTGTACCACAGATATTGTGTAGCTCCAGTATGTTGCGACGGAGGAACAAATAGCTGATGTATTGATGAAGCCATTGGCTAGGATGAAGTTCCAGTACTTCATAGAGAATCTTGGTGTTCTCCAGATCGAGGTTTCCTCCAAGAGAAAATGATGAGACCCATAGCCATTTTGACATGGTGAGAGGATTGGTTCCTTCCATGGTTAGATGTAAGGGCTGAACCATTCTGTCATGGTGAGAGGATTGGTTCCTTCCATGTCAGATATGAGTGCTAGCCATTCTGTCGAGTAGGACATATGTAAGGGCAACTGCCATTCTAGGAATGGAGGCACCTGGCCAGTTACCAAGAAAGCTTAGTCTAGGACTGAGAATCCATTCTGATGTGATAGAGGGATGTGTTCCCACCTGATCAAATGTAAGGGATGAACCATTTTATCATGGTTAAAGGATTAAGTTCCTCCCATGTCATATGTGAGTGTTGGCCATTCTATCGAGTAAGATAGATGTAAGGGCAACTGCCATTCTCTAGGAGAATGGAGACACCTCGTCAGTTACCAAGTAGCTTAATTGAGGACTGGGGGCCATTCTGATATGATTGCTGGGATGTGTTCCCTCATGATAAAATATGAGTGCAAGCCCTTTCATCATTGTGGTAGGATGTGTTCCAGCCTGGATGAATGTAAGTGCAGAGCCATTCTTCGATCATGTGTTGATCAGATATAAGTGTTGAGCCTTTCTTTGATCATGTGTTGATCAGATATAAGTGTTGTGCCTTTCTTCAATCATGTGTTGATCAAATGTAAGTGAAGTTCCTTTCTTCGATCATGTGTTGATCAGATGTAAGTGCAGTATCTATATTCGATCATGTGTTGATCAGATGTAAGTGCAGTATCTATCTTCGATCATGTGTTGATCAAATAGAAATGTTGATCCTTTCTTCGATCATGTGTTGATCAGATGTAAGTGTTGAGCCTTTCTGATATGATTATAGGATTGGTTCCTACATGATCATATGTGAGTGCTGGGCATGCCTTTCTGACGAGTAGGTTAGATGTAAGTGCTGGGCGTGCCTTTTTTCCATCATGTTTTGATCAAATGTAAGTGCAGTATCTATCTTCGATCATGTGTTGATAAGATAGAAATGATGAGCCTTTCTTCGATCATGTGTTGATCATATATAAGTGTTGAAGAATACCTACATGGAGGCTAGGCCTACAACCAGCATGAAAAAGGGTTGGCTCTGTAGAACTTCCTGTGACAAGAAGAATCATGAGATAGCACCCATGATGTTCTATATCCAGTGATGATGGCCAGTGATGATCCAGATCGAGTGATGATCTAGATCCAGTGATGATGATCCAGTAGTGATGATCCAGATCGAGTGATGATCGAGATCCAGTGATGATGCCCAATGATGATCCATATCTAGTGATGATGTCCCATGATGATCCAGGTCGAGAGATGATCCATATCCAAAGATGAAGATGACTTGAATACGAAGATGAATTAAAGACTCAGAAGACTTGAGATGCAAATGACGAGATGATCCAGCTGATACAGAGAAGAAGACCAGTACTGAAAATTGTGTCGAAAGAATACCTTCCTAGTTAAGAGGGAGTGTTGATGTATTTGTAACTTCGGAATGTATTCATCTATGTATCTTATGTATTGTAACCCGATGTTTATTCCGGGATGTATCTATAATGTAATTGATTCATGTTTTCATGCCCCGATGTTCCGATCGGGAGGATCAATAATGTAAACAAGTCATGTCAAGTCATTGTGGGTAACCCTTCGATTGTCTAAAGGTTAAATTCCCCGCAGTTCTGGGGAACTAGGTTTATTATACTCTTCTAGTGAGGTCGGCCCTAGTAGGGTTTTAGTCATGTCAGGATTAGTATAAATAGAGAACTGGAGTCTCTATTTATCACACAACTCATACACACTCAAGTGTAGCGCATAGTTGAGGAAGGAGAAGACACAAGGGCTCGATAAGAAGAAGGTTACTGCTGTCGGGAGATCACTTACTATTTTGGGCTTTTACTGTTTTGGTGTTGATTCTATCTCTGAGGAAGTTGCGGGGTTTTCTCCATTTATGGTTTCCCTGAGGAAAAACACTGTGTTCATTGTCTCTTGTGTTTGATTGTTGTACTTGTTATTCTCTCAGTTAAAGATCCTAATAATGCTAGCTTAATGTTGAAAAACTAACAATTTTCATTCCCGTCGCAGAGAAAAATAGATCTAAAAGTTCTTTATAATGCTGCCATTTCTCAACAATCCCCAAACCAAACAAAATAACACCATCAACAAATAAAATGTGAGTGAGACTCAGGGATGGGGAACCTTTGATGCCTACAATGGCCCCACTTTGTTGTGCATTGGTGATCAGGAGACTCGGGCCCTCAATAATCAAAATAAAGAGGAGAGGGGAGAGAGGACATCCATGTCTGATGCCTCTCGACGCCGGGAAGAATTTGGAAGGAGTTCCATTAATAAGGACAACAAAATTGGAAGATTCCACACAACCCAAAATCCAATTGACACCAACAATAGGTATACCAATCTGAAGGAGGACAAGTCTAAGAAAGGTCCAGTTTACCATATCAAAATCCTTGACCAGGTCTAACTTCAAGACCAATTTTTTTTTTCTTTTCCACTTTTATAATATGCATAACTTCCTGTGCAATGTCGATAGGCTCAATGATCTTCCTGTTATGAATAAAACCAAACCGATTCCAAGAGATAGCTCTGTCCAATATAGGTTTTAGTTTGTTAGAAGCAAGTTTGGATATAACCTTATATACCAAATTGTAAAGGGAGATAGGCCTGTAATTGGAAAAGGTAGTGGGCTTATCACATTTTGGTATGAGAGTAATAAATGTGGCATTAAGTGCACATGACACCCTACCTTTAGTACGAGACTATGTAATTTCCTTAAGGATGTCATGACCAACCAGATCGAAAAAATGAAGGTAGAATTCTACCATCCATCCATCCGAACTAGGGATTTTGTCTTTTTTGAAACCCTTAAGCACACCTTCAATATCAGAGAGGGAAAAATCTAATAGGAAAGACTCTTTTTATTCCTCAAGTATAAAGGAGGAAAACAGTTTGATAACCTTGAGTTGATCTTCAATATTGGTAGACTTGTCATCATTGAAAAGTTTAGAGAAGTGAGATTCACCAAGGAACTTTAGTTCTGCTTCATCTTCAATCAGTTCACTAAGCTGGTTTTGAAGACCCCATATGGACTTTGAGTTTCTTCTAGCAGATGGATAGGTATGGAAAAATTTTGTGTTTGCATCCCCCTGAGGGATCTGGCCGGACAATAATTACTCCTTTCGAGATTTCAGGTGGTAGAGCTGAGTGGCCTCACTCACCAACAGGATACTAGAAGTATGGGTAGTAAGTAATAGTTGAATGGCTAAGTCAACTTTCCTAGCCTCTTTTGCTTTAGTTTGTTTCATCTTTTTTTCCCAAGCCTTCGATGTACCCTTGAGTATTTTGATTTTAAAGTTAAGAGAAGACATATGATCAAGTGAATGGTGGAAATTTTTGTTCCAAGAATAGTGGAAAATATCAGTGAAGTCCTTTTCCATAATCCAAGCCCTATTGAACTTAAGTTGATAGAGATGACAATGAGGTAAATAGTTCCACTCAAGGAAGACAGGAAAATGATGAGAGATCTCAAAGGGATGGATCCAGTATTTATAGTGGTTCAAAGCATGTATAATATGGATAGAATCCAGAAACCTATCAAGGAATTTTCTTACTCCATCTTGACCTGTCCAACCATTTCTCCAAGTACGACCAGGATGGAGTGGGGCTAAGTCCACCATATTTGCATTATATATGAGATGAGTGAAGTAATGAACCATGTGATCCATACAAGCTTTCTTTCTCTAGATCTCAGCATCTAAGAGAGTAAAATTTAAGCCCCCAGTAAGGATCAAGTTGGGATAGTAAAAAATGCCCCGGGCTACTACATTATCCTAGAAAATAGCTATGTTTGAGTAGGGTCCATAGTAGTTCAGGATAGAGAAAACAGAGTCAAGTTCCTTAAACCTAGCCTTGACTAAGATACCAGCATAGGATTGAAAATCCTTAGAATGAGTGATGTGTGGGTTCGAACCAGTAAGAAGTCCCCCAGAGAGGCCATGCGAGTCCATAGCACAAAATTCCTAGCCAGGCTTCATTTTGGAAAAATTGAGAAGTACAAAAAAATGATCGCACATGGTTTCTTGAATTAAATTCATGTCAGGCTCGGCAAAGAGAAAAGAGAATTAAGGTATTTCTGTTTCGTAAGCCCCCAAAACCCATGGATATTCATGGAAATAATCCTCATGGCTCAACTTGAGACTCATGTGACAATGCTCTAAGTGCCTGTGGTGAGTTAAGGGATCTGTTAGTAGCTTTGATCCTAGCTTTGAGAGGAGTGTAGAGGCTTGATGGGAAAGTGACATCAGAGCGTTTTTTTCTCCTATGATTCTGGATTGTTACATTTTCAATCCTGATAGAATCCAAAGGAAGTGTAGAAGGAGATACAAGTGATTTATTTGAGAAAATGTCCAGTGACTTCAGCAGTGAAGGATCCATGAAAGAAGGAGAAGAGATTGGGATATGAGGATCATCGATGGTAATAGGAGAATGGTTTCTCTGGAGTGGAGGGAACTCCTCCAAAGTGAAGGGAGGAGGGGAAATCATAGAAGTGATATTAGTAAGGGAAAGTGAAGACAGAGAAGTATCATGTATCAGCAAAGGAGTCATTGATGAAGCAGGACACGTTGATAGATGTGAAGCAATTACCAAAGATTGAGTCACTTATGATACATGACATGTAGATAGAGAAGTAATAGGTACCAAACAGGGAGTCAATAATGAAGAATCCTGCGCTAGGGTTTCAATGTCCTGTATGTACTGTAATTCCCCTTTTGTAAGATTGCCAAAGATGGTCAAAGAAGAGGAATCATAAGGACCAATAGGAGTGGGTGAGCCAGATGAGTCTACAGGAGGAGAAACCTCTAGTGGGCAGTCAGGTGAAGGTTCCAGATCTGAGAAGCCATGATTTAAGGGTCGACCATGATGAAGGGAGGAACATTTATTTTTTAAATTTCCAGTATCATGGCAGTAACTACATTTGAAGGGTATGTTCAAGTAGTCCAATATCTGGATAATGACCGAGCTTCCATAGACAATCTCAATCTTAGGTAGGAGCCATTTGTAAACATCCAAGTACACCAGCACCTTTGTCATTCTTTTTTCAAATATAAGGTGGAAATATTTTTCCAGAGCCACAAATATTCCTATGGTATTAGCAATTCCAATCAGGAAATCCCAATTCCATAATGGAAAGGAAAGGGTCAGCATCAAAACCCAAAGATGACGCTTAACTACTCTTTCCTTGAGTGGATCAAAACTAGAGTGCCAGTGGTTGAGAACCAGTGAGCCATTCTCTATAGTCTAGAGAGAGTTCAAGGCACATGAGGCTTTCACATCCTCGATAAAAACTATAACCAACCATCTATTAGCAAGGAGACTAATGGTTGGAACATAGCTTAAGATTGGTTTCCAATGGGTGGTAGCCAATGCAACCCATTCCTCCTTGCTCATATTGCAATACTCTAAACGGTCGATCGATGCCCTTCAGCAAAGTTCGAAAACCCTATCCAAGATAATGTCCCTCCCAAGCACGTAACAACACTTAGATTCAAGTTCTTTCATTTGTTTTTCTTTCCTACGCAGGTTATTATACTGGGAGGGATGGTCAAACCCCTTAGAAGGACCCCAAGGTGGGCTGAGCTGAAGAGACTTCATACCAAATAGATGCCACACAAATAACCCCATAATACCTTAAAGATAACCACCACAAAATTTCAACAATTAAGTAAATTCCACCAAGGTAATACGACTGGTAAACGACCAACCCTAAGAAAGGAAGTATCCCAAAGACCCACAATCAACAAATAACCCGAAACCCTGATAAGGATCCTAGGTATAATGTAGTTAACTCAGAACCCAAGGTGGTAGATAAAACGAAGGATACGAGGATCCAACAGAAAGACAATACAGGTAAACAAGGCTGCAAAGGACATAACAAAGAAAATAGTCAATGGTACCCAGAAAACCGAAAGATAATTAAAAAAATCACTTCCCACTTTTTTTTATCATGGTTGGTACTAACCCTCAAGGGAGGTTGGACTCCATGTAGAACTTAAGACCATAAACGACAAATAACAAAATAAAAAATACAAAGCCCCAGTAATCCGTAAGGTAATAATAACAAACAAGATGCAGTTAGAGAAAGAAGTACCTAAAAACATGGGTTCGATGAAGACCTTCAGTCCACAAGAACCACAGCTCACTGAAATACCAAGTCCAATGAATACCTTTAGTCCATGATAACCGCAACACACTAGCAAATTTCACTAAGCTAGATGAGCCATTCGAGTTGTCAGCAGAAAGGGAAAGTCAATCAGTAAAGGTGATTGAAATGTAGAATGTTGAGACCCTAAAAAACCTACATGCAAAGTTCCAAATACACCAATAAAAGGTGACATAATCCCATGAAAATAGCCATGAAGTAAGGAAGGGATCTTAACATAATCCGTAAAAGACCCATAAAAACCGGAAAAATAAGGGAGTTGGGTAGTGAAGAAAGATGGTCCATGGGTGAAGAGTAAAGGTGTCAACTAGGAGAACCAGACGCCAAATGTCACAAGAGGAAGCCGTGGTTTGATTCTACGAGATTCATAACCACCATGATTCACAGTAACCAAAACCCTAGATACTCCCTTCAAAGGACGGCTCTCCAGGTCTTTTTGTTATCTCAAGGACAAATACCTTACACGAACAGCTATCCCATTAGGGCACTCACCGTGTAAACCATAACAATATGCTCACTGATAAAAACATGTTACCTTAACTGTATATTGATGTTGCATCTCGAATGTGGAAGTTTAATAATGAGTAGTGATACAAGAGGTTCTTGAAATGTAGGCATATGTCTAAAGTACACATGTACTAAACAAGTGACATTCCTATGTGTACAAAAAAAAGATAATGTTTCTTTCATTAATCCCCAAGTTGTGATACTTTTCTCTCTTCTTCTTGCCAAACACGAGCATGATTTTTCTAACTACCCCTAGAGGATAAGCATGAGGGTCATTGGCATCATGGTCACTCAACATTTTGCGTAGAGAAACTTTCATTTCCAGGTAGATTTCATTTCAAATATAAATTCATATAATTGTTAAAAATATGTTGTTATTGTTTAATTTTGGTTGCTATTTCATCACTATGGAGCACAACTTAGATAAAAACCCAAAGAATCATTCATTACAAAACCCATACATGCATAAATTAATCAGTGTTTAAACAAACTTAGAAAATTAATTGGTGAGCTCAAGAACACTAAAGAGTAATCTTGTATTTCATTGGCAACTTCACTTAACAACATTGTTTCTTTCACTAGCCATGTCCTTGGCCAAATATATGATACATCCAAATATAGGGATAGGATGAGAGAGTAATACTCAAATGGAATTAGTAAAGAAGAGGTCAAATACTTTCATATAACCAAAGAAATGATTGTGCAATTGTTCATTGATCCAAGAACCAACCAATTGTTTGATAGATAGGTGGATAGATAGGTCCTTTATGGTTATTATAAACGTCCTTGGAATAAAATGTAGGTACCCTTTTATTTTCTTCTTAGCTTATGGGTTTATCTCATTATGGGTTTTTATATCAATTATTTTTAAATAGGGGAATTCCAAGTGCTTGGATTTGACTCTACTCATAGGTGTTACCAATTAAGAGGGATTATTGCTCATAAGTGTATTCCTAACCCACATTCCCTAACTAACTCATATTGGATATGTGAACGGAGTCATTACAACCATAATAACATCCTTGACATGCAATCTAGTTCAACATAGAACATTTTTTATACTTCATTTTAGAATATAATATTCAGTACGTGCTAGTATTTTCAATTAAAATTAATTAAATTATATAATCTATTGATGTTGTGTCACAGAAAACTTTGAAAAATGGTTAAGATTACTTTCTTATTATAGATAGCATCCCTATAAAAATCATATATTTAAACTAGTGTGACTTTCCTAAATGCAAAATATCTTAACACTTTTTTTAATTTCGAAGATGGATGGTGCATTATCATCTATATACATTCAACTTTAAAAGTGTATTATAATTAATAAAAGATATATGGTAATAATTTCATGTCCCAAATTAAATAATTTCCAAATAAGACTATTTGCAAATAATGTTTCACCAACCTACTAGTTCCCTAGATTGAGATGGAGACATAAATTTTGTAATAAGGGGCTATGGGACCCAAAAGGACTTTAATTTACCATATTCACATTTAAATGGGTCACATAAATGATAAATTCTAAGAAAATAAGGTGGCATGGGTTCATGAAGTCACTTGGAATCTTGTCAAGCCTTTGGATGACTAGATTCCCCTCACACTTGGCATGATATTCATCCACATTTGAACACATGGGTAATGTAACGCTATTGGAGGGTGATGTGGTGTCAAATATCATATAATGAGCCAAGAAATTTGAATTGGTAAAGGAGGGTAACTCCCATGGAAGAGGAAGAGACTAGAAGACAAGGTGTGCCACTTAAAAGGAGATTTTATGCAGGGTGAATCCATGAAGAAGGGTATCTATTTTGGGGGGTCTTATGAGAAAATAAATTTGATTTTTTCATTTTTTTCAACGTTGGGTGAATGAAAGTGATATTTTCATTTAGGGAATTTCACTTTCAATTAAAAACAAAAATTTTAGAGAATTATGTTAGCTTTCTATTCATAATTTTTTGAATTTTTTTTTATTGAGATTTGATATGTCGTTTCGGAAAATGTTTGGAAATGTGTCCTTATAAAATGAAAGGACTAAAAAATAGTCATGTTTGGTTGCACCCGTAAAATCATTGTTAAAGTCATGTTTTGCAGAAACAAATATGCTACGACAATCTACACACAATATACTATTGCGATGACTATAACTTTGTAACCAACGGATCTATATACTAATTATAATATTTTTTTGAATTCGATCAATGGGAAAACCTTGTCAGTTTTAAAGATGTTTTTGGTTGCACCACTTTTCTCTCAATTGACTATAAAACATAAAAATCTACAAATACCTTTTTGAAGTAGACACTCCAATTAAGTGCACCATATTTGTTTCAATTTTTTCGGTGGTGTATTTTTAAAGTTATATATTTTTCATTTCACCACATTTTGAAAGAGATGAAACTAAACTCGACACATGTTGAGAAACAAAAAAAATAAAAATATCGGATCTCACCTATACACAACAAAATCTATACCTACGAAAAGTAGATTTAATGACGGAACTAAAGGTATCAAATCCGACAGTCGATTTGTAGTGTAAGGCATCCATTTTACCTTCTGAAAAATGGAGAAACCTCAAAACTGTGCAGGTTACAAGTTTCAGAGGTTATTCCACCAAATAATTATTCGATCAAACAATTTTTTTCCGTAACGACGACGTTACAAATAAGGTTGTTCGGCCGAAAACTAAGTGCAAAAAAAAATTCATTAGTCGGAAAAAATAATCGTATAAATAAAACAAAAGAGCTTCATTATTTTCGCACCTCTTTATTTCTTATAAGTAAAATGAAAAATCCTCATTATTTTCGCACCTGTTCATTTCGTATAAGTAAAATGAAAGAGCCTCATTATTTTCTCACCTATTCATTTCGTATAAGTAAAAGTATTTTTGAAGAAGTTTTCAAAGGAGATTTCTTTTGGCAAAGAGTTTTTAGAAGGTATTTTTTCTCTTATTTATAATCCAGGGGTACATTCAAAGAAGTTTTTCCCAATGTGTTTTTGTCAAAGATTTTGTGTTCTAAAGTAATTTTGAAAAGAAGTTATTTCTTTGCAAGAATATTTTTCATAAAGTATTTTTCCAAGATATTTTTCCAAAGTAGGTTATTTGTTTGCAATGGGTTTTTTTCTCAAGAGTTTTTTTTTTTCAAAACGTTTTTTTCCAAGGTATTTTTGTAAAGCAGGTTCTTTGCAATGGATCTTTTCCAAAGAGTTTATTTGCAAATGAGTTTTTTTTTCCAAAATATTTATATAAGTTGTTTTTTCAAATAAGGTTTTTTTTCAAAGAGTTTTTTTTTCCAATTGTTTTACAAAGAAGATTTCTTTACAAGGTGTTCTTATTTTTTTCCAAGGTTTTTTCAAAAGGAGATTAAGCAATCATGGGAAATAAAAGAAACCGTAAAAAAAAAGTGATCATAAACGTGATGACGATGCTAATAGGGAAAAACAAAAACTCAGAAATACAACCAAAAGAGCAAGGGTTGTAGAAACGGAAGAAATAAATGAAGATATAAGAACATATTTACATGACAATGTTGATAAAATGGAAATTGAAAATAGGGTACGAGAAGAACAAATGGAAGTGGAAGAGACCATTGTTGATGTAAATAGTGATTTACATGTTAATGTTGATGAAGTCAATATTGAAGATCAAAACCAAGATCCAGAAATTGGACCTAGTATGTATATATCATGTATTTTCGAAATTCATTTTTTATAATGAATTGTATTTTTGGACATATGTTAAATTTAATTTAATTTGATGTATAGGTAATTTCACCATTGATGATGAAATGTTAGAAGACATTGATTGCGACAAATATGGAGAAAAACTACCCATACATGTTGCACAATATCGTGCTACAAATATTTATGATGATATTTTCAAGGATTGTTCAATAGCAGGACAAGCACAAATTTTGAGATGTTTATTGGTGTCCAAGAAGTTAGAAGGTGCTACGTCATTATTGCATATTCACAAGGTGAAAAAAGAGTCAAATATGAAACATAATGTGATAGAAAATATAGGTGATGAAATAAAAAAAATGGAAAATCCAAAAAGAAAGATACCAGTGCTGCACATAGAGAAATTCAGACAGCAATTATTTCAGCTAGTACTAGAAAAAATTGTTTGAAAACACAACTAGCACAAGCAATTGGAAACTCAAGAAATACATTATACAAACATAGCAAATTCAAAATGCAAAAAGATGAAAATGATGAGCTTGCTTGCTAGGCAATTATTTGTAGACAACCTTACAAAGATAGAATGGGAGAAGGTGTTAAAGATATTGTACAAAAATATTGGTTGGAACATGCTCGAGTTTCACCAAATTCAAGTGATGTGATACGACAAAGAGTATCATGAAATATATATGAAATCCATCCAAAACATATAAAGGAAATGACACAAGTACAATTTTTCAATAAATTCAAGGAAGATCATCGTGGAATTAGTATGTCGATCACTACATTTGTGCAACAAAAACCATGGTATGTTAGACCTATTACTATACGTGACACATTTTGTTGTCATTATCATGTGTAATTTCAATTATATTACGACACGTTTATTGAATTTGGTAAAATGTTTTGTACAAATTCACCACCTCTACCCACAGTATGTGAATTCACATCTCAAACCCTATGTGTGTATTTTATAATAAGAAATGTGTCAATGGAAAACATTGTCATGGTTGTGGAAATCTTGTTTTATTGCACAATAAATACCCTATTGATAATGATCACTCGCTTTCAAAACCGTCGATTGGAGAAGATATGAATACAACAATTATTCTACAAGTTCTAGTGATGCACATTCCAAAAGAATTGAACTACGAGAAGATAAAATATGTGTGAAATATTTTCTCAAGAAATTTGAAAGTAAAATTTATAAATACACCAAGCATTCACATAGAGCACGATGGCAAGACCTCCAATTCAAACATTCCCATGAAATTTTTCCAACTGGAACAATTTTGTGTGTAGTTGATTTTGCAGAAAACTACACATTTGCTGCACAAAAAGAGATTCAAAGTGAATACTATCATTCTGACCAAATTTCAATATTTGTCCATGTTCTATATAGACATTCTCAACAAGATGTTGATGGGATTGAAAGCACGTGTGACAATCGAGATGTGATTAAAGAATATCACTTTTATATCAGCGATGATCGTACACATGATACACATTTTGTTCAACATTGTATTGAAAAAAATTTCTATGATTCACTAAAAAGTAGTAAAGTTGAATTCAATGAACATTAGATATGGTCGGATGGATGTGCAGGACAATTTAAATCTTCACGATCATTTTTTTGGTAATGTCGACTTCATAAAGCAATGAAAATTAAACATTGCTTGAATTTCTTTGAAACTGGACATGGAAAAGGTGAACATGATGGTGCAGGAGCATGCATAAAGAGAGCACTTCGAAGATGGAAAATGAACCATTCTTCTATACAATTTCATTCAGCTGTAGAGGTTGTCCAATGGTGTAAATCAAATCTAAGCCATGATTGTAGTCAACAACCAAAATATGTGCGCAGGTATGTACATTATTTTTTTAATTTATATTAATTGTCAATTTTAAAAAATATATGTACTAACATCAAAGTATTTGTACAGGAACATTAAAAGTTGTCATTTGTGATTTATCATTTATTGTGTAGGTTTTTTTGTCTTGTTGGGGTCCAAGATATAGATATATCAATACCATACAAAGCTAGCACCATACATGGGACTAGAGAACTTCACTCTATTCAAACAAAATCCTTCCAAAATGTGTTTGCATTTGACAGTAGAAAGCAAACATGTTTTTGTCATATTTGGACTGAAAATGTTGAATCTACAGATGTTTGTGAAATCATAATGAACAACTACGTAAAACATTGGAAACACACAGAGATTAATCCAAAAGGAAAAATGCCACTAGCAAACATAGAAGAATTAGAATCAGAAGAAATAAAAATATTATCTGATGGCAATAGAATTTCAGATCTTGTTAGAGAAGGTAATGATGTTGTTGATTGTTCAATATTGTCCATCACCTTATGTTTATATAGTCAATTTGATTCACTTAACTCCAATGCCAATTGTAATTTGCACATGAGATATTTTCACTGTGATTGCACCTTTAGACAACAACGAAGATGTAAAATATTATTTGATGCGATGCACCAAAGGAAAATTGAAGTTATTGGAGGACTAAAATGACAACGGATTTACATACGAAAGAGGATCCATCATTTTAAAAGGCTATTTTTTGCAGCAAACCCATATGACTAAAAATTATGTCTACTTTCAAGATTATGAACCCGATGTTATATTTTGTCAGTATATTCATTTAGTATGTGCATCTCAAATAAAATTAGAACAAGTTGTATAAAAAAAAACCTTAAAAAATAAAAAATGGAAACTGTCCAAATATGACCATGAACGGATAATTGAGGACGAAATTCCATTGCGATGTTTTTAACTATATCATTTCTTGTTCTATGTTAATATTGGCTATCATGAAGTCATTGAACTTTAATTTATTAAAATTCAGAATCAAATTGCTAATGTTACCTTAGCAATAAAAAAATATTAGAATTCAAAATCAAGTTGCTTTAATGTTATCTTGGAAAATTGATGGATTAAGCTTAATGTTACCTTAGAAAATTGATGGATTGAGCTATAATTTATTAAAATTCAGAATCAAGTTACTAATTTTACTTTACTAATAAAAAATATTCCTATTAAAAATTCTTAACATTCCTAACCATTCCTAACATTCACTCATACATTCATATATTTCATCCTATCAAAACTTCCTAACATTACTAATATTTTCTAGCATTGATTTCTAACATTCCCCACATTGATTCTTAACATTAGATTGCATCTAACATTCCTGACATTCCTAAAATTCTAAACGTTACAACATTAAGAATATGTTACATATACAAACATACATAAATTTACTAATACATACATTCATCTAATTGCACCTATCTAAACTTTCAAACATTCATTCTTAACATTCCTCGTTCCCATTCCACATTCACTCCTAACATTTCCCATGTTTATATAGTCAATTTAATTCACTTAACTCTTAACGTTAACATTCCCCATATTCGTTCTTAACATTCCTAACATTCCTAACCTTTACATATACATGTATATAATCCAAAAAATATATATATAATCAATGTAACAAATTGGATTGCTTCCATTCTTAAAGTTAACATTTCTCATATTCATTTTTAACATTCCTAACATTTACATATATATGTATATAATCCAAAAAACAATATCTAGGATCAATGTATGTATGTATATAATCCAAAACAAATTCATGAACATTAGAGTTCAATGTACATGTATATAATCAAAAAAACATTCATGAACATATGCATAATCCTAAAATTAAGCTCTTTGATGTCTGAATCAAAGAAGTCCATCACTATGCTCCACTAGGGTCTTCTCTTGGACTCATAACAATCTAAAACATGTATAAAATCACTATCCTCCACTAGGGTCTTTTCTTGGACTCATAACAATTTGAAACATGTATAAAAACAGATTATGAATATCATAAATCATTTAAACAATTTTAAATTAAAGTCAAAACATTAAAACATTAAACTAGTATATAAAAGATCAATACAAATACTAACAAAATTACCTCAAATTATCTATCATTCAATGGAGTCTTCTCTTTGCCTCTAAATGGTGGAGGAGACCCAAGCTACAACATGTATAAAAATAGTTTATAAATCTTACAAACTATTTAAACTATTTTAAACTAAAATAAATAAAATAAAATATTAAACTTACAATTCCACCACTATCCTCCAATGGAGTCTTCCTTTTGCCTCGAAAGATTGAAGAGATCCAAGCTTCAACATATATACAAGCAATTTACAAATGTTAAAAATTATTTAAACTAATTAAACTTATATATCAGAGAACAATTTGGATAATATTACATACCTTGAATAAAAAACATGTAAAAATATTACTACTTTTGCTTCCTCTAAATTTTATGTGTAGATCTGTAGATATGGGTCGAGGAGTAATAGGAGTCATAGATTTGATCAATCATATCTATAACTCCTAACACTCCAAGACCCATTTCTACAAATAAAGATAAATGACCCTTCTTTATATCAATGACACTGTAACCATAGATGATAAGGAGAAATCGTCTCTACCACTATCACCACGTCGATGATCAATTGAATGTGAACTATACAATAAGCCTAAATCCAGAGGTGACCTCGATAATCTTTAATTTTCATTTCGGACACCAACTCCCAAAAAATGTAATGACCACCTACATTTCTGTCTCAAGGCTGCTCTCTTTCCATTGAATATGACATCTACAAATTTAAAGAAATATCAATTTCTACATGTTAATTAATCAACTTCAAAAACCTAGCTACTATAAAAACTAAGATTTCAATAAGGACCTAGATATCCCTAATATTATCTAATAGTTATTTAAATAATTATAGCTAATTTATTATCTAATTCCATATCAATTTCTACATATCTAATTTATTATCTAATTCCATATCTAATATGTCAACTACAAATATTTTCATTATTCCATGAAATCATAAACAATATCCCTTATACTAAGTAAACTGATTAGAGTCACAGTTGATGAACTCTGCATTGACAAAGTTGATGAACTCTGCATGGATAGGGTTAAGTTCATCACTTCACGTAAACAGAGTTAATCAACTCTATCCATTGACAGAGTATTCATTCATGAACTTTGTCCATGGACAGATTTAATACAAATATCTTCCTTATTATACCTATGACCTTAAATTAATATTATAAAAAATTCACAATATCTTAATATAATAGAAAGTATAAATTGTAACTAATAAGCATTATACAAGTTATATGTTTCTTTTATGTTTTAGATTGAAAATACATAAGATAAAACAGATCAGTAATCAAAAAATCTGATGTTTTATGTGTAATAATGGTTTTTTTATGATTTATATTAAAACTACTAAAATACATTTTTCTAAGTAAAGATATCAGGGAAAGAGTTGATGAAGTCTGAATGAACTATGTTTTGCTAAGTATAATCCATTGTCTTGTCTATTTGGACATATTTGATTTACTCCATTCACATGTGGACAGAGTTCATCAACTCTGTCCATTTTGAGAGAGTTCTTTAACTCTGCCTATTTGGAGAGAGTTCTTCAACTCTGTCCATCTAGACAGAGTTCATGAACTGTCCATCCGATTGTTGATCAACTCTGTCCAAATGGACAGAGTTCATCAACTCCTTCCATTTTATTTAAATTATTACCTATAATTTAAGTTATAATTAAAATTAACAAAAACTTATCCAAATGGACTCTGTCCATTTGGACAGAGTTGATGAAGTTTATCCATTTGGTCAAATTTCATCTACTCTGTTAACATGGACAGAATTCATCTACTCTGTTAACATGGAAAAATTTCATAGACATATAGATATTAATTAAAATTAAAATTATAAGATTTATACAATACCAAATAACATGTGCAAAATTTAACTCTGTAACACTATGATGAAAAATGAATGCCATTGACTACAACAAGAGATAAATTACATATTAAAAATTTCAAATTATAGAAGCAATTTCATTGAAAATTACCTAACACGGGGGAGCACAGCAAGACCAGACCACGAATAGACCATCCAAGAAAAGACCACAAACACCACCACGATGTGTCCTCCACAGACAGACCTCCATGTCGAACAGACCTCCACGGCGAACAATCCATCATGAAGCGACCTCCATGAACAGACCTCCACGCCGACAGGAAACTAGTATGTCCACATCAGAAGGATCGGTGACAAGGACAGGGATGACAGACAACAACAGACAAATCAGATGACGGAAGAAACATGACCAAATGAAGACAAATGACTGCAGGTGAAAACAATGAAAATGGGGTCGGAGCTTGCCTTTTATGCGAAATAATTATTCGACTGAAGAGTTGTTCGGACGAATAATTATTCGACCGAATAATTATTCAGCCGAACAACTCTTCGGCCAAAAAACTATTCGGCCAAATAATTATTCGGCCGAACAATTATTAAAACGACAGTAAAAAATGTCGCCCGGCTATGCGTTCTGTCAAATTAAACAGTTCACCGTTAACGTTATTCGACCGAATAAAGAATTAGTTATTCGTTCGAATAATGATAATTATTCAGCTGAATAAATATATTTATTCGGTTGAATAATGTTTTCTATGTTGTTTAGACACCCAATTCTCACGGAAGTCTTACCCAACTTCGTGTTTTCACCCTGCACTCTATGACAACAAATGATGAAAGATTCTATGACAAGTATGAAAAATACAGACCTGATTGTAGACATATGAAAAATATGACATGATTGAGCCAAAAGTAGCCACCAAAAGGTCTATGATTTGGGATTTAGAGGCAACCATTCAAATTGGGGAAAGAATTGGAGCATGAAGAGGAAGACAAGTGTCGTGAGAGTTACTAAACCACTAAGATGAGTTGGAGGAATCCCATGGAGGGAAAGTAAACCTTAGGAGGCCTCATGAAGTTAATAAAAGGATTTCATGAGGAATTAGAATATCTCTTAATTATTTGTTAATTGGCTTTTGGAATTTTGGAGAGATTTTTTTTGTCCATTGCACGGTGAGTGTTCACTCTCACTACTTGTGAACAATTCTCGAGGGAGTTGGATTCCTTTCCAAGTTGGTTGATGTAGAGGCAATTCATACCTCTCATTGGATATTGATGAAGTGTTTTTAGTTGTAGGTTTAAGGTCCATACAATCAAATTCTCATATATCTCCCTATTCTCTCATTTCTTCTTCTCCATTCCCCATAGTCTCATGTTGATGGTGCACTTGTTGGAGTGGTTATTGTGCTTTGTTGATTATAGTTGATGCAAAAGTTTTCATGTATGATGTATGGATCTATAATATCATTTCCATATGCTATGTAAGTCGAAATATCATAAATAAATGTATGAAAATATTGGATTCTCATGCCATTGTATCACTAGTTTTCATGGATTTTGGCTTCAATCTTGAAGTAGTTTTATACCATATTTGTATGAGGGCTCTACTATGAGTTGGATGATGTTGTGACAAAAATATATGATGTATTACTCTGTAATTTCATGTCCATATTCTCTATGGCTCAAAATACAATAAACACATGTGTGAAAAGCTTGCATTCCCATGCCATTAAATCACTAGTTTCCATGCCTTTGGCTTCAATCTTGAAGGAATCTTGTATCGTAGAGTCATGGCTTAAATCTTGAAGGAATCTTGTATCATATTTGTATGAGGGATGTTCTCTGAGTTTGATGATGTTGTGACAACCATATATAATGTCTTACTCTAAAATTTCATGTCCCTATTCTCTGTGAGTCTAAATCCAATAAATCCATATGTGAAACTCTTGCAATTGGCATGCTACTAATTCACTAGTTTTCATGTATTTAACCCCCATACTGAATGAGTTGTATACACGACTTGTATGAGGGGATTTCTATGGATTTTAATACTATTGGGGAAGAAATTTGTATGCTGTATATGGTATCTATATTTCACATACTAATATGACCCTTTAACTCTACCTTTGATATGTCAAAATCGAACTAGTTATGTAATTTCCCCATAAGTAATTTCACTGAAAGTTATGAAACGAATGTGGAATTCTATAACCAGTTTGAAGAACCAATAACCATGTGTAATGAAAATAAATTAGGTATTATATCAGTCCCCATACTTTGATTACAAATTTTGGAGGTTCGTACATGAGTTGGGAAGCCCAATTGGCCTACACCCTAGGGGGGATTTCATCACAATTTCCTAGTAATTTTGGCCTTTTTGTCATCAGTCCCAAACAAGGTTTCATAGGTATAAAATTAGATACAAAGTGTACATAAACCACCTTTTTATTTTGTAAGGCTCACCATACCATTTCCTTTCAAATTTGGGACCATTTGGTGAAATTTGGAACCCTCTAGAGTCATGACTAGTCAAGCTCGAATTTTGCCCAATTTGTAATTTTCTCCAAAATTCCAAAAAAGGGGCATTACAGTGGTATCAAAGCATGGTATTGGAACCTATTTAAGTTATGTATGATAGAAATGAATTTAATAAACTCATTAAGTCATAATTTGATTATATGACCAAGAAACTTATGAAAGGGTCCAAATTGATGGCAGCAGGGGGTAGTAGTAGTTTCCATCATGGAGAGACACAATAAAGTATATTTGAACTCATTAAGGACAATAATGGAGGAGACCAAGGAGTCACCAAGTTCTGTGGGCGGTGAAGTAGAAAAAGTATTACATCAAGATGATCGAAAGTCACTCCCAAGCGACTTTGAAAAATATGAGGAAAAATCACATGAGAATGAAGAAGAGTACCTTGAAATTAATTAATATCATTCCAATACACATTATACTATGGAAATGTACCAAAATGAATCTACTGATGGAGGCTTCAACTCTAAAGGAGTACCTACTAATGGATGCTCACAACTCTATGTTGGTGACATAGAGATCAGATTTGAAAATGTTGCTGCAAGCCAAATTTCTCATGAACATAAAGAGGAAGACCTTGTAGCAACTAATGAAGAACCAAGGTTAACTTTCCCATCACCACTTGAGCTTAAATAAGTTAATCAAATCAAGAAGAAAGAAGAAGAGCACAAGAAGAGGAAGTTCACTCTCATGAACCATCCTTCATTGGAGGGTCTTTGAAGATGAGTGAAAGGAATATCCAAGAGGCCCTTATAATAATCCATGACACTCAAACATTGGTGTGAAATTATTGATGGAAGGTTTCTTCATTGGAGGATCCATCCTTCCTTGAAGACATGGAGAAGATTCAAAGAGCAATGTGCAACATCAAAGGTAATTTCATATAATTGCTTTTTGATAGAAACATTTTTGTTGAGCTTAATGAATGGTTACATGAAGCCTAATTTAATAATAATGAGGAAATTCATAAGCTCAAAACTCAAAATGAGCAACTTCTTGAGAGGTTGCAGGATAGTTGTTCTTCCTCTTATGTTTCAGATTTTCATATTATAGATTGGTTTAAGGATTCTCATGACATAAGGAATCATGAGAAACATGGAAAATCACAGGTTCTTGATGTGTTTGAGGATGAGCTTGATGATAGCCAATCACTTATTGTGGTGCAAGAGGAACTTGAGTTGCCTCTTGAAAATGGTTGCACAATTTTTCAGGAAGTGCATGACTCCACTACCTTGGAACCAACCTATGAGGAACGTTTTTCATTTGTTAGGGTGGTGCATGTTACTACCCCTATGAGTCCTTCACATGATGAAAATTTTTCACTTTCTGATCATTTTGGTGAGTTTTGTTTTTCTCATACATCTTACACTTCCATATTTTGCAGCACTTATCCTAATGAAGTGTGGGTGAAAGGCTTTTTTATGGTGCCACATGAAGAGTATGGAAATCCTATCTCTCCTTTTGATGATGGCATGACTAGAGTTCCATCTTATTTACATTTTCAGTTTGTTACATTATGATGATATACATATACATGGGTCTATTGATGAGACTTCTTTTAGCCACTTGAAGTCTTGATGTTTTATTTGCTCCTTATTTGGTTTGTATTTTGCTGGAGGTTCTTCATTCACTTCTTGGATGAAAGAACACATGGATGATTATTATTTTGATGCTTCTTACATTCTTTTGGAGCAGCATTATAGGACATGGGATCCTCACCTATGTCATTAAAGAATATTTGATATAATACTTTATGCTTGGGTGTATGGGCCACATGATGATCTACTTACTGGGATGTACATGCACTTACATGATCCTTTGATTAGGTACCTTCTTGATGTACAATTGTATTATTTAGTTACATACTTTAATGATCTATCTTTTGTACTCACGATGTTTTGAAGGGTGTAATACAAGCAATGGGATCTGAGTATCGCTTGGTTTAAATTTTGGGGGCAACAAGAAGTAGGGGATATTGTGTCACCACTTGAGAAGGTGATTGTAATCAGAGTATAGCAGCAATAAGCATGGTAGTTCATCTTTGAAACTTTATGGGAATCTTGGAAATTCAGGTTTGGCAACTCAGTACCAACTTTAAAGAATTATACAAAAGCAAAAAGGGTTGAAAGTTCATAAAAGGTTTCCAAAAGATGGAGGTAAAGATTATTTGTGCATATTTTGTTTTGATGGATTTGATTAATCCTTTTGGTATTGGTGGTGATGTCTCATGATATATCAATATGCAAAGAGCCACATATCTTTACTTTTGGAAACACACAATTGTAGTACATGAGTGCCACTACTCAAATTGCAACTAAAGTTTGAAGCAAAGTTTTGGAAGGAAAGAAGTTTATTCAAAGTCCATGTTTTAAATTGCTTGAGGAAAATCAATCTTGAGTGGGGAGGACTGTCATGTCCCCAATTAAATAATTTCCAAATAAGACTATTTGCACCAACCTGCTAGTTCCCTAGGTTGAGATGGAGACATAAATTTTCTAATAAGGGGTTATGGGACCCAAAAGGACTTTAGTTTACCATATTAACATTTAAATGGGTCACATAAATGATAAATGATAAGAAAATAAGGTGGCATGGGTTCATGAGGACACTTGGAAGCTTGTGGAGCCTTTTGGTGACTAGATTCCTCGCACACTTGGCATGATATTCATCCAAATTTGAACACATGGGTAATGTAACATTATTGGAGGGTGATGTGGTGTCAAATATCATATAATTTGATAAGGAATTCGAATTGGTAAAGGAGGGTAAATCCCATGGAAGAGAAGGAGACTAGAAGAAAGGGTGTGCCACTTGGAAGGAGATTATATGAAATCTATGACAACAAATGATGAATGTTTCTATGACAAGTATGAAAAATTTAGACCTGATTGCAGACATATGACAAGTATGACAAATTCAGACCTGATTGCAGACATATGACAAGTATGACAAATTCAGACCTGATTACAGACATATGACAAGTATGACATGACAGGGCTAAAAATAGCCACCAAGGGGTCGAATTTGGGAGTTATAGGAAAGCAATCAAATTGGGGAAAGAATTGGAGCATGAAGAGGAAGGAAAGTGTCATGAGAGTTACTTAACCACTAAGATGAGTTGGAGGAAGCCCATGGAGGGAAAGTTTGACCTTAGGGGGCCTCATGAAGTTAATAAACAAATGCCATGAGGAATTAGAATAGATTTTGATAATTTGGTAATTGACCTTTGGAATTTTGGAGAGCTTTTTCTTGTCCATTGCATGGTGAGTATCCACTCTCCCTGCTTGTGAACCAATTTTGAGGGAGTTGGATTCCTTTCCAAGGTTGGTTGTTGGAGAGGAAATTCATACCTATAATTGGATCTTAATGAAGGAGTTTTAGTTATAGGTTGAAGTTCCATACAATATAATTCTCATCTATCTCCCTATTCTCTCATTCCTTCTTCTCCATTCCCCCGTAATCTCATGTTGATGGCGCACTTGTTGGGGTGGTGCTTGTGCTTTGCTGATTATGGTTGATGCCAAAGATTTGATGTATGATGTATACATCTGTAATATCATGTCCATATGCTCTGTAATTTGAAATATCAGAAATACATGTATGAAAAGCTTGCATTCTCATGCCATTGTATCACTAGTTTTCATGGATTTTGGCTTCAATCTTGAAGTAGTTTTATACCATATTTATATGAGGGATCCTTTATAAATTGGATGATTTTTTGATAGAAATATATGATGTATTACTCTATAATTTCATGTGCATATACTCTGTGGCTCGAAATCCAATAAACTCATGTGTGAAAAGCTTGCATTCCCATGTCATTGAATCACTAGTTTCCATGACTTTGGCTTCAATCTTGAAGGAGTCTTGTATCGTATTTGTATGAGGGATTTTCTCTGAGTTTGGTGATGTTGTGACAGCCATATATTATGTGTTACTATGTAATTTCATGTCCCTATTCTCTGTGAGTCTAAATCCATATGTGAAACTCTTGCAATTCCATGCTAATAATTCAATAGTGTTTGTGTATTTCACTCGCATACTGAATAAGTTGTATACAAGACTTGTATGAGGGGATTTATATGGTGTTTAATACTTTTGGGAAGAATTTTTTTATGCTATATATGGTCTTTATATGTCACATCCTGATTTGATCCTTTAACTCTACCTTTCATATGTCAAAATCAAGCTAGTTATGCAATTTCCTCGTAAGGAATTTCACTGAAAGTTATCAAGCGAATTTGGAAATCAATAACCAATTTGCAGAACTAATAACCATGTGTAATTATAGCCTATGAGGTCTTATATTTGTCCCCATACTCTTATTATGAAATTGGGAGGTTCGTACATGAGTTGGGAATCCCACTTGGCCTACACCCTATGGGGGATTTCATCACAATTTCCTAGTAATTTTGGCCTTTTGTCATGATCCCCAAACAAGGTTGCATAGGTCTAAATTCAAATACAAAGTGTCCATAAACCACCTTCGTATGTGCAACATACGATTTGCTTTGAAATTCTGGACCATTTGGTGAAAGTTGGAAACTTCTAGAGTCAGGACTAGTTATCCTCGAATTTTGCCTAATTGTAATTTTCTCCCAAATTCTAAAAAGAGGACATTAAAAACAAATGAATTAAAAATGAATTCTAACTAATACAAAAATATAGGATAATAAATTAAATGGGATTTCAATTTCTATACTTGTTAGTTTTTAAAGAAATTGGTGTTTGTATGATAAATATTTGTGGATTTAAAACATGTGTATAATTTATAATCAAATTATACAAAACATTGTGTAATTATTATAATATTATTTTTAATAATAATATTAATAATA
Source organism: Pseudotsuga menziesii (assembly GCA_001517045.1). Lineage (NCBI taxonomy): Eukaryota > Viridiplantae > Streptophyta > Pinopsida > Pinales > Pinaceae > Pseudotsuga > Pseudotsuga menziesii. The sequence goes on along the minus strand of LPNX010773965.1, from coordinate 167,588 downwards.
TATAAAGTAATTGAGTTAACATATAAATGATTAAAAGTGAATATAGAATAAATTAATTAAAAATAAATAAATACATTTATTAATGATTTTCTAAATCAAAGTACAAAAAAGTATCAATATAATTTAGTAAGCTAAAAAAATTAGCTAACTTTGTAATTTACATTGTAAAACTAATTTTTCAAAACATAAAGGGTTGTGAATTGTAATTGTAAAATTAATTTTCCAAAATTTAAAGTGTTGTGAATTGTTATTCTAAAATGTAAACACTTTGTGATTTATGATTATTTCATTGGAGTTGTAATTATGAAACCTTATAAGTATTAAACGGTTTAATAACATTTCTAATTCAATAATATTTTTATTGTTTATATGCAGCGTATTGTTTATATGCAGCGGGTCATATAATTAACATTTTTATTGCTTATATGCAGTGGATCATATAATTAAAATGGATAAGAAAATATAAACTTGCATTATGTAGAATTTTCATTCTTTTTATTAACAAAAAAATTCTAATTATATGTAAAGAAAAACTTTTTTTTTTAATGTTACAACAATGTATACATTAGCAAATATCATCCATTTTAAGAATGAATATTCTATTCAGAAAATAGAAATTGTTTCGTGCATTGATATCAATGAAAATACAGTGTCTCCATTTTTGCACTCTTATAATAAATGTTACTTTTAAAATGAGATGGATTGATTTTTTTTTAAATAATGTAAAGAGGATATATTATGGTGCTGCAAAATGAGTTTTCATTTAAAATTTGAAGTTCTCTATTTTTTCTTTGCTTGGGTTTAAAACAAAGTAAATAAAATTATCAAGAACATCATATGAGATTGGAGGAAAAACAAACAAAAAGAAATATTCACCACAACATATTGAGCTAAAGATTTCAAAAATATTTGAAATCCCCTTAATCCTAATGAAAAGACCAGGATAAAAGGAAATTTGAGTAATTATTATATGCATTTTATTACTTTATTATTAATCAACTTAATCATCATTGAACATTGCTACTTTATTAATATTTATATTTTTTCTCAATGTAAGTTTTGAAGTGGCCTTCTTGATAATACTCTCTAGATTATAAATGATACTGTGTAAATTTCAAAGGATCAAATTCATCTAAGACTCTAGTCTTTGTCTATATCACGCCGGGCTTCACTTGTAAGGAAATATCATATCACGGCCATTCATATTGGGGGTTTTAATACTCGTAAAAAACTCAAAAATATATTGCTTCATATTAAGGGCTCAAGGGGGGATTTTTAATTTGACATAGTAATATAAATATTGGTGGTTATTTTATTTGGGAGGGATGGGGAATAACCTCCAAATTGTGGAATGGATTCATACCTCCAAATCCCTAGCTCAATTCATAGCTCCAAATTGCGGGTTGGATTCATATTAGTCCTAGGTTTTGCTAAGGAATAACATCCAAAATGCATGCTAGATTCATACATCCATACCATAGGATGGATTCATATCAATCCTAAATGTTTCTAAGGAATAAACTCCAGATCGTAGGCCACAAATTTATACCTCCGAATCATAGGACTTATAAAATCTTCTATTTTTTTAGAAGAATTTTTTAGGGTGGGGTTTAGGTGGGTATTGAAAATCAATCAAACCTTGCTCCATGACAACCAAGAAAATTGAGATCAATCTTTCTTGGCTCACTAGAACCAAGAAACGTTAGATCAATCTTTCCTCGCTAATTATTACTTTCAACCTTTTTTATTCTTCTATTGAGTTATATTTGGAACATTCACAATTGTAATTTAAATTCTTATAAGCAAGTAATCTGTCTTAATATTGTATTGGAACTGACATGAACATACTTGAAAATCTAAATCATTATTTACATACCCTATGTGTTATCATTACCATGAAATGGTATCATATAAGTTTCAACATCTGTGTATCTTTGAAACTATTGCATGCTTAAAACTTAACAATGGACATTTTTCCCTCTCCCATAAAGATTAAAAAACTAGATATAACCCAAGAAAAGGTAACTAAATGTTGTTAATTCCCTTGATTGCACGAATACATGTAGAGGAATTGGAGGAAATTCATTGCATCTTGTGAATGACCCAAATCCAAGCCATGCATATGATCATATGGTGTTATTGGAAAGTAAGAGGAATTTTCTATGCTCATTTGGGTTCAAACATCGATGATTTTTTCTTTTATAGGAAGGTAGGGAAGTCCATCCATGAAATAGCTTCAAATTTATATTTTTATGGAGTTTAATTTATTGAGCTTATAGAAAAATGATCTCTCTATGGTTATACTTGTATTTACATGATATAAAATTGGTGGATTTGTAGGCTTTGGTGTGAAACATCTGGAATTCTCATATTTTCTAAGCATTGCACTAACGATTGGACTATCAATATTTTACATTCTTTGTTACATTGATCTCTTTACTAGGTTGTCTTTTACACATTTTCTTTCCCCTTTACTAATCTGTTGGGTGTTCCACTATCCAATGCTACAAACTGATCAGTCGATCCTCGATTCCATTGGGATCATTATTAGCATTATATTGTTAGTTATTTAACATCATTTTTTCTTATACTAAGATGTGTTAGGGCTCATGTTTGTTACAACTTCATAATATGATATAAAGGGCGTATTAGAAATGGATATCTACAATATCTGGGGAAATTGAGGGTTTTCTTAATTGAAAAGGTATATTGGGAGGGGGGGTTCAACAATACAATTTTAAGAGGATTTTTTCAATAGTTAGTGAAATTAGGGGTATTATTTAATATCCTATGAACAGTCATGCTATGTAACAAGTTTAATGAGTAAACCCCATTATATATATATGTGTGTGTGAGAGAGAGATAATCTTCTATGTTTCATAAATTTAATGTTACCATTAACTTAGGTATTTTATATGTCACAAACATTGAAAATAACCTATTTCATTAAAGCTCTACTCTAATATCACTAAATGAAGTTCCTCTCATTTTAGAGAGAATTACCTCTGGTTTCACTAAGATATTCAACTCACAAAAGCATACCACCTACAATTATCAAAATCACCAAAACTCTAAACACTTATAAAATCCTATAAACAAATACCACTTTGTTTGCAAGCCTATAAACAAATACCACTTTGTTTTCATAGCTCATAGTAATGTATGGAGGTAGCTCTCTTTAAACAAACTCATATTCCATGATGGTCTATCCTATTCCATAAATATATGTTGAACTTTTAAGAGTTTTCTTAAAACTTTTATTCCAAAAATATGTGTTGAACTTTCAAGAGTTTTTTTAGAACTTTTACTTCATAGCGTATGGAGCATGTTATTCTGCACTAAAGCTTTACAATTCTTTGCATGTGACTATTTTCCAAAGTATTAGATTCAAAGGTTTATGAAAGATGAGGTAGAATATAAGATTATTATTTTTAATAAAAAAAAATTATTTTTTTTAAACATTTAACATAGATTTATATGTAAAATTTTAAACTATTATTTTTTAATAATCCAATTTTAAGATTATATATAGTCTACACCCCTCCTTTTTTAAAATTTCCTATTTAGTGAATCGTTAGCTCGCATACATTATTTAAAATTTTCCTATTTAATGAATCGCTAGCTGGCATACATTATTTATATCTCTGGCCTGCCTTTTTAGGGTTATAACGACCTATGTTTTTATTTACCATTTGAGTAGGTAAAACAAAGTTACCTACAACTTGTCTTTTCAAGGTCCACCGAAGGCACGAATGGTTCCCCTTAGGAGACTCTGCCTATTAGTGTATGGCTAACCTGGGTAAGGATAGGGTGCCTTATATACTGGATAGGCTTTTTTTGTAAGACTATATTTAGAAAAATCACTCTTACGTTATCCATATGAAGAGACGGGTTCTTGGCAGCCGTTTCTTTTCTCATACTCTGATGGACAGGTGGAGAATGAAGGCCTTTGGGGAAACCGGTCCTCTCTCTACCTATAAATGATCCTTTCAGAACACCCATCACACAGGCTGAAGGAACGCATTGGTCCAGGGTAAAGAGAGAGAAACCGCTTTCTGTTCTGTGCTGGGTTTCTTCAATACGTTGCTGGAAAGGAGCAGCAGTTGCAGAGGTGTCTGGATTCCTACTCAGGCTGTCAATGGAACAAGGTATTACGAATTTGCTGTATATATTCCGCTGCTTATATAATGTTGATCAATTGAAGGCTTCAGATCTATAAATGTTTACATTGGTATCAGAGCTTGAGTTTTAAACCTTCCTTTGATCGAATGCAATCTGGTTCTGCTCCTTTGATTTCTGCGTGAAGGAATGGCTGCATTGCTGCATTGATGCAAACAATAGGGCGAACCCTCTTTTGTTTTTTTGTTGAGAATGCTTGGATTTCTGCGTGAAAGAATGGCTGCATTGCTGCATTGATTCAAGCAATGGAACAAACCCTCTAGTCTGTTTACATCGTAATGTAATTCGGTTTGGGTTTGTAGATGAAATAATTTGCCCAGCTTCTTCAGCGTTTAGGGTTCTAATTTTTCTGGATTTCAATAGAATTCTGAGTTTCTTCCATTGTACTTGGCTTCAAAGCCTTGATGTTTTGTCAGATCTACTCTTTCAGTCTACCAACAAACCTACCTGACAGAATTCTCGATAATAATATGCCACTGTCCCATGCTGTGCCATATTGAGGGGAAATAAATTATCTTCTTGGTTACAGGTTTCAAATTTATGGAAAACATGCTTACAAATTATTTTCAAGAGGTTAACTGTTATAAATCGTGGCCAGCAATCTCAGTCTCTTCTTCCATTCGACTGTTTAACGCCATAGAATCCAGCCCCTCTTTGTGTAATGTGGCAAACTGGAATTTCCGATTATTTCCTGTTGGAGATATTTGTACATGTGACCATGGCTCATGGCTGAGGCCATATTTTATTCATTTGTTATGTTGAGTTGTGGCTAAGGTTGACCTCTTGAACTTTGATAGTGGGCCAATAACCCCTCTTGAGGAGGGTACCCTGCTTCTTGATTGTGTGCAATACACACTCAATATCGTTTTTAATAATAATCTTATGAGCAATTGTTCAAATACAATTTTTAAGCCCATGTGCAGTTATACAATACAGCATCTGCATTTATTTTTGTTGTCTTTATCTTTGAATGGGTTCATCATCCATTATGAAGTAATTATGTGATGTGTAATGCCTATCATGTAAAAATCTAATGTTGTATCAGAACACTATTACGTGAAGAGTAAAACGGAAAACTTTAATATGGCATTTGACTTTGTTTTTGCTCTCTTTATCTTTACAATGAAAATGTAATATAGACTGATAACAAACATAGAGCTAAATATACTTAACAGTAATATGCATATCTTGTATTTCAAAGACAAAGTTTAACCTATGGTTATTGTATTTGCATAATGAGATTGTTCAATGTTTGTTTGCTTGTAGTGAACAATATTATATTCTATGCATTCTGGCATAGAGGTATGCAGAGAATATAAATCACTGTATAAATTATTTTCTGAGTTTTTTTTTTATACTGATACTCTGTCACATTAAAATGCTTTCTTCTGCCATAGTGAATAATGACAAAGCTCTATTATTGTTGAATAATGTTGAATCGTTACATTGATTTAAGGTCTATATTAAGATACGGTCTGGCAACCACCAAAGTGGTCCAACCGGAAAGACTCATAGATGTTAAATCAAATTAACTCGCAATTATTTAGTCACTAGAATATTAGGTTGGCCCAAAGGTGCACCAATTTTGAAAGACTATTTAATTGGAATGGGATGATTGATGGGTATTCACAATTAAGGCAAGTACGGATACTCAAAGGTAACGCACTTACTTAGTTGTGAATGTTTTATCAAACATTCCTATTAGGTGGTAAAAGGAAATCACCATAATTGTTAATAGATCACCATAAGATTAGCCCAAAGGTAGGTCACGGTGATACTATTTCCTATTGTTTAACCATGATTTTCAAATTGCTTATAACTCTTAGCATTAATATCACATAATGTGTTTTTATGATTGCAGTATCAGTTCCCATTTCGTTGCATTCGCATGCCTCTTCTGTCCCACTCTTGAATGGAATGAACTTCTCGGATTGGAAAGAACAGGTTCAGTTTCACCTTGGTGTTCTGGATCTGGATGTAGCACTTGAAACTGCAAAACCAGCTGCTATTACTAGTAGTAGCAGTACAGAAGAAAAAGCTGCATTCAAAGCATGGGAAAAATCGAATAAACTGAGCCTTAAGTTCATGCGAATGACTGTAGCAAACAACATTAAGTCAACTCTTCCTACTACTGAGAATGCTAAAGAATTCCTGAAATCTGTGGAAGAGCATTTCAAAACTGCAGACAAGTCTCTTGCTGGGACACTAATGGCTAAGCTTACCACTATGAAGTTTGATGGCATGCGTGGAATGCATGAGCATGTCCTTGAAATGACAAACTTGGCTGCTCAATTAAAGACTCTTGAGATGAATGTGGATGAATTCTTTCTTGTGCAATTCATTTTAAACTCCTTGCCTCCTCAGTATGGGCCATTTCAGATTCACTATAACACTATTAAGGATAAGTGGAATGTGACTGAG
>LPNX010773965.1:124933-159009 GCA_001517045.1 Pseudotsuga menziesii | reverse complement strand
TCTAAAAGTGTACGTACATGTATGAGAATAAATGAATGATGACAGGAATAGTCTCTGACAAGGGACATTATTGTTGGACCTTATAAAATCACTCTTTTTTTACAGACTTATTAAACAGGTTACTAATGTCGTGGTGCATGAAAGGGACTATGTTGTCCTATTAACATGGAACCGTCATGACTCGCATTACTAGGTTATTTAATTATAGTATTATGATGACCAAACTGAAAACCAAGATGAATGTGACTTATGGCGCACCTAATGTATACTTTGATAAACTCTAACATTAAGTTATCATATGTGCCAAGTGGGAGAATGTAAGACTATATTTAGAAAAATCACTCTTACGTTGTCCATATGAAGAGACGGGTTCTTGGCAGCCGTTTCTTTTCTCCTACTCTGATGGACAGGTGGAGAATGAAGGCCTTTGGGGAAACCGGTCCTCTCTCTACCTATAAATGATCCTTTCAGAATACCCATCATACAGGCTGAAGGAACGCATTGGTCCAAGGTAAAGAGAGAGAAACCGCTTTCTGTTCTGTGCTGGGTTTCTTCAATACGTTGCTGGAAAGGAGCAGCAGTTGCAGAGGTGTCTGGATTCCTACTCAGGCTGTCAATGGAACAAGGTATTACGAATTTGTTGTATATATTCCGCTGCTTATATAATGTTGATCAATTGAAGGCTTCAGATCTATAAATGTTTACATTTTTTTGGGAGAGGAGTTTGTCAAATGGATATTGTTGGATCTTTTATCCAACGGTACTTATTTGACAGGCTTTCCTCCCAAGAGAAAGTCTGTCCAATAAATAAGGATTGACAGATAAGAATAGTCTAATCAATCTATCCAACTCGTAGGACGGCAATAATTACAGATTAAGAGAGCCGTTGGAAAAAAGAAAACCGATAACATATCCTTTCGCCCTCCTTCTAAGATTATGTATACACTCTACACCCCTCCTCCTTGATAACATATCCTTTAGCCCTCCTTTTAAGATTATGTATACACTCTACACCCCTCCTCACTTGAAACATATATTTACCCTTGATCACATCCAAGTTCTATATAAAGTATTCACTAATCTATACCAAAATTTATTAACAATTTAATTTCCAAACTTTAATCACATCTGAGTTCTATATAAAGAATTTACTAACCTATACCAAACTTTATTAAAAATTTAATTTCCAAAACTTTATTAACAAGTTCTAGAAGAGGATAGAGTTTAATTAAATTAAGTAGTGTTATAATGTGTTTCATGAAATTGTGTCATATTCAGATTCACAACTGATAATGAGTTTTCTCAGTGCGCAAGATGTCTGTCTATTTAGATTCACAACTGATAATGAGTTTTCTCTAACACTGGGAAATTATTGCATTCATTTGTGTCCTCTGCGCGCAATAATTTTGTAACTCATCAATTAAGCTTAATAAATCTATTCGGATTCACAACTCATGAGAGCTTTGTTGATCACTGGACAACCATCTATCAATACGGATATGAATAACAATATCAATGAAGCTATGTTTAATTATATCCAAAGAATGAAGTATATATATGTAATGGAAGAAATGAATATGAACGGTACTGCAAAAGAATGAAATCAATGTCAAGGGAAACTGGGAGTCCAACAGGGGAATGAATGGTAAATAATGGGCGCCAAGTTTTAGTATGGTCTGGCTCCAACATAATTTTCGGGAGGGTAGTAATTGCATGTGATAAAGGTGTCACCGCTGATACATTTGAGGAATGCGCATCCAACTTTAGTAGTTGTTCTCCAAACAATCTGTGTGTAGTGGGTGCAATCCTCCCCCGAGCTGCAACTTTTATTTGCGTAGTTGTACCACTTGTTCTCATCCACCCATGCACCAATAGCCTGTGTAGCGTTCCAACATTTGCCACCCCCCCAGAATATGTTCTCTCCATAGGGACCCTGCGAGTGCTGAAGGAGGCAATCTCCCCTTCTTTCTCTTGCGTATGTACGTGCATAAGTTGTAAGCTTCACATCCCATTTCAATGGAGGGACTCCCACTTGCTTCCTCGCCTCATTCTGTGGAACAACAAATCCCTGAATCATCGTTTCATTAGTCGACATGTTCCTACCTGCTGTAACCATTTGCGGGTTGCTCAGTATAGCGCTTAACGCAGTGACTACTACAATCAATAGACACAATTTCCTGCTCATTTTAAATCGCAAACGCAAAAAATAGTTATATTAACTAACACAGTGGCAGCTAGTACCGGAAGATACGTCGGCAATATCCTTAACTGCAACTTCAAAGCAAATCTTTGACTGCAGAAAACCTGTTAATCTACCTACACTAATTAACTTGTTTATATAATGTTGATTAAACACAATTGAGAGAGATCCAAGACAGACTTGTAATAAGAGGGAAGGAGTGGATCAATGTCAACTGGCGCCGCTAATGTAATGTAAGCGCTAAGTAAGAGAGATGGGATAACCTAGTGCATACATCATATCATATCATCCTAAGAATAAAATCTACAACAGAGAAACATAGAGATAGATATACATATTCATGGTTAATGTATCATATGATTTTTTTATTTTGCACGTCACGCATCCGATGTAAAGGCATAGCCACCTGAGCATGCTGCAAGGAACACATTTTATCTCACGTTTGCCTTGAGGAAAAATGCATTGGGATTTGACTTGTTTAAGCTGACATCGGTGACAACCGGATGAGATGGGTGAACACTATTCAGCTTTCAGGCCATTAATGTGGCCGCAGCAAGGTTGAAGAATGTAGTTTTTTATTTGACACCAAATCACAGATTCGATGCAGATGCAAAAAAATTTAAAATACTTGAGAGCAATTGTTATTTCAAATTGCGTCACGCGTATGGTCAAATATTCAGTGTAGATTTGGTCAAATATCCATTGCGTATTTTGCAATTGATGAAAATGTACGCGCCGGTTCCCGAGCAATTGCCAACGCAGCAAAATTCAAGTCAAGAACCAAGCTGACCGACTAAATATTGGGAAGGGGTACCGCAGGAATATTGGACTTTTTGTCCACCGTTTTTGACGAAAAGATCGTCCTTCCAATAAGCCCTGCAAGACATGGATCAAGGATTCTAGATTGATGGAGGATGGGTAATGGAAGTAAAATACATTAAAAATCAGTAACCAGGGAATAGTAAACTAAAATGACAATTTAATGAATCTTGTTCTGTGCAAATTCCAATTAAGATATGTTGGACATATAAAAGGATATGATTGTATATTGGACAATATATTGGTTTAAAAGTAAACAAAATTATGATTTCATTAAAGATAGACGCCATACAACTGCTTTAATCATTTGTAAATAAAGGAAAATATAAAAAAGATAAAAGATAATATTTTATTATTCATATCTCTATCTTAATCTAAATTTATCTTTGAATCCAAGTTATGATTTGTTTAAGGGTGTGTTTTTTTCATATGAAAAACAACAGACATCTTATGAATATTTTTGCAAATTGTAATTTGGATGGTTGAATTCGTTTGAAATTCGAAAGTTTCAATTCGTTTCAGAAATTGTTATTTGGATTCCAACACGAATTTGAAGAGAAATTTGAGCTTTGGCTACAGGACTCAAAGAGAGAACATGGATTCCAGTTTTGGATTTTGAAAGGAAACCACGTGAAAAGGTTGATTTGGAAAATAAGGAAATGATGGGCGTAAGAAGTCCTTTTTATTTTTCATTATACGATTACATATTGTTATTTTTTATTGTAGGAATGTATGTGCAATATTTTTTATTTTAGGAATGTATGCGCACTTCAAGAACGTGTATGTATTTATTATGCTAAACACATGCTATAGTAGTTGGAAAAAAATAAAAAATTACTTATATGAATGAAATTTGTGTTATACAGGGAGGATGAATGAAATTTATCTTCAACGTGTAGCTACTGCAATCTATAAGGTTGTTGATTGACAATGACAAGGGGCTCAAGTTCTGGCAGTGCTTGCCAATAAAGATCGTTTTGCATACGAGACTTTGAGGGAAATACGAACCATGCAAGAATTCATAATATTAATTTAGAGATTGTTGCGTGTTTTGTCATTATAGATTATGTTTTACCAGGCATTACTTTTGAAACCTTTTCATTAAAGGTTCTACCTATTTCATAGCATACAATAAAAAATTGATCTATCAGGTAACCAAATTCAATTCATGAACACTATTTTGATTGAATCTTCTATTTCAGAAATAAGAGTTAATGAGAAGATGTTTGGGTTTTTCTTGCTTGCAGAACTATGAAATACATGCCATCCCCATAGATCACGTCGCTGATCATTTTAAATATTTGGTACATGGACCTATCCATTACCAAAAACCGAGGTTTCTAATAATTTTCCCTCTAAGTTGAATTAGTTTCCAGTTTTTGGTTTGTTTGAATCATTTTTTGCAAAACATGATTAGTGATTGAATACTCGGTACATGGGTAGTTTATGCAAAATTTACCAATACATGACAATGTATTGCGATCAACTTAAATGTTAACATTAGAATAATATTTTTTAAGCACGAAGTGTAGTTGATATTTCCAATAATAGAGACTATGTGAGATTTGTAGTCCGCCTCATTAGAATGTTGTTTAATCATGTTTTTCAAGGGTAGGGGGTGTGAGGGCCGCCAGGGACAACTACTCTAATTGTGTAGTCATGTAGTATGAAGAGAAGATCCATCTTTGTAGTTATTATAGATTTTAGAGACTTGTTGATGTCGGCATGACCTGGATGGTGGGTTGCAGTGATCAAATTTGAAGGCTGGGTTTTAATTTTTATTTTCTAAGCCCTTCACATATGAAGAGCAAAATAAATAATTGTACTTCAATTGACAAGTATAAATTAAGTGAACCCTTTTACCAAAAAAAAGCAAAAGACAAATATTGTTTTTTCAAATTTTTACAATTTTAAACAATTGAGCACTCCTTAATATCTACATGAAAAAATGATATATTTTCAATAAAACTTATTTGGAACACACTAACTTGTCATATGTGTATCATTAATTTTACACTTCAGTAACATAACAACTATTTTATTGTATTTTTTCCAGTTGGAGCACACTTCATTATACAAATAAACTACATAGACTATGCCATAACCATATTGGGGCATTCACCTGCAATCCAAGATTGAGAGATGTAAGAATGATAAGGATTGGGCACCTAAGAAAAAATAATACACAATTAAAAAAACATTAAAAAAAAATTCCTACATGCCAAGCAAGTTAGCAAAGTTGGCATAGCGAGGGTCAGGGAAATGGAATCAAGCCTAAGTCAATTGAAACTCACTACATGTCTGAGTCTCAATATTCCACCTTTTAGATTGAACCAAAATACCAAAAGAAGTTTATTAATGGCTAGAGTTGAGAAGTTCTAGGTGCGAGTAATTAAGGGCTTGAGGCTCTAAAATTTGTTGTGTTTCATACCAGTCCACGATTCACTGAATCAACAGTCATGGGTAGGAATTTAAGTTATTTAATGAAAACAATTAATGTGTATAACCTCTATATCGAAACCATTTTCCATGCTAATGCAGGCCACTACCCTCTTTATTGTCTTACCAAAAGGCATGATAATGAGGAAGAAGACCTAAAATTATGGACTTCACCTTCAAAGAATGCCTTGAATCACATCAGTAAGGAGTGATAAGAAGATCAAAGTAATCCAATGTGTCAAACTCAGTTGATAGTGTTAATTAAAGACTTATAGTTGTCTCTTATTCTTTGTGTCAATTCGTATTATAAGGTGAGGATCTGCATGCATAATAATCCTTAGTTATGACTATGACATGAGGATTTAAAGAGAAGAGGATGTAAAGACAAGTAATTTTTACATGTATTTTGGTGGCGCTGAGGACAAATGTTGTGAGAAATCACAAATGTTTGGAATGATGGAGGGAGATTACATCATGATCATGCCACCCATCAAATTGAAGACTATTCTTGATCCAACAATTGTTTTTTTCATTTCATTAATAACCATTATTTCTCCATATCGTGAGTGAGTGAGTGATTATAATTTATCATATTTCCAATCTTTATAGCATAGTAATTTCAACATATTGAAAAATTTATATGGATGGGTAATTTTAAATGTTGCCCTTCTTTTGAAATGTTGATATAAATTATGCCTCTCTTGATTGAAAGGGTAAAATTCATATTTTAAATTTTTTTGAACGGGAAATTTTAACTTTACACTTCTGGGAAGGGCTAGAACCCTTTGGAAGGGTTGTGAAGGTTCAATTTTAAACGCTGGTCGGTTGTAGATTACTGTAAACAACGAAAATGAGACAAAAACACCACACAAGATGACTTCTTTCCACAAATTATGTATTTCAATTAAATAGCAACAATATATTTCCAAGAGGAATTGCAATATGATTCTTAGCTCGACTAGTCAGAATGTACATTGAACAAACAACATAAAAATGCGAGAGGGAATGTTATATCCTCAATGCTCACCACACACAATGTATGAACCAGAGGCCTTACTTACAGAAATAAAAATTCCCTTTTCTATTCTTTGGCCAAAGGTTCCTTCTTTGGCATAAGGTTTCCAAAAGGAACCTTCTCTAAAAGCTTATTGGTATTTATAGCTGCACCTCTATGCATAGTACTAGGATCTTCTTCTAGCAGCTCATGTGATCCTAGGCACCACCATGGATGCATTAAATACACCCTTTGGTTCACTTCAATAGGTTTCACCAACTGGTGTCCTTCAACAGCCACCATAACTTCTCTACAACTACCCCAACTACTCTAGCAACTCCACTCCTCACGATCCTGGATGTTTAGTTGGTGGTTATCTCATTGGTTAGTTTTATTCTTCGAAATCCTTTCTCCTTTTGATCGGCATGCCACATCGATCGTTTCTTATAGCATCTCGTTGGTCGTCGACTATTGCTAGTCGGAATCCTCTCGACTACTCCAGTGATTTCTCCTTCTCCTTTCGTCGGCCTTTTCCCATTTCTCTTGGAGGTTATCGACTGTCCTCCGGGAACCCCCTGTCATTTGTCTTTGAATATTTTCCTTAATCCTACACACCCTTGCATCAACCTCCTAGGGTTGAAAAAAAAAATTCTCACAACTTTGCAGTCTCTTGAGTTCTTCTCCTTGAATCCACGTCACATCCTCCAAGCTTCATCCCTTGGTTGAACTAGGATATGGCTCAGCAAGTCGGTTATCTCTTGTCCATCGCTTGTCTACCCTTCCCTAAACTTATATAGGTTGGAAACATTGAATGTTAGTGATATGCCCATACATTTAGGTAAATATACCACGTAGGCATTATTTGATATATTCTTAAGAATTCTACATGACCCAATTTTCTTCAACTTCAACTTTTTATATGTTCCTTTTGAAAACCTTTCCTTCCTTAAGTGTGCATATACTAAATCACCTTCTACAAAAGAATGTATTTGTCTCTTCATGTCGGCTCTCAGCTTGTATGTCGTATTACTATTCCCAAGTTGTTGCTTCACCTGGTCATGTACCTCCTTCATGTTGTTGAAAAATGACTCTGTGTTGGCACTTTCACTCCCGTTGGCATGTCGACTAAATAGGTGACACCATGCAACCTTCTTCCTTGCACAATATGGAATGGACTCATTCCTATCAATTAATTCACTGAATTGTTGTACATGAATTCAGCTTACGCGAACACATTTTTCCACTGCTTCGATCGATCAACAGTTAGTCACCTTAACAAAGTTCCCAAGATCATGTTCATGACTCCAATATACCCATTAGTTTGCATATGGTATGCGGAACTGGACTGCAACTTTGTGTCAAGCTTCTTCCACAAAGTTCTCTAGAAATGACTCATGAACTTGGTATATCTATCTAAAGTGATACTATTTGGAAACTCATGCAATCTGACAACTTCCTTGATGACGAATAGAATAATACCCATCACATGAATTGTCTTCTGACATGGAATAAAGTGAACCATATTTGAAAATTTGTTGACTACCACAAATATGGAGTCATTCCCTTGCCGTGTCTTTGTAAATCTAAGCACAAAATCCATGCTTATACCCTCTCATGGTGTAGTTGGTATGGATAAGGGTGTATACAATCCCATATGTTGACTTCTTCCTTTGGCATGTTGGCACACTTCACAGTGTTGGATATCTTTATTTACATTTGTCGTCGTTCTCGAAAAATAATACTTCTCCTCGACCAACACCTTGTTCTTTTTGAATCAAAAGTGTCCTCCTAATCCTCCACTGTGCAACTCCTTGATCATATTATATGACATTGATCCCCTAGGGATGAATAACTAATGACCCTTGAATAGATACCCCTCTTGGATGAATTAATCCAAGTATGGAGTCATGTCTTTGCTCCATGGCTCCTTTGATGCTTTCCACACATCGACAAAACCCTCATCGAATTCATAGTCAACCTTCATCGATTCTAACCCAGTCGACTTTATTGTAGTTGTTTCGAATAATGTGAGTCTTCGATTTAAGGCCCATCGTCTACCTTGTTAGTATTCCCTAATTTATGCTTCAGTACAAAGGTATAAATTTGAATGAACTCAACCCACTTCATATGTCTTTGATTTAGCTTCATCTGCGTATTCAGGTACCTCATAAATTCATGGTTAGGTTTAATAATTTGTAAATCGAGGAAATGTAAAAAACATAAAATACAATATTTTATTATTCGTATGTACATATTTGCATCTTAATTTAAATTTATCTTTGAATATAAGTTATGATTTTTTTAAGGTGTGGTATTTTCATATGAAAAACAATAGACATCTTATGAGTATTTTTGAAAATTGCAATTTTGATTGTTGAAATCAAAGTCATCAAATTAGTCTAAAATTTTGGAATTTCAATTCGTTTCACAAATTGTTATTTGGATTCCAACACGAACATGAAGAGAAATTTGATCTTTGGTTGTAGGGCTGAAAGATAGAAGTGAAAGAGGGAACATGGATTCTTTTGGATTTTGAAATAAAAACCACATGAAAGGATTGATTTGGGTAATAAGGAAAGGATGGGCATAAGAAGTCCCTTCCATTTTTCACTATACAATTACAGATTGTTATTTTTAGGAATGTATGTGTACATTAATAATGTGCATACATTTATTATGACGATAGGCGTTTATATATTATAATTTTGGGGTGGAATACCATCTATGCTTTTCCCATATTGAAAGAGAATGTTCCAACTATACTATCCATATTGATTCTATGTGCTTATAAAATAATAACAATAATCACCAATGTGATAGTTGCAGTTTGTGGTAGTTGGAAAAAAATAAAAAATAGCTCATTTGATAACTGCACTTAGTGGAAAGGTAATGTGCAGTCCGTGTGATGGTAAAAATCCATTTGGAAGCTGGGATTCGAGGTAATGTCCACAAGGATTAGTTGAACTCCATTTGGAATCTGGGAGCCAAGATAATGTGTAGTCGGTATCACAGTCGAACTCCTAATTAAATCCTATGAACTCCTAATAAACTCCTCTATCTAGTTGTTGGGAGTCGAGGTAATGTATAATCCGTATGACATGTCGATTACTTTTTTTATTAGGTTTTCCTTCTATGTAAATAAAAAACTAGGTAGATAAACCAAAAATCGATAGCTCTCAATATTTTCACAAAGGATGAATGGAATTTGTTTCATACATGGAAGATGAATGGAATGTGTTATATAACGTGTAGCTACTCCAATATATAAGGGTGTTGATCGACAATGAATGGGGGCTCAAGTTCTGCAGCACTTTCCAAGAAATATTGTTTTGTAGAGGAGACTTTGAGGAAAAACTAAACCCTTAATTTGCAAACGAGACTTTTATGCAATTCCTCCAGGAACCTTTGTAGACAATATTTTGACCCAATTCCTCCAGAAACCTTTGTAGACGATATTTTGACCCAATTCCTCTAGGAACCTTTGCAACTAAATCATCTCTTTACTAGCTTCTATAGGAGAAACATACTTTGCTTCTGTTGTTGAAAGTGCAACAACTTTTTTTAGTTTTTAAATCCAACTCATTGTTGTTTCTCCAATAGTAAAAACATACCATGTGGTGCTCCTCCTGCTATATTTATAACCAACCACATTTTCATCAACATATCCATGTAGAACAATGTCCAAACCTCCAAAATATAATGCATGATAATTGGTACCTCTCAAATACATGAGTACTTCCCTCCCACGCTATTTACCTAGATTGTTCATATACCTGCTCACAACTCCCATTGCATGTGCGACATTTGGTCTTGTGCTTACCATGGAATATATCAAGCTACCAACTGTTGATTAATAGGGAGCCTTGGACATGTATTCTATCTCCTCCCATGTCCCTGGACACATATCCTTACTTAGTTTGAAATGGCCAACAAAATGTGTACTAACTGGTTTTGCACTATTTATTCTAAACTTATCCAACACCTTTTCTATGAACTCACCTTGAGACAATGTACATTTGTAATTTTTATGTCTCTTGTGATTCTCATACCAAGGATTTTCTTTGCAGCACCCAAATCCTTTGTCGCAAATGATTTATCTAGTTTCCTTTTGAGCACATTTATATCCTGCATGTTAGACCCTACAACAAGCATGTCATCCACATATAATAACAAGATGACATATATTCCAGGCTCTTGAAATAAACACAACTGCCAAAATGACATCTAATATAACCTTGTTCTCTCATAAGCTTATCAAATTTCAAATACCACCTCCTTGGAGCTTGTTTTAGTCCATACAGGCTCTTCTTCAATCTGTAAACCAAATCATTCTTCCCTTTTCTCTCATACCCATGTATTTGTTGCATATAAATCTCTTCCTCCAAATCCCTATGGGGAAATGTTGTTTTTACATCTAACTGTTCAATATGCAAATATTCTACCACCACTAGACTTAAAATAGTCCTAATTGAAGTCATTTTAACAAGAAGAGAAAATATTTCATCAAATTCTAAACCTTCTTTTGTACAAACCCCTTTACAACAAGTCTATCCTTGTACCACTTCTTGCCTCCATCTTCTTCTTTCAACCTGTAAACACATTTATTCTGCAATGATCTTTTTCCTACAGGAAACTCAACCAAATCCCAAGTCTGGTTTCTTAACAATGAGTCAATCTCCCCATTCATTCCTTGCTCCCACTTCCTTCTAGTTTCTACCTTCATTGCCTCTTCATAACATCTTTTTTCACCATAATTAATCATCAATAAGTAATACAGTGAAGGAGAGAATCATTCTGGGGGTCTACTTAACCTGGTATGTCTTCTTACATTTGCAGGAGTTTTAGGTACCTATTGCTGATCTTGATTTTTTGTACCTTTGGAACTTCATTTTCTTTGATTTCATCAAGCACTATGTGCTTTGTGTTTTCCTTTTCCTCTTTCTTTCCTTGCAATTGATATTTGTACATAACCTTTTCATTGAATAATACATCTCTACTCCTAATGATTTTTTATTTTCATAATCCCATAAGCGATAACAAAAATCATCAACCCTGTATCCAAAAAAGGTACATTTCTTGGATTTAGTCTCAAGATTTGTTCTATTTTCTTTATCAATATGGACAAATACTTCACAACCAAAAGTTCTCAGAAATGAGTACTTTACCTATTTACCTATCCATACCTCTTATGGAATCCCACCATCCAAAGTGCTTGAAGGCCCTATATTTATTAAATAAACCATAGTATCTATAACATCATCCCAAAACTATAAGGAGAACCCTACATGCAATTTCATACAGCTTGCACGCTCCATGATCGTCATATTCATCCTTTCTAACAAGCCATTTTCTTATGGTGTTCTTGGGACTATCTTCTCTCTACGAATCCCATAGTATGGACATTAACGATCAATCACCTTACTGCAATATTCACCTCCATTATCATATCTTAGACATTTCAACATTTTCTTCTCTCATTCTTCACCAAATCTTTCCCCTTCTTAAAAGTAGCAAACACATGATATTTATGTCTAATGAACAAACCCAAGTTTTTTTAGTTACATCATCAATAAAAGAAAGATAATAATGAGAGAAACCAATAGATTGTACCTGATCTAGTCCCTATGCATCTATATGAACAAAATATAACTTTTCACTCTTCTAAGTCTGTTTCCCTACCCTTATAAACCTAACTCTCTTATGTTTTCCATAAACATAGTTATCACAAAATTCCAAACTTACCTGCTTCAAATCTGGAAGAAATTTCCTTGAGTGAAGAATCTGCATCCCCTTCGCACTCGTTTGTCCAAGCGTATGATGCCACAACACTGCAATTTTTTCTGTGGAAGCTACAAAGATAAAACAATTAGTATTATGAGGACATAAATACAATGTACCTATCCTATCCCATTTTTCTATTACTAGACCTCCTTTAATGATCTTCCACCATGTTTTTCCAAAAATAGACAAATAGTCGCTATCTCCCAACTTCCCTGTTGAGATCGGATTTATTTTCATAGTAGGAATATTCCTTACATATTTTAGCATCCAATCATTTCCATTATTTAACTCAATCCATACCTTACCCATTCCAACAATTTTACATGGTTCATCATCCCCCAATAAAACATCTCCAAAATCACCTAGAACATAATCATGAAAGAATTTCCTATGGTGTGTAGCATTACATAAAGCCCATGAATCTACTACCCAATAATAGCTAGTATTATCTAATGCAAGAATCAAAGTATCTTGTAACACATTACCTACTACATTTTCTTCCTGAGTAGTCTCTAGCTGCTCGTCTCCTTTTTTCTTTGGATCTCTACCGATTTCTTCAAATGTCGTCTCTTACCACAGATCCAACACTCTATATTTCCCAATCTAGACTTGGCTCTGCCCTTTCTAGACTTGTTGTCATTACATGGGCTCCTTCCTCTCTCCCTTTATCTTCCCTTTCCCTCCATGGTCAACGCATTACCTAATGTCTCACCTATGATTTTTCTTCGCATTTTCTCATTAAGAATAACAACAAGAACATCATCAAATATAAGAGTGTTTGAACCAGGGACATACTTACTTACATCCATGACCATTAGAGGAAGTTTGGGGTCTAAAATGGGCCTTATAAGAAAATGAGCCAACAATAAATTCTTGTGAGTTGGAATTCAAGAACCAATAGAATTTCAATCAAGTGAGTCAACCATAATGGTTGACTTGATTGACCTCGCTACCCCAAAAACAATAAATACCTGAAAAACATGATGAAATATCCCTATCCATGTTGGTTGGAGTAGAGGCCATTAAAACCTATTATGAGAGATTAACTAAGGTGTTTTGATGTATTTTTTAGTCCCCTTTTAGTTTGAATTCATCTACCATTCCTTTCTCTATTATCTCTTCTCTCGGTCTTCTCTCAATGTCCATATTCTATTGTTGATGGCACACTCATAGTTGTGTAGACTTGTGGAGGATGATTTATTGACTCCATGGTTATGTTATCTGATTTATATCATTTTAATGATATTCACATTGAATCCGTATCTCTAAATACCATCCCTTTCATGTAATATTTCCAAGCAAACTCTTGATTTGAGCTAGTTTCCCCTCTATCGCCACATGGATTTTGTTGGAGTGATTTTGTATCTATTTTAAATTAGAATTTTTCTGAGTTTTGAAGATGTTTTGAGATTCATAATATTTTAAATTTATGAGCAAAATATTATGTGAATACCCTTTTATTTTTTATTAAATATTATGCAACAAAACTCATGTCCATTGTCAACAATCATTCTCACAAATTTTATGTCTCACAACATGTTGTTTTGTGGGAGTTATAGAAGACCCTAAAACCTGAGTTAATGATGCACGTTGATTTCCCTTAATGTTCTCTATAAGTTTCAAATATATTATCAAAAAATAGGGACGTTATTACAGTCTTTGGGAATCCAAAATGTCCCTAGACTAGTGGGGTTTTTAACCATCGAATTCACTTAGTAGTCTTTCCCTTCCTTCCTCCTTGAGAAATGAAAACCCTAAATGCTTCTAATGAATGTATAAGTTTCTAATATATGAAGTAGGATGTCCTAATACACATCAATCCATCCCTTATATAATTCAAAATCATTTGGGAGCATTTAAGGCAATTTTGGTTTCACTAGTCCAAGGTTAAAAAATTCGCCAAAAATGGAGTAATTTTTAAAATTAGGGATATTACATTGGTATCAGAGCATGGTACTTGGCTATATGCTTTATATAATCAATTCAAGAGGATAAATTGCAACCATTCCTTGGTCAAATGATGATTAAAAATCCTTTTCTACCTATTTGGAAGAGGAATGCGAATGGTATGAGTAAGAGGTGCCATCATACAATAATTTGTATTACATCACACTTAGGGGTGATTGATACTCATGTGAGAAAAACTATGAAGAATATCCACCTATGTTTAGTTCATTAAAATGGTTGAATGCACAGTGGGAAGAATCCAAAAGAACCTCTTAAATATCTCCTAGATTATTGTGCACTGAAAGATGAATTCTTGAGGACCATATATTTTCTATCATAATGCAGTGTTGTGATAAGAAGCTTCTTATTGACCCCCTGGGAGAGGTATACTACAGAAAAGATTGAAGAAAAGGTGAATGAACTTTGCAAGAAGGTGGGGACTATATGTTTACCACCCAGAGACAATAATTATGAGGAGTTTATGGATTTCCACACTCAAAATTCCACACTCAAAGAGAGGATTCATGATCCACCTAGTTCTTCAAGTGGTCACTCAGAAGAAAAGTTCCATTAAGAGGTTCAAAAGTCACAACAAGGTGACTTTGAAGGAAGGAAGCACACAATTTTATTGATAGCGGTTGTGCAAATCAAGAACATGAAGAATTCACCACCTCTGCTGAAGATCAATATAATTCAAAATATATTTACCACACTTTGGACATGGATCAAAGAGCATCTACTGATGGATGATTGAACTATGAAGGAGTACCTACGGATGGTTTCTTACAAATTTATGTTCGTTACATAGAGATAAATTTTGAAAACATTGTTGCACTCCAAATTTATCTTGAGCATGAATATGAAGACCTTGTAGTATATACAAAATAACCAAGATCAACTTCCCCATCACCACTTGAGCTTCCATGTGAAGTTGATCCCAAGAAAAAAGAAGAAGATGAGGTTCACTCTCATGAACCATCTTTCCTTGGAGGGTATTTTAATATGCATGAAAGTAATATCTATGAGGACCTTAGAATACTCCATGACACTCAAGTATTGGTTTCAAATTCTTGTTGGAGAGTTTCCTGATTGGAGGATCCATCCTTCCTTCAAGCCATGGAGAAGATTCAAAGAGAAATGTGCAACATTTAAGGTAATTTCCTGTCTCTGCTTTTTGATAGAAATAGTTTGGTTGAGATTAATGAATGGTTACATGAATCATACTTAAATAATAATGAGGATATTCATAAGCTCAAAGTTAAAAATGGAAATCTTCTTAAGAGGTTGCAAGATACTTGTTCTTCCTCCTATGTTTTATAATGGCATATGGTATATTTCTTGGAGGATTCTCATGACATGACGAATCATGATAAACATGGAAACTTGCATGTTATTGATGTGTTTGAAGATGAGCTTGATGACATCCAAGAATTTGTTCTCATGTAAGAGGAATTTCAGTGTCTTGATAATGGTAACATACTTTTTGAAGAAGTGCTTGATTCACTTACCTTGGAACCAAACAATGAGGAAATTTTTGCATTTGAGAGAAGTGCATGATCCTACCCCTATGAATCCTTAACATGATGAAACATTTTCACTTTTTGACCATTATTGTGAGTTGGTTCATTCTCCTACATCCTACACTTCCATAATTTGCAACATTCATCCTAATGAAGTATGGGTGAAAGCTTTCTTTTTTATGGTGCCACATGAGGAGTATGAAACTCATATCTCTCATTTTGATGATGACATCACTAGAGTGCCTTATTCTTTACATTTGCAGTAGCATCCTTTGTTAAATTATGATGATACACATCTACATGGGCGCACCTATGATGTTCACTTGAGTCACTTGAAGACACATGGTTTTTATTTCTCCTTTCTTAGTTCATTTGATGTTGGAGGAACTACATCCAATACTTGGGTTAAGAGATATATGATTGAAGCACATTCTATTGGAAGAAACATCCTTTGTTATTTATTGATGATACACATATTCATGGGTGTATTGATGAAACTTCTTTGAGCCACTTGAAGTCTCCCTGTTTTCTTTGCTCCTTACTTGGTTCAAATTTTTGTGGAGGTTATTCATTCACTTCTTGGATGGAAGAACACATGGTTGATTATTTTGATGCATCTTATATTCCTTTGGAGAAACATTATAGGACATCGGATCCTCACCTATTGTATTGGATCGTATTTGATATAATACTTGATGCTTGTGTGATGGTGCACATGATGATATACTTAGTTTGATGTAGAAACACTTTCATGATTCTTTGATGAGGTAACTTCTTGATGTACATTTGTATGATGTTGTTATGTAGTTTGATTATCTATATTTTGTAATCATGATGTTTGGAAGGAAGCAATACAAGCAATGGGATCCTGGTATTGCTTGGTTTCATCTCACTTGGAGGAGTAGTTTGATTGTTGGTTTGAGAGAGAAAACTAACCTTCATTTGTTTGATTTCATCTTTGCAGAGAAGTGTTCTAGTTTCCTATGTGGGATACCTTTCGAGAGACGGATTGAGTTTTCACATGGTTGGTTTTCATGGAATTTCATAGTAGACATTTCACACCATGCATGTATCATGATCATTTCGGACCTGGTATCATTTTTTGTCTCATTGGTTTCAATTTTTTGGGGAAGCA
Organism: Pseudotsuga menziesii; assembly: GCA_001517045.1. NCBI lineage: Eukaryota > Viridiplantae > Streptophyta > Pinopsida > Pinales > Pinaceae > Pseudotsuga > Pseudotsuga menziesii. The sequence goes on along the minus strand of LPNX010773965.1, from coordinate 142,174 downwards.
AGTAGTATCGGAGGTTGAGTCACCACTTGAGAAGGTGATCACTTGATAAGGTGATTGTAATCAGAGTAGTTCAATAACAATCATGGTAGTTCCCCTCTGAAATTTTCTTGGAATCTTGAAAACTCAATATTTGTAAACTCAGTGGAAGCTTCAAAGAATTATATAGTGAACAAAAGGGTTGAAAGTTTAGAAAACATCTCCAAATCATGAAGAAGGTAAAGATTAATTGTGCAATTTTTTTTATGTATTTAATTAGTATTTTGGTTTTTAGTTGTGATGTCATACGAGATATCAATATGAAAAAATACACATCTCTTTACTTTTGGAAACACACAATTGTTGTACATGAGTGCCACTACTCAAATTACAGCTAAGGAAAATTGGTTTTTGTAAATTCAAACTCTATGTTGCAAGGAAGTTTTCCAAGAAAGCTTAATCATGGATTGATGGCAGGAGTTAAGTTGGAAAGATTAGTGCAACTATGGAGGTTCAACTAATTTTTGGTATAGGTAGGAAGATAAATTTTGGAAGGAAACATCCATGTTTGAAATTGCTTTATGACAAGAAATATTGGGGGGCGAGTGGGGGGAGGAGGACTATAATGTCCCCAATCAACTAATTTTTAGATAAAAAATTAAGTTGTCTTATCCAATTCCTAAGGGTTATGTGGGAAATTGAAAATATTGATATTTAAACCCAAGGCCTATAGTTTATCATGAAAATTCAAAATTCAAAATGGATGGTGGAAAATATGCCAATAAATTATGGAAAAATCATTAATTACTCCAAAATGAAGTGGCATGGGGTCCTAGTTGGACTTGGGGGCGTATAAGTTGATATGTGGGGTGCACATGAGGGAATATTCCTCCTTTACACATGGCACCATCCTCAAATTCGAATTTGGATGGATAAGTAACTCCCATGGGGAAGGTGAAGAGTCATAGGGCTATTTTTAGTCAATGATAGATTCTATGGAAACCCTATGAAACCTTATGACACTTATTGTTGTTCAGGAATAAACACCCTTGTAACCTAGGGTCTGGGGTTACCAACTTACTTCTAAAACTTGTAGACAATCATCTTTAAAGTATAGAAAGGAAATAGGAAGAGATGTTGGACTCACCCGATTATCGACGGTTGATCCAAGCTTCATCTTCTCCCGCTCTACTTCTCTCCAAATCTTTCAAGGATGCACCTCCTTCACCTGAAAAGAGAAAATTCTCCAAATACAATCTTATACATGTATATATGATAGGTTAGATAAATAAAATATATAGTGCTTAATCAAATATATTCATCAACCATAATACATGAAAGATACTCAACATGAAGTTGGAAGAAGAATTATCTTTATTAACAATCAATGAATGAGATAGGTGTACAACCCAATGCCTGAAACAAGGACTCCCCTGCAACCAAAGGACTCTAAGTTCTGCTGCTCCAAAGACTTCTGAAGATATAACACCATCATAACTTTGCTCTCCAAGATTGATTGATTAATGCCCTTCCCAAGGCCTCTATTTATACTTTGGCAAATAGAGCAGTTTCGAAGGTTGAGGAGGTTGATACAGTTGAGATGGTTAATGGTTAGGGCTCAACTAATCTCCATTAATTGTGTTTTATTATTTTTAATGTAGAATGGATGTGTACGCGACTATTGATATTGGCAACCCGCATATGACATGCGAGTTGCTTTAAGGGAAACCCACGTACAGATTTGTACGTGGGTTGCAATGAGAATAGTCACGTACAGTACGCGGGTTGTCAACGAACATAGTCACGTATGTACGCGAGTTTCAATGGACATAGTCGTGTATGGAAATCCACACATAGGAAGATAAAATAGCAAGCTGGTTGGAGGGTGAATGCATTTCATGTCATGCCCATCTATATTGTTTAGGCAACCTTCAATCCAAAATTGTCCTTTTGTGTACCAACCTATAGGATGTCAGTACTCAGACGGAGAAGTGCCATTTGGGTTGATAACAAATTCCCCCTAATTTGTGAGGTCAGAGGGAAGCGATGGCCGAAATACATTATAATCATTATCTTTGGAGAACTCAGAAATCCAATGGAGCAGAGGTAGTACCTGAAACAAATACATAATAATGTCATATACAAAGTCATATCTGAGGATGCTATGTTTAATATACTGGAACACTAGCTCCTTTACAATATTTGAGAACATCATATAGTACGAGTACTAGACCATGTATATTACAAAGGTGGATCGAAGCCACAATATATAATAATGATGAGTCTTCAAAGATCTGGAAGCTGTGTAGATAGGTACAACATAGTCTTGCACAACTTAGTCCATAGATAGGAAACTAAGGTATTCATAAACAATCCCAAAGAACTAGTACAATCCAAACCATGTGAATAGATGTTATTGAAGTCGAAGATGGAGCGGATTCAATAGATTGTCAATCAATAGGTGATAGTTAACAACTGAAGCAAAGGAATTCACCCATAATGAAAGTGAATCCTGAGGTACGATCGTCGAAACTCTAGGTCTTCATCGTCAGGAAGTGTTGAGGCAGAAACATACTATGATAAGGAAGGAAATAGATCCTCCAACGGATCACAAGAGTGACTAGGAACTGGGTAAAAGAAGGGAGACACAAATGAGAATAGATACGACAATGATGGGATCAGGGTATAGATCAAACATTGAGTTAAGTCCTTGAATAGTGAGCATGACACAGAGATGACCCAAGGAAGCTTTTAAATTTATAGATAGAACAACTAGACTTATCTATCATGTAGGAGACATGATCAGATTCCCTAGGTAGAACTAATAATAGGAGGAGTAAGAAACTCGAAGTAATAGCTGAACTGAAAGTGAACACTGAGACATGAGTATCGGAAAAGACAGAGAGTGCTATGTTCAAGGATGAAATGCTTCCACTAACTAAAAACCAAAAGAAAACCTCTTCCTTACCTTCCCTGTTAAAATTTAACGAGTCTAGGAAATTCAACTCGGATCTCTCTTCATTTTTTAACAAGCTTGAAGAGAAGCGGGAATAATGCTTGATAGTGTCACTGATTTGTGGATTTTATGAGCCCGAACTAGTACATGCTCAGTTGGTGTTTTCACATTTAGAGAGTCTGAAAAATCCAAAGGAGACTCTAGGGGGGTCCTTTTCGTCCAATTTAGTCTCCTGAGGCCGAAAAAGTATAAAACATACCACATAAGAACTCTCTTAACTTCCGTAGAAGAAAAGGTGAACATTTTTCGTACTTAGTCAGGGAGGTCCGAAAAAGGTTAAATTACCACCTACCCAATGCTCCTTCAAGAGAAACATATAGCTTGAGTTTTACGAGTGTGAAGGAAAGCAAGATCACTCAGAAATATCCATTTGAGTATGAGAAATGGGGATTACAACAATAAACTCGATGCTTTGTTCTTTAGTGTTTAACGGGCATGACAAAGACATAAAGTACACTCAGAATCTTTTTCCTGTTTAGGTCCAGAGCATGAAAAAGAGAAAACTGAGCTCATACCAGGTGTTCCTTTTCCGTAAATTTAGTCCCTTAGGTCCGAAAAAGTGATAAACCTATACCTGAGAATACTCTTCTCAATTCCGTAGAAAAGAGAGTGATCCTTTCTCGTATTATTCCACATGGTCTGAGAAAGAGATAACCTACCACCAATGCGGATGCTCATTCACGTATTCTTAACGAGCTTGAACGGACAAGTTAACTCAGCAGTCAATTCTATTTTTAAGGAGTCATACGTGGGCCTAAAGAAACTCCATAAGGGCAGGGAGTCCTATAAAAGGAATAGCTTTTAAAAAGAGACCAAAATAAGGATCAATTTGGCATGAAAAATAGCTAAAAATATTCTCTTGTACCGAAGATAGCTGCAGCATGAGTATCTAAAGACAAAATAGGTTCTAAATAGGGATACTCATGAGAGGAACGCCCTATCCACGAAAGAACAATGGTAAAGACAAGGAGATAATGGTTAAAAATGCCATAGTCTATGGTTAGAATGTTAATTGCTAGGTTTAAGATGGAGTAGGTATAGATGCAAAATGCTTGAGAAACGACAAAAAACCATCCTATATGAGCCAAAAAACACCTTAAAACAATGATAAACCTGTTACAAGGAAAAAAGATATGGTATTAGTTTTGGAAATTGTGAACTATAGGGAAAAAACCCACTTCAGAAATAAAATTTCTATAAATAGTTCAAAAACATAAATAAAACTCACCATTTGAATTTTTAGCATAAAAAACAAGTTTTCACCTCTACCTTCAATTGCTCGGTGTGGACAATCCGGTGGACCAATTCCAAATCCACAAGCGTTGAGTAATTCTACACTCCATGCTCTTCAATTTGATCCAAGAATTTATCAAAATTAGGCCCTAATTTTATGTTTTTAAGTGCCCTCAACCAAGAAACGCTATGTATGTGGGTTCGCTATATTGAAACTCGCGTACACACATTCTATACACGGGTTTCCCGAAGGACAGTCACGTACAGTATGCGACATGCCTTAATAGACAGTCACGTATGCTGCTTGAGGTGAACAAGAAGCATATAGGGTCAAAAATTTGAAATTTTACATGAAAATGAAGGTTTGCAAATGCCTGTTTACGAGGTTTGAAGATGGTGCTTGAGTGGAGGGAGCGCGAACATGAAGATATGGATCAAGAAGTACTCCAAGATGCCCCCACCATGAATTTTTTACATTCAAGTGGGTTGTTAAAAATTTTCTGTACCTCACCTATGTGGGCCAATGTCCACCTTTTAGAGTTCTTGATAAATTATTGGGATCATGACTTGGGCATGTTTGACCTTCAAGGTGAGTCCTTGGAGAATACTTTAGAGGATATTTATTTCATTGTGGGTCTATCAAAACGGGGAGCTCTGGTAAACTTAGAAGGCACTAACAGAGGTGGTGATCCTCTAAGTGTCCAAAACTATACTGACATATACTGCGAACCAGGAACACAAAAGAGGGGTAGTTGCATCCCCATTGTACACATACGTGACCTTCCTCTATAGGTATTGACAAGTACCATAGTGAGGGTTGTGGGATCATCTTCTCTTCACCTTGCGACATGGAACCAGATGAGACTAGCAGTGGATTATATGTAGGGGGCCCTATATGACTGGTGCTCGGGAGTGATCCCGATTATAAGAAAACAGCTCTCTGACTGCAAGAGAGGAAGGAGGAAGAATTTTGGATATTCTAGCATACTAGTATCCTTCTTCTTTGAGAGAGCGTCGGGATTGAGCCTTGTAGTACTGTTACCAATTCGTTCTCCTCGTCATCCTAGGCTGAGTAGATGGGGAGATATCTTCCTCGATCATGGAGGTGGTGGCTCAGTGCAGAGTGTTTATGATGATGACTTCTACTTTTGGTGGGAGCGTCAGTTTCCAACTTTGGAGCAGTTTCCATATGCTGGAATGGATTTTCGGGGTGATGTAGACCTCATCCTCCCTCTAGGAGGAGCATGGGGAGAGTTAGGTAATTTTTAATTTTAAAATTTTAAAATTTTTATGAATTTTAAAATATAGAGATATATACATATGTATAAGAGTTCTAATCCTTTTAAAATGTCAACTTATGTAGATATTGGACTGGTCCACCCTGAAGGACATCCACGCATGTATGTGCATCTTATCTTGGGAGAATACCAGGGGCTGATTAGGGTTCTGGAGGGGAAGTTGGCGAGGCTTACCTAGAGAGTACCCACCTTACGGATTGAGCACATCCCAACCATCATGCAGGAGTTCGTGGTTGGTGTACCACCTGTCTGGATATGCCTTCTGAGGTGGGTAGCCAGAGCCGTATTAGTATACATAGATGTTGTTGAGGTTGCTGAAGCCGAGGAGGCTGAAGAAGCCAGAGTACAGGGAGACCGGGGGGACCAGGGTGGTCTAGCTTAGATCTAGGGCATTTGATGGACTTTGATCCATATTTTGTATATTATACAGTTATGACTGGATTTGAGGATCAGAGACTCGACCTACCTATGGACAGATATTCATATATATATATATATTGTCGGTTTATTTACAAATGTTTTTTATGTGTTTGCTGTATATTTTTATGAAAAATGTCTTAACTTCCAATCCAAGATGTAATTATCATATGAATCAGTTAATGAATTTTGATTCCTTGGAATGTGATTGAATGTAATGAACTCAAAATTTCTTTCCAATAACCTAACTTACATAAACTGACGTAATAGAATAGGGTTCTGCACCTGGTAAGATCGATTGAGCTGGGAAACCACTAGTTGAGAGTCCAGTCGGACTTCCAGCTGAGTGATACCACATGAAAAAGCATCCCATAGAAGCTCAATTACGGCCCTATATTCAGCCACATTATTGGATGCAGGACCTAAGCAAGCACCTCCCAAGGCAACTAGCTATCGTGAGGGTGAATAAATGACCCATGCAGCCGAAGTTAGATTACAAGTGTGGCAACTGGCACCATCAGCGAAACATACAAACCTCTCGAAAGTCATCTGAAACGACCAGCAACTGGTATAAAAAACAAAAACTGATGAACTAGTGTACATAAAAATACATACAATAAAATACAAGAAAAAGCGCTAATCCTAAGCATAGTACTTTTTTAGGTAGAGCCCATTTCTAGGCTTAGGAAGCTTATTCCCATCAAAATAAATTAATTCATATGTGCCCTTCTTTAAAAAATTTGACACGACATATGGTCCCAACCACATAGACCTGAACTTTCCTGCCCCCAGGGGTTCTTTGTCTTGGTCCCAAAGCAAAACAAGTTCCCCATCAGAGAAAATTCGAGGCTTGACTGACTTATCATATTGGTTTTTGACCCTATTTTTATGAGATTGGTTTGCTATCAGCGCATCTCTACATTGTTCATCAAGATGTTCTAAATGTACTAATCATTATTCAAGCTCAGTCATATCAGGTAACACATGAATAGATATTTTTAAAGACAAGATTTCACATTCAACCGAGGTAATGGATTCCACTCCATGAACGAGTTGGAAGGGGGTGAAACCCGTAGCAGTTTTTACATTAGTTCGATACACCCAAAGAGTAGGATATAACATGATATGCCAATTTGAATGGGATTCATTAATAGTACGTTTGAGTATAGTTTTCAAAGTTTTATTAACAGCCTCAACCTGATCGTTGGCTTGAGGATAGAATGAGGATGAATGTTCCTGTCTAAATCCTAGCATAGTGGTTAGTTCCGTCATCATGCTATTTTGAAAATGACTGCCATGGTCAGTGACAATCACTTTGGGTATACCAAATTGTGCTATAATTTGATTGAACATGAAAAAAGCTGCAGTTTCCCCGTCAACTCTAAAAATGGGCATTGCCTCCACCCATTTTGTAAAATAATCCACGACGACAATGATATATTTGTGCCCCCCAGCCGAGGCTCGGTTACACATCATGTAGTCAATCCCCCACTTCATGAAGGGGCCCACTGAGATAATGGGAAATAATGGAGTGGGATGTGACCACATCTTCCTGGTGTAAAGATGACAAGGATGACAACGCTTCAAGGCTTCCACACAATCCTTAAAGATCGTGGGCCAGAAATAACCGGCACGTGATATCTTTTGGGCCGTTGCTAACCCAGATAAATGACCCCCACATGCTCCACTATGGGCATCATTCAGGACAATATATGGTTCCTCATGGGTAAGGCATCAACACAAAACGAAATCTACCCCCTATGATATAAAGTATCTCCTATGATGAGGTAGTTCTTAGCATGTAGGCATAGTTTATGTCGTTCCTCCCGTGAGAAAGTTGCAGGATACTTTAGAGTTTGGAGATAGATAAGTATATCTCCATACTAGGGGTCAAAGGTGGAAATCAAGAAGATATGCTCATCTGGGAATGAGTCTTCTTCAATGACTACATCTTCTTCCGTTGGAAATTATGCGATAAGCTCAGAAAAAACTAAGGATTTTTTGGATTTGGCGTACTGAAAATCCAAGTCAAACTCTTGGAGAATGACTATCCATTTGTTGAATTTGCCTCAAACTATCCGTTGGGACAAAACATATTGAAAAGGATTGACATCTGCCACTACCGTTGTAGTCCTTAGTAAGATATAGTGACGTAACCTCTGAACAGCCTAAACAGTTACTAAGGCCAACTTCTCGACGTGGGAGTACCTTAGTTCAGGTCCGGCTAAAGCATAGCTAAGATAGTAAATGACATGCTCTTGGAGCCTATCGTCCTCTTGGATTGGGACTACCCCGATGGTCGACTCAGAAGTGGCCATATACAATATAAAATCCCTAGAGTAATCTGGTGGACACAACAATGATGCTGACAACAAACCTTTTTTCAATGCCTCAAATGCGAGTTGTGCAGCTTCATCCCATACAAGTGGGGTGTCCTGTTTTAGCAAGCGCATGAAACCCTTAGTAATCTTGGCATAGTTTACAATGAAACGTCAAATAAAATTGGACTTTCCCTGCAAGCTCTGAAGTTTCCTGATAGAACAAGGAGGAGGTAGATTTACAATGGCCTCAACTTTTAACAGATCCACCTGAATGCCTCTATTAGAAACAATGAATCCGAGCAGTCTCCCTGATTCGACATAGAACACACACTTGTAGGGATTCAAGCGGATTTTATAGTATCTGCATCGCTCAAATATCAACCGTAGGTGATTTTGATGGTCAATCCTCTTACGAGAATTTGCAGGCAGATCATCAAGGTAGGGTTCGACAATGGCTTTGATATCATGGAAGGAAAAATTCATTGCCCTATGAAAGGTTGCCCCAGCATTTTTCAATCCAAAGGGCATTTTTTTGTACGTAAAGGTACCCCAAGGACAAATGAAAGCAGTTTTATGTTGGTCTTTCGGTTTTATTTGAATTTGATTATATCCAAAGAAACCATCCATAAACGAGAATACTTCATTTCCCCTGCAAGCATCAATAATTTCGTCTATAAATGGCGTGGGATAGTTGTCCTGAGGATAGGATTTGCTCAAATATCGAAAGTTAGTACAAACGCATATGGTCCCTTGCTTCTTATCAACAGGAACAGGGTTGGAAACCCATTCCGTCAAAGCTATGGGATAAATAAAACTAGCTTTTAGCAGTTTTTCCACTTCAACCTTCACTACCGCTGCTTTATGCGAGTTAACAGGTCTCAACTTTTGTCGAACTGTTTTAGCATCAGGGTATGTTCGGATCTCATGCTTGACTATAGATGGAGCGATTCCTAGCATCTCCTCATATGACCAGGAAAAAACATCACAGAATTCCTTATAAGACGTATAGATCGCAATCTCCTCAGGAGAGTAGTTTGCACCGATATGTATATTTTCCACAACGTCAGGATTTACAGAGATGTTAATAGGGATGGTAGCATAAATATTTTCCATATTCCCCTCAGCAAACATTCCTTCCCTTGGTAAGGGATTGATGGGTGTATCAACATCATCTACCAGTCTCATATGAAACTCTTGATTCTCTATCCTGCTTAGTTCTGGAAGAAAATAGGATCGATGGTGAAGATCTTCGCAGATCTTACCACGTCTACACATGGCTTCTAGAATGGCCTCATCAGAAGGTAAAACCATATCTAAACAGTCTGTAGAATGCAAAGAGTTTTCTGCCCAAGCAGGTTTCTTCTAGTTCCTCTGAGACTGTGAGGGGAACTAGAATGGAATCAATAGTGGTTTGGGTGATATATTGATAAGCCACTTCCACTGTCGATAGGGGAACTTTAGCTTCATGGTGGGTAGGGAGGACCCAAGGATCAGTCCTATCGACAACCGTAGCAATGGACTTTCCCACACTAGTAGAACCTATATAATTAATAGGAGCTGGAAGATTGAATATTCCCATCAGTGATGCATACATTCCAACCCCTAAGCTCTGTGCAGCAGGTTTGACCTAATCAACCAATCGCACAGTGGACTCATTCGACTCCATGCGGCCTTTTCGAGTAAAATCGAGTTGGTCAATAGTAACCAACTTCCCTTCATGTGGAAACACTACCACTCGAAAGACGGTTGATGCTATAGCAGACATGGCATAAGTCCAGCTTCTTCCCAAAAGCAAATTATAGTCCAAAGGTGCATGAATCACCTCCACCTCCATAGACACCTCTTTCCCTACTAGATTAATTTGAAAATCCAGTAGGATACCATGTGGAAGGAATGACCTTCTGTCGAAAGCAGTAAGCAGGGTGTTTGACGGGACTAGCTCTAGGGATCTAAGAGCTTTCCAACATGACAAGGAAATAACACATGTAGAAGCACCCTCGTCAACAACTACCCTTCCAATGGTCTTTTCACCATGGATGACATCTATTGATCAGGCTACATGGTAAGGTAGGCAAATTTTGACATCATACAAGTGAAATTTTGCCATGATACTCAATGAGTCCATACTGCCTAAAGCTTCTAAGAGTGCATCCCACTAGGCAGGACAACTCTGTAACACCTCTAAAGCCGACATTGCACAAGGTGTCTGGGCTAAGTCTTCAACCACAGAGTAGTTGGATGCAGCCCTAGCATTAGGATTATGCAAGGTATTCTTAAAGATACCTTTCGGTATCTTGGGCATACTTTCAGCAGGTTTCTCAATCATGAGAGGGTTAGAAGTTTCACCTATGGCTTTACCCTTCTCAAAGGTCTCTTTTTCATAGTTCTTATTCCTGGTTTGTAGTAAAGTTGAATATCGAACCATGTTGATATAATTGGGGTCAGGGGCATTTGGGGTGCCCCCTGCTATATTCAAAGGTGAAGCAGAATTCTGGCCTTGGGGAAACAGATCCTTTAGGACAGCTGGTTGTTGAGCTTTTAACAACTTCTGGGCTTGTTCCATAAGCGGACAAAGATGGGTGAGGCGATCCTCATGGCACAAATTACATGGTAATTTCACCTTTTTCTTTTCTTTCTTGCCCCCATCAACATTGTTTGCGGGTTTTCGCTTGTTTTGATTTCCCTCCCCTTTCTTTCCTCTCTTCCTTTTCCCAATGGGATACTGATTTCTTCTGAGAGGTCTGTACAAAAACATTTGCATTTTGGGGTGAGGGGGCATCCTTTACTGCCTCCACCATAGAATGTTTGACGGACAACTGATGGAGTTGTTTGGCCAAAGATTCTACAGTGGGAGAATTAATGGACCCAACCACACCATCGGCATGGGGTCCAGGCTTAGGCTTCTCTGCATCGTGGGTTGGCCTTGGTGCCTCAAGGATAATCTCATACAAGATCCCAGATTAAGAGTAAATCAAATCTAACTGATGGGCCCTGAGGATAGCTTATTCCTCATTCGTCACTCCTGAAGTAGATACATCCTTAGATATATAAGGCAATAATGATTTAAGGAACCATTCTAGTAAGAACTTAGGAGGAATAGTGGCTTTAATGAGGCTCTTCTTCCTCCTCCACTCTTGGATGTGATCCGAGATGTGGGTGGCCTTGTTCTGCCTAAAGGTAGATAACAAGTCCATTTCGAAGTCGTATCTGACCAAAAGTTGGAAGTGGCGAAGAAATGCATTAGCTAAGTCCCAAAAACTACTGAACGCAGTAGAAGGTGACTCAATGTACCATTTTGCTGCAGTACTCATCAAGGTTCTTTGGAATAGCCTCAACCTAACTGAATATTCATTCAGTGAATTGGAAGAACACGATAAATGAATAGTGGTGCCATGAGCCCCAGGATCTTCACCAACTTTTCCTTCAAATTTTGGGATGTCCAAGGGAAACTTGGTGGGGACAGGTGGCTAGGAGGGATCATGCCTCACTAGGATGTTCATCAATTTAGACAAATATGGCAATTTTAATGTTGCTAGGAAAGGAAGCTTAGGTCGAACCAGAGCACTAAAAGTGCCAGTCTGGGGATTAGAGGGACTTGCCCCCAAATTCCCATATGTAAAGGTGGGGTTTCCCCCTGTCGTGGGTTGCGAAGTGGATGGGTTACTTTGAAATAGATTCCATCTGTAAGCCACAATATTGTTGGTATGAGGTGCAGTATAAGAGGTTCTGGTTGCCCCAGTCGAAACTGGGGTTTGAAATACAGAAGCATGAATCCCTCCACTAAACAACGAAAAGGGAGAGCTCATGAACGAAGTAGAGACTGGGGTTTGGAAACCTTGACCATAAGGGTTAGTGTTCCCAAAATGCACTCCTACATAAGAGGGTGGTGGGCCTACGTATGGAGTGGATGGGGGTATATGCCCCCAATTCCAAGGAAATCCTTGGCCAAAAGCTGAGGATCCTATAGGACCACTCTGGGCAATGTGTGTGAAAGATATTGGAACTGTAGGTAGACTAGGAATCCCAGTGACCATACCACTAGAATCACCTGCTAGGCTTGTGGGAACCGACGATTGAACTACTCGGCTCGCTAGAGTTAAGGGTGTAGTAGGTATGCTTGATCTAGGGGAACCTATCGGGGGAGGTAGGACCCCTTCAGCCGGGATGGCTGAGGTGAAAATGAAAGAAATTTCTCCCACACTAGACATTATCCTACCCATAGGGACACCAATCACGGGTGGATCAAAAGGACGAACCTGGACGATCACTAGATCGTTTAAGTCAATCAAGGGTGTATTAAAATTCCTTGCAAACTCATTAGCCTACAAGTCTTCTATCTCAACTGTATTTAAATAAAAAAGGTTTTCCCTAAGCTCTGGTTCACCCAAAACTTCACTGACTCCTATCGGTTCAAATGAATCGTCTGTGTCCAATCTCTGCCTTTGAGGTGGAGGTGGAGGTTCCAATCTTATGAGAGGAGGAAGGTTTTGCAACCTTCGTGACCTTCTGATAGGTTGATCCTCCACGATTGTAAATTTGACAATTCAAACCCTAAGTTCGTCTAAACACAGACAAACCATAGAGAAATCACTACAAAAAATCCTAAAGTCTCAACAGTCAGCAAGGGTAAAAGATATGCTTTCCTGAAGAAATATGAAAAACAGTTGCTTGGCTTCCTTGAAGAGGTTCTTAGGCACAAGCGGAGGAATCACCCACCACCCTCCTACACTTTCAACAAGGGTTACCTTCCAAGCCTGCCTAAGGTGAACTAGAAATAGCCTTCTGGTTTACCTATGTATGAACCCTAGATGTCAAGAGACTAAAGGCTACCTTAATTATACCAATATTCTAGAGGGACAGTCACAATATTGATTCGTACGCATGGGCAGGGTAGCTAAGCCCAAAACTGTGTCTAGGACAGAATCCCCAAATGCGTAAAAACCCTGGTTTATATTTCAACAAGGAATCGAAGGGTTATCTACTCAGTCCAATGCCTCCACGCGGCCTCGTGTTTGACTCCCGTTTGAGAGGAGCTTCCTAGTTACTATCGATAAAGATAAGGATTTACGTATCGATTGGCCCAATATGTCTAAATTTAAATACTTATGGGGAGTTTACACTTCCTATCCCACAAGTCTAGCCTAAGCTAGTAGGTGTATGGCCCTAAAAAACAAAAAATTACTAATAAATTTTAATTATTGCGTTCATTTTAAGGGTTACTTCTTACTCAGAAGGCAAGTGGAGTGAAAGACTATGATGTTTTGACTCGATAAGAAATGTAAAAAAACAATTGTTGTATATTTTGAAAGCAAATTATCACTACTTAAAAAAAACAAGCTTCTCTTTTTTTCTTTTTTTTTGTAAATGTAAACTGATGAAAATGCAACGAATAAAGAGAAAACTAAGACTATATTTTTGTAATTTTTGAGATTATATATAAAAATTGAAAACAAAACTACTATATGCAAGTCAAATGCAAAAATTTTCTAATGTTTTCTTTTCACTTTTCAAATTGCTCAAAGACTACTATGCACCTAAAGGCATGATACTTGAGTATGCTTGAATAAACTAACTGTATAAAATAAGCAAAATGAATTAAAGCAGGTTCATAGAACCAAATATCAACCAACTAAGGAAGACTTGGAACCCTAGCTTGGGTGAACACAATGAATGGAAATCACTAAGATCAAACAAAGGCAAGTGGCAAACCAATACTATTCAGAAATAGAATAGGATACACAGTGTATAGAACACTGATCACTTATTCAAACAACCAACACTTGAACCTATAACCCAAAAGGCAAATCCACTTCAATTTGATAACATAAAGACAATCCAAACAAATAAGAACTCAAGGGTTTTACAAGAAAGCACAAGGTATGGCTAACTAGGTCATCAAACTCACAGTGCAAGGCTTATAAAGAAGGCCAATCAACAAACAAAATTTATAGAGGGACAGGGACAAGCAAACCCTACCCCAACAATTTTAATGCTCAGGCTTGTACGTGACTATGTACAATGGAAACCCGCGTACTGCACGCGACTGTGCTACAGAGAAACCCGTGTACGCAGACCTGTGTACGCGGCTGTGTGCAAGAGCAACCCGCATACAGGTATAAAATTTTCAAATAAAAGAAAATTTTTAAAGGACTTCAAAGCACCACTATAAATCTGAACCAAGACAAGACACCACACATAGAGTCAAGGCAAATACTAACCACTAATCTACATAAATAACCCACAACAGTCTGGGCTCCCCAACGAAGTCGCCAGTTCTGTTGTTCAGGAATAACCACCCTTGTAACTTAGGGTCTGGGGTTACCAACTTACTTCTAAAACTTGTAGACAATCATATTTAAAGTACATAAAGGAAATAGGAAGAGATGTTGGACTCACCCGATTATCGACGGTTGATCCAAGCTTCATCTTCTCCCTCTCTGCTTCTCTCCAAAGCTTCTAGGGTTGCACCTCCTTCACCTACAAAGAGGAAATTCTCCAAATATGATCTTATACATGTATATATGACAGGTTATATAAATAACATATATAGTGCTTAATCAAATATATTCATCAACCATAATATATGAAAGATACTCAACATGAAGTTGGAATAAGAATTCTCTTTATTAACAATCAATGAATGAGATAAGTGTACAACCCAATGCCTGAAACAAGGACTCCTCTGCAACCAAATGACTCTGAGTTCTACTGCTCCAAAGACTTCTGAAGATATATCACTAGAATAACTTTGCTCTCCAAGATTGATTGATTAATGCCCTCCCCAAGGCCTCTATTTATACTTTAGGAAATAGAGCAGTTTTGAAGGTTGAGGAGGTTGATACAGTTGAGATGGTTAATGGTTAGGGCTCAACCAATCTCCATTAATCGTCTTTTAATATTTTTAATGTCGAATGGATGTGTACGCGACTATTGATACTAGAAACCCACATATGATACCCGATTTGCTTTAAGGGAAACCTGCGTACATGTACGCGGGTTGCAATGAGAATAGTCATGTAAGTATGTGGGTTGTCAACAAACATAGTCGCGTATGTACGTGAGTTTCAATGGACATAGTCGCATATGGAAATCCACACATAGAAAGATAAAATGGCAAGCTGGTTGGAAGGTAAATGCATTTCATGTCATGCGCATCTATAGTGTTTAGGCAACCTTCAATCCAAAATTGTCCTTTTGTGTACCAACCTATAGGATGTCGGTACTCAGACGGAGAAGTGCCATTTGGGTTGATAACAGTACTTATGACAGTTTCTCTTACAACTATTATGGCATTTATGATATGTAAGATATAAAACAGACCCAAAGAGGGTGCTTGAGGTGTGTGGGGACCAAGGAATATTCATGAAGGATTCGAAGTAAAAATTGAGGCAGAATATCAATAAAAATCAAGACAAGTGTCACTTGGGTTAATGTAAAAACCAAGATTAACACTAATTTGATTTTATGAACCAAGAGGAGGGAAATTCGAGTTTCTTGGAGGGAAATGAAGATAAGGAGGTTATTAAAAGAAGATAAATTCGAATTTGGTAATATTTCAGTCATTTTCTATTTGTATCTTTGCAATTTTTTAGAGCTTTAGCTTCTCCTTACATAGTGTGTGTTTACCTTCCTTGCCATTTAATGAAGTTCAAAGGTGAAAACTCCATGTACAAGTTAATTCAAGGAGAGTCCATTAATACATATTATTAGATATTGATGAATTTGTTTGATGTAATTTCGAGTCCCCTTTCAGTTTGAATTCATCTACCATTATTTTCTCTACTATATCTTCTCTTAGTCTTCTCTCAATGTCCATATTCTATTATTGATGGCACATTCATAGTTGTGTAGCCTTGTGGAGGATTATTTGTTGACTCTATGGTTATGTTATATGATGTATATCACTATAATGAGATGCACATTGAATCCATATCTCTAGATACCATACCTTTCATGTAATATTTCCAATCAAACTCTTGATTCGAGCTAGTTTCCCATCTATCTTCACATGAACTTTTTGGAGTGATTTTTAATTGTTTTTCATCATTTTTTTTTTCTGAATTTTGTTTATTTTTTTATCTACATAATATGTAGTACTGATGAAAAAAATATTATGTGCATACCCTTTGAGTTTTAATTAAATATTATGCAACAAATCGCATGTCCATTGTTAACAATTTTCTCACAATTTCTATGTCTCACAACATGTTATTTTTTAGGATTTATGGAGGTCCCTAATACCTAATGCATGTTAGTTTCCCTTGAGGTCCTCTATCAAATACAAATATCTAATCATAAAATAGGGAAGGTTGTGCAGTGTTTGGGAAGCCGAAAAGTCCCTAGACTAGCGGGGTTTTTAACCATTGAATTCACCTATTATTATTTCCCTTCCTTCCTCCTTGAGAAATCCAAATCTTGAATTTTTCTAATGAATGTATAAATTTCTAATAGTTGTAGTAGGATTTCATAAGACACCTCAATTCCTTCCTTACAAAGTTCAAAATCATTTGGGATAATTTAGGTTTCACTAGTCCAAGATTCAAAAATTGGCATGAATTGAGTAATTTTTCAAATTAGGGATATTAAACTAACTCCCTCTCTCCCTACTCTTCCACCTACACTTAATCCCTTCCTTTCTCTCCACTCTCCCCACTAACCGATACTCACTCCCTCTCTCACACTCTCTCTCCCCTACTTCTCCACTTACACCTACACCCCACCCATGCCCCCACCCCTCTCACTCTCCCACAACCCCCTTACACCCCCCATATCTCTTTCACAATCTCACTACCCATCCCTTCCTCTCTCCCACAACCCCATAACATCCCCCCATTCTCCCTCTCTCTCTCTTCCCTCTACTCCTCCTAGTATCTCTAACCCCCCATCCTCCTCTCACTTCTTCTCCCTCTCCCCTCTTCCCCCTAACCCATACTAAGAATCTCTCTCAATTTATCTCTCTCTCATCTACTCATCCACGTAG
>LPNX010773965.1:96141-116038 GCA_001517045.1 Pseudotsuga menziesii | reverse complement strand
ACGCCTAAATCACTCATGTAGTTGTAAATGACCATGAATGATGTCCGATGCTAATTTACTTTACATTGTTTCTTACATAAGTGGCAGGTACTAAGCAACTGCTTTGCTTATTCCACTTGTTTAATATATTATTGTATTCAAATTTCAAAAATGATTGCAAAGCAGATAGAAAGGCCAAGAAAGTATAGATTATTTTATTTTATTTTTGAAATTTAATTTATGTTGTAAAAAGTAATAGAAGTTTATTTATTGTAAATAATAGTGAAAGTAAATAAAAATAATGAAGGTGGCTTGAATTATTTGAAATTTAATTTAGATTGAATAGACTTATTGTTTAAGTTGACTTATAGTTCTAATTGATATTATGATATTGTTAGTCAAATCCATTTAAATAAATTTTCAAAATATGTAGTCTTAATATAGGTAAGGCTTTGGACAACTCAAGGAGAGGAAAAGTCTCGTGAATATATTTTCCCTCCAATATGAAATTCAAATGAAATTGGGTTTAATGTGATTTTATTATCAACTTGATAATAAAATTTCCCACTTAAATTGAGATTTGTAATGCCTCAACAAAATGATGGTTGTGACTATGCATGAGAGTAGCTTTAGATCTCTATTGAATGATATTCTTATTATTAGAATAGAAAATGTGGCATTCTTTATGTGGGATCATAAAGAATTCTTCAAGCCCCTAAATTCTTTTGTGGGAATATTTTAATATTCATATTATACTTGTGATGTCCCCACATTCTTTTTCTTTTTTCATTTTTGTTGTTTTTTCTCTCTCCCTATTTCTTGTATGTGAAACCTCTAGGACTTCGTTTCTGGTATTGTTCCCGTTTCTCTCTCATCCATTTTCGTTTCTTGTTTCTAGTGAAAATTGGAACCCTCTAGTCTCATGACTAGTTAAGCTCAAATTTTGCCAAATTTGTAATTTTCTCCAAAATTCCAAAAAATGAGACATTACAGTGGTATCGGAGCATAGTCTTGGCACCTATCGAAGTTATGGATGATAGAAATGAATTTAAGAAACTCATTAAGTCATATTTTGATGATATGACCAAGAAACTTATGAAAGGGTTCGAGTTAATGGCTAGCCAACTTAGGGGTAATATGGCAAGAGGGGGTAGTAGTAGTTTCCATCATAGAGAGACACATAAGACAATTATTTTTGAAGACTTTGATGATTGGTTGTATGTATTTAGACACAATAAGGCATATTTGAACTCATTAAGGAACAATCAACAATCCGCAAGTATGGAGGAGACCAAGGAGTTATGTGGTCGGTGAAGTACAGAGATTATTATAACAAGAGGATCGAAAGTCACTCCCAAGAAACTTTGAGAAAGATGAGGAAAAATAACATGATAATGAAGAAGAGTACCTTGAAACTATTCAATATCATTCCAAGACACATTATACTATGTACATGGACCAAAGGGAATCTAATGATGGACGCTTAAACTGTGAAGGAGTACCTACTGATGGGTGCTCACAACTCTATGTTGGTGACATAGAGATTAGATTTGAAAATGTTTCTGCAAGCCAAAATTCTCATGAGCATAAAGATGAAGACCTTGTAGCAACTAATGAAGAACCAAGTTCAACTTCCCCATCACACTTGAGCTTCAAGAAGTTGTTCAAATCAAGAAGAAAGAAGAAGAGGAGGTTCACTCTCATGAACCATCCTTCATTGGAGGTTCTTTGAAGATGAGTGAAAGGGGTATCCACGAGTCCCTTAGGATAATACATAACACTCAAACATTGGTGTCAAATCCTTGTTGGAAGGGTTCTTCATTGGAGGAGTCATCTTTCCTTGAAGACATGGAGAAGATTCAAAGAGTAATGTGCAACATCAAAGGTAATTTCATATATTTTATTTTTTATAGAAAGAGTTTGGTTGAACTTAATGAATCGTTACCTGAAGCCTACTTGAATAATAAAGAGGATATCCATAAGATCAAATTTCAAAATGAGCAACTTCTTGAGAGGCTGCAAGATACTTGTTCTTCCTCCTATGTTTTAGCTTGTCATATGGTAGATTTCTTGTAGGATTCTCATGACATGAGGGATCATGAAAAACATGGAAAAATATTAGGTTCTTGATGTGTTTGGAGATGAGCTTGATGATAGCCAATCACGTATTGTGGTGAAAAGGGAACTTAAGTTTCCTCTTGAAAATGGTTGCACACATTTTCAAGAAGTGCATGCTTCCACTACCTTGGAACCAACCGATGAGGAAAGTTTTTCATTTGTTAGGGAGGTGCATGTTCCTACCCATATGAATCCTTCACATGATGAAAATTTTGCACTTTCTAATCATTTGGGTGAGTTGGTCCTTTCTCATACATCCTACACTTCCATAGTTTGGAACACTTATCCTAATGAAGTATGGGTGAAAGGTTTCTTTTTTATGGTGCCGCGTGAAGAGTATGGACTTCCTATCTCTCCTTTTGATGATGGCATGACTAGAGTTCCATCTTATTTACATTTTCAACAACATCCTTTGTTACATTATGATGATATACATATTCATGGGTGTATTGATGAGACTTCTTTGAGCCACTTGAATTCTTCATGTTTTCTTTGCTCCTTATTTGGTTTAGATTTTGCTGGAGGTTCTTCATTCACTTCTTGGATAAAGAACACATGGATGATTATTCTATTGATCCATCTTACATTATTTTGGAGTAGAATTATAGGACATGGGATCCTCACCTATGTCATTGGAGTAGATTTGATATAATACTTGATGCTTGTCTATATGGGACACATGATGATCTACTTACTTGGATGTACAAGCACTTACATGATCCTTCGATGAGGTACCTTCTTGATGTACATTTGTATGATGTAGTTATGTACTTTAATAATTTATCTTTTGTACTCACGATGTTTGGAAGGGTGAAATACAAGCAATGGGATCTGGGTATCACTTGGTTTCAATTTTGGGGGCAATAAGAAATAGGGGATATTGAGTCACCACTTGAGAAGGTGATTGTAATGAGAGTAGAGAATCAACAAGCATGGTGGTTCCTCTTTGAAAATTTCTGGGAATCTTGGAAATTCAGGTTTGGCAACTCAAGACCAACTTCGAAGAATTATACAGAAGCAAAAAGGGTTGAAAGTTCAGAAAAGGTTTCCAAAAGATGGAGGTAAAGATTATTTGTACAGATTTTGTTTTGATGGATTTGATTAATCCTTTTGGTGTTGGTGGTGATATCACATGATATATCAATATGAAAAGATCTGCATATCTTTGCTTTTGGAAACACACAATTGTAGTACATGAGTGCCACTACTCAAACTGCAACTAAGGTTTGAAGCAAAGTTTTGGAAGAAAAAAAGTTTATTCAAAATCCATGTCTGAAATTTCTTGAGGGAAAGAAATATTGAGTGGGGAGGAATGGCATGCCCCCAATTAAATAATTTCCAAATAAGACTATTTGCAAATAATGTTTCACCAACTGAGATGGAGACATAAATTTTGCAATAAGGGGATACGAGACCCAAAAGGACTTTAGTTTACCATATTCACATTTAAATGGGTCACATAAATGACAAAATATAAGAAAATAAGGTGGCATGGGTTCATCAAGATATTTGGAAGCTTGTGGAGCCTTTGGGTAACTAGATTCCCCAAACACAGGTAACTAGATTCTCCACACACTTGCATGGTATTCATCCAAATTTGAACACATGGGTAATGTAAAGTTATTGGAGGGGGAAGTGGTGTCAAACATGAATTCAAATTGGTAAATGACAGTAAATCCACAGTAAATCCCATGGAAGAGGAAGAGACTAGAAGAAGGCATGCCACTTGGAAGGAGATTATATGCACTCTATGACAACAAATGATGAAAGATTCTTTGACAAGTATGACAAATTCAATTTTAATTGTAGATATATGAAAAATAGGACATGACGGGGCTAAACATGGCCACCAAGAGGACGAATTTGGTAGTTAGAGGAAACAATTCAAATTGGGGAAAGAATTGGAGCATGAAGAGGAAGAGAATTGTCAAGAGAGTTACTAAACCACTAAGATGAGTTGGAGGAATCCCATGGAGGGAAATTCGAGCTTAGGAGGCCTCGTGAAGTTAATAAAAGGATTTCATGAGAAATGAGAATAGATTTTGATCATTTGTTAATTGGCCTTTGGCATTTTGGAGAGGTTTTTCTTGTCCATTGCACAGTGAGTGTTCACTCTCCCTACTTGTGAACCAATTTCGAGAGAGTTGGATTCCATTCCAAGTTGGTTGATGGAGAGGCCATTCATACCTATCATTGAATCTTAATGAAGGAGTTTTGGTTGCATGTTGAAGGTCCATACCATTGAATTCTCATCTATCTCCCTATTCTTTGATTCCTTCTTCTCCATTTCCCCACAGTCTCATGTTGATGGTTGTAATGAACCCAATCTCTTCTTTGTCATTTCAGAAGATGGGACCATTTGTTTTTTTTAAACTCCAACTAAACAACTCATAATTTTAGTAATTATGCACATGTATCTTAATCATTCATTTTCATCATGAAATACTAAGCACAAAGAAATAAAATGAGTTTAAAATAATAACCTAGAGTTTTTAAGTTCATTACTTAACTAAGTGTCTCATGTTGATGGTTGTAATGAACCCAATCTCTTCTTTGTCATTTCGGAAGATGGGACCATTTGTTTTTTTTAACTCCAACTAAACAACTCATAATGTTAGTAATTATGCACATGTATTATCGTGTACTTCTCTTGTGCAACTTATTAACATTTACTCTTATTGTAACATGATGTATAATCCATTTAATACATAGAAACAAAGAAATGAGTAATATTTCATTAAGACAAGTTTGCAAATATTTACTCAAGATATCACTTATCACTGGGAAAGAGTGAGACACCAATATAAGCAACTAATACAATTATTCTTGTTATTCTTCTAAGTCTCTTCCATAGAGATCTTTGTCAAAAATCCTACTTATACTTATTTCAGGATTTTCCTTTTCAATGAATTAACACCAACAAAACTATTCAAATACTTTTCACCTAATTTATCCCAAGTATATATATTAAAGAGTATAATATAAATTCACATGGCTTTCCTCGACTTCAATTTAAACTTATAATTTAGATATAAAATGATGATCAAGTTTAAACTCTATTCCAAAAAGGGTGAAGTTTCAAACACTAAGGTTCATGGGTTTGGCGTTGTCCTTCCCAATAAACATGTGTTAAATGTTCTTTCCTTTCTAAATTTAGACCCAAAAACTATGCTCCGTGATCACTAGTTCTCCAAGCTTAAAAATAATAACTATACTACATGATCACTAGTTCTCCAAGCTTAAAAATAATAGATTTAAATTTCCAAATAACAACAAAAACAAGGCAAAGCAAGAACTCCATTCTAAAGTGGCTTCCTATCGCCCATATCTGCTATAAGCTTATTTTTCAAAACTTAAAGAAGGAAAACTGCATTGGTTTTTCTCGCCAATCCCTCCGGTCACCTAAGCTTATTTTTCAAAAATTAAAGAAGGAAAACTGCATTGGTTTTTCTCGCCAATCCCTCTGGTCACCTAAAACCCAAGCAAGCTAAGAACTGGATAATTTAAAAAAAACATTTGGGTGAGCAGGAAATCTATCTGTACATAAATATCCAAAAAGAAACCTCTCATATCCGTAAAATTGTTCTTAGAAACCTAATATCCTACAGTGAAAAGCACTTGTCAAACTAATATACACCGCACAATGATAAGGCATTCTTTTTATCTATGGGTATGTTGACATAATCGCAATGTTTAGAATTCGTTGTTCAAAAACCTCTCGGTTATTCCATCATAATTTCCAATGCTAGCAGAAGAAAACTAAAGATTTGGATGGCTCTCACTTAGAGAGTACCATTGTTACACGTGGAAATAAAAACAAGAACAAAAAATGCAAGAATGTCATCCGTACGACGGAGGCTCTCTGCTGACGTTGGTTACAAAAGACAAACCTACAAATGATGTAAGCTTGGGCACATAAACAATGCATTCACATTTTCACAGAGTGGAATTCTCTGTTAAAGGTGTTCATTCCTTTAATTAATAACTAGCACAATACCATTCAGTCAGGTTACTCATCTCGAAATGTTTATGGTTGCGTTTTGGTAGTAGTAGATGTGAGGTCAGCACTTCACATGTAGAGGCATAGGCATTTTCTTCCCCACTATTTTCTTCTCCAAACAATTCCTTAACGTCAAAGACAATCCAAAAGCTCCGCATGAGCCAGAGATCTCCCATGTAACCAAAGATTTTGGATACATAAGGTAACCTCTGTATGTATCCCAATAAAAGTATTTCATGTGAAACACCTTATCCTCTTCATCGAGGAACCGCTCATTCTTCTTGGTGATTGTTTTCCATCTAACTGAAAAGAAAACCACCACCCTAACCACTATCATAAATAGTTCTTTTAAAAGTATTTACTTCCTATAACTATAACTAAATGAGGAGTATATTGACCTTTATGTCAACGTTGTCGCATACCCATACCTCATTATCATGCGGAATTAAAAATTTCATTGAGAACTTTTACTGTTCATCAAAACATAGGGCATGGACACAAACCACTTCCTGACATTTCCAATACTGTCATGCTCCCTCCCGTCTTCCATTGACCAGTTCGATGATTTGCAAGGAAATATCTCAGAGAATGACGAAGAGAAATCGTGATGAAATCAACAATCACAAACGGTTCCGCATCTGAAATCAAATCAACAGCTAAGAATCATCCCACAAAAATCGACGACATAGAAAACTTGAGTTTCAAGATTGGGAATTGTGGAAATCGCGATACCATGATCCTGCATCACGCATTTCGCATTCCTGCATCTTGCATACGGAAATGACCATTGTGGAAATCGAAATCTGCGAAGCCGCATCCCGCAAGTTGCGGAACGAAAACTACGGAAAGCCGAAATTCACAAAAAAGACATCTCCGCATCTCGCATCCTGCATCCCACAAGTTGTGGAAAGAAAATTTTAGAGGTCCAAATCTGCCAAAGGATGTCTTCCACATTCTGCATCCCACCTGTGGAATAAACCATTGCGGAAGAAGGCTTCTGCTCGAAAATTTGACCTGCTAATCGAAGTCTTTGAACAGACTTGACCATACTGGCCAATATCAATCTGGCATTCTAACCCTGCAAGTTTAACATTGCATTGAAGGAAACATACATAGATTCATATAATTGCAATTATTCAAAGGAACAATTCATCAATTCAACACATCCAACATGTTCATCATATTCCATCAAACAATTACAATGCAAGGAATACAATCGCAAAGATTAAGATGGACAAGAACACTTATCTTAAGAAGACCTTGTCTCACAACCAGCTATTTCGCTGCAATGTTCCACCCAGCCATAGGCCAGTGCACTCACCAATCTCTCAGCAACACTGCCACCCTCGAGTTGGGTATGATTTTCTCAAGGAATAAGGGAACACTAGTAGACTCGTACATAGCCAATGGTGCAACAAAACTCAGCCAAGCCAACATAGTTGGTTTTATCAGGCTACAAGGGAAACAAACCAACAAATGGATTTTACAGGCCACTTAGCCAAGCCATTTCACAGTTTGGTTTCACAGACTGTCCACAATCAAGCCAACATTCGCCTTAAGGACCGGTCAAGCCAACACATAGGTTTATCAGACTGTACATAGTCAAGCCATCTCACAGCTGGGTTTATCAGGCTACATATCCAAGCCAACATTCACAGTTGGGTTTATCAGACTGTCCAGCCAAAGGCTACTCACAAGGTCAAACGCAATAAGACACATCCAAGGCAACATATGGGTTTGTCAGACTGTACATAGTTAAGCCATCTCACTGCCGGGTTTATCACGATACCTAGACAAGCCAACATTCACAGTTCGGTTTATCAGGCTTCTAAGGAACTAGGAAGAAAGAAATGCTAAGCTATTGAGCTCATCTACAGAGCTAAGAACACCTTCACAAGGCCTATTTGGCTTGGCTTCCCCATTACCTACACACCCAACACAAGGAAGTGTCTCCTTCTCTGCTCCACAGTTCCTCAGGCTACAATTTCCCTTCTAGTTCTCTTCAGGATGTGCATAGAAGGTTCACCAACCACTCTTATCTTATTGTGAGGTTCTGCACTAGGTTTATCAAGCACATTCTACATCTCTCCCATTCCCAAGTCTTGTACATAGTTCAGACCCGAACCAGGATGCACAACACAACAACCACAGGGAGACTCAGCAACACTAGATTTTCTCTGGAACATGAGTAACATGGTCACATACACTCTATAGTTCAAGATAACACTGCAACACATCTATCATAGTCTTGCCAAGGGAAAACACTTGCAGAACGTGGGGACTACACATAGAAAGAGCTCAGCTACCGAAGATCTTCCACGCGAATGGAGAACAATGATGATGAGCAAGACATCTCGTAGCTCCCAAAACGTGAATCCAAACGTAGATGTGAACGCATGAGAAAAAATGGCATATGGTTCTGGGTGTTTTTCTTGCCCATGAAGTCAAAACACGACATTCAAAACTAGGTGCTCTGCCCACGGGGGCTGCACTCAGTGAACTTGTTGCATAGCACGATCATTTGCAGGATATTAAAGAATATCCATAATTTCACTAAATATTGGAAAATTCCTCCTAAAATAGTATTGTGTAACCCCCCACTTCTCCTAATATACCTTTCCAATTAAGAAAACCACTAGTTTCACTAGATATTATGGGTATCCATTTTTATCGACCTATTTTTAATACCCCCTTTATATGATATTATCAAGTTGTAACAAATAGGATCCCTAACACATATTAGTATAAGGAAACACGATGTTAAATAAAATAATAGTATAATGCTAATAATGATCACACTAGGATTGCATAGGCGACTAATCAATTTGTAGCATTAGATAGTGGAAGACCCAACAAAAGTAATGGGGAAGGGAAAATGCGTAAAAGAAAACTTACTCAGTCAAGATATCAATGTAACAAATAATGTGAAAGACCGATAGTCCAATAGTCATTTCAATGCTTAGAAAATATGAGAATTGTAGATGTTTCACACCACAACATGCTAATCAACCAATTTTATATCATGTAAATACAAGTATAGCAATAGAGAGATCCAAGGATAATTTTAGGGGCGAATTTTAGCCCAGTGGGCTATTTTTCACTGTTTTCCTGCCAAAAACGATTTGCCATTTTTCATTTTTTGAAGCCCTGTTTCGCCCAATTTTGATGGGGTAAACTTTTTTCACCCTAAAAATCGCCAAATTACTATATAAACGATATAAAATCCTTGGAAATTAAAATATTTTTTGAAAAATATCGCCAATCATTTTATAGTTGGCGTTTTAAGAATTGGTAATATTCGCCAACATTTATACACTTTTAAATAAGTATGGTTCCTTAAAATCATCCTTGGAGAGATCATGTTTTGTATAAGATTAATAAATTAAATTCCATAGAAATACAAAATTGAAACCCTTTCATGGATGGACTTCCCTCCATTTCATTGTATTTTATTATTGAGACAATATGTGAATAAACACTTTATTTTCACTAAGAATAAACTACAACAAATAAAGAGTATTGATTCATTGACAAAATGTATTAAGAAAATTTTAAACATGTTTTAAAAAATTGAAAAAATCCATTGACAAAACGTTAAGTCCTAATGAAATATTTCTTATCCATTGTGCTAAATTTCCTGTACCTTAATTGACCATATTTTAGACAATCACTTTCTACATTTAAATTTATTTAATATTACATAAGACTATATTTAACATAAATATTTTAAAAACAAGATCATAAAACATATATAAAAAACATTCTATTTGACATGCACACACATAGTATATATATATATATATATATAGTAAGACAATATTTTAAAAAAATCAATAATCGAGGCTCCAGTTGATTCTTGTAATCCGCGCTAGGGGAGTATGGATATTAACATTTTGAGCCAACGTATTTCATAGTTCTTGCTTGTTCTCCAGGAATAGGTTGCCAAGAGGATTCGATGAGGAATCCGATAAGCAAAAACCTTGTGTGAGATATTGGAGGAATTAGTGGGAACATAGGTGTCTGTTGGTGGCCTCCAAATATATGAAGAAGAAGTTATCTATATGAATCCATCCCACAATTTAAATTTTATTCCTTATCTCACCCAAATAAAATAAACCCCAATATTTATATTATTGTGTCAAATTAAAAACCCCCCATTGACCCCTTAATACGAGGCAATATATTTTTGAGGTTTTTAGGAGTATTCAACCCCCAATATGAATGGACATGATATGGAATTTCCCTTGCTAGTGAACCCCCCGTGGCTCTAGCCAATTCAAATTCCCCCATACTCTTCCCCTTCCCTGCAATAAATACCTCAACTATATTCTAGTAGAATAAATGGTTGGGAAGAAAGACAAGAAAATGGTAGTTGACAACTTTAATGGAATTTCCCCATGACACATGGATTTTCCCAAACTGGTTCAAGGTTAACATTCCCTCCCCCCTATCCTTAGGAAAATAATTCCCCCATCTCATTTTTCATTGCATTGACATAGCTAGCTATGGGTTTTTCATTAATTTCCATATTTACATGATGTTTACAAACGTGCTTGAATTAGCATAGAAACCATAGGAATCAACCATGATCACCTATATACCAAGCATTAATCAATGACTCGGCCTTGGCCTTGAGCTCCTTGTCATGATTCCATATAATATTTACATCATATACATTAATGCAATGGGGTCAAAACCGAGGTGTTACATTCCCCCCCCCAACCCCCACTCCCCCTTCAATAGCATTGTCCTTAGTGCTTTACAAAATTGAACAAGAATGCTACACTAGTACCGTCCTCAATGCTCTCTAGATTCGAACAAAAATGGATGTGCCAATCACATGGAATCCTCCAGCTCCCATGTAGCCTCTTCAGGACCATAGTGCTCCCACTGCACCTTTACCTATCCTATGGCTTGGTTTCGGAGCATGGTGACCTTCCTGTCAAGGATGCGCATTGGCTCAATTCAAAACTCTCCCTCATGTTCCACCTGAATCACATCCCAATTTATCACATGCTCACGGTCGTGTATATATTTCTTAAGCAAAGAAACATTGAAAAACATTATGAGCCCTAATGCTAGCTGGCAAAGCAATTCTATATGAAATTGGCCCTATTATTTCAAGCACTTCAAATGACCCACACTCTGAGGTAAACATAATCCCCAACACTGAACTCTTTGTTCAACCTATGCTTATTAGCATACATTTTCTATCTGTATTGGGCTGCTTTCATATTCTGCCTGATCTTTACAACCTCCTGCTCCGTCTCCTTCAACAATTCTTTACCAATCACAACTCTGTTCATGGGATTATCCCAAGTCATGGATGTCCTACACCTCCTTCCATACAAAGCTTCATATGGACTCATCCCCAAGGATGTTTGTTGTCCATTGTTATAAGCAAATTCTACCAAGTGTAAATAGTCTTCCCACTTGGTTGGTTTGTCCATACATACATGCGAAGCATGTATTCAAGCACTTGGTTAACTCTCTTTGTCTTCCCATCAGTCTGAGGATGGTACGCGGTTTTGAAGTTTAGATTTGTACCCAAATCTGCAAACAATACCTTCCAAAAATTGGAAGTGAACTTGGCATCTTTGTCAGAGACTATTGCCTTTGGAAATCCATGCAATTTGAAAATCTCCTTCATGAAGATCTTTACAATGTCATCAGTCTTATGCGTCGACTTAACCGGTATAAAATGGGTCGCCTTTGTCAACTTGTCCACCACAACCATGATGGAATCATGTTGTCTCCAA
Organism: Pseudotsuga menziesii; assembly: GCA_001517045.1. NCBI lineage: Eukaryota > Viridiplantae > Streptophyta > Pinopsida > Pinales > Pinaceae > Pseudotsuga > Pseudotsuga menziesii. The sequence continues at coordinate 104,182 of LPNX010773965.1, read as the reverse complement.
GTCATTGGAAATCCTGTAATGAAATCCATGGAAATAAATTCCCATTTCCATTCCAAAACTGGAAAAGGTTGCAACAAATCTGTTGGGTGTTAATGTTCAACCTTCAACTGTTGACATTTCATACACCTAGAAATGTATTCAGCCATGTTCTTTTTCATTCCTGGACAAAAGTACTGCTTTCTGGCTATAGAAATTTTCTTCTGATATCTCGGGTAACCAGAATATAGATTTTGATGGATCTCTTCCATAACAACTCTCCTTAAATATGCTACATTTGGAATGTAAATTCGATTCTTATAAGTAAGAATTCCATATTATTCCAATTTATATCCCTCATACTTCATTTCAAGGATTTGCTGCTACAATTTTTCCTTGACCTACACATACAATTCATCTTCAGCAACATGATTAACAATCTGCTGCCTTAACTTCGATTGGCAAATACTAACGGATGCCACATGCATTTCCTACACCTTCCTGATGAGCGCATTAGCTACCTTATTCTCTTTTCCCTTTATGTGCTTGATCTCAAAATCAAACTCACATAAAAACTCCAACCATCTAGCTTTCCTAGCATTCAAAGTAGGCTGATCAAACAAATACTTTAAACCACAATGGTCTATCCTTAGATCAAATATTTTGTCCATCAATTAACGCCTCCACATCTTGAGAGCATGTAATATGGCTGTAAGTTCCAGATCATGAGTAGCATAGCTCTTCTCATGTTCCCCCAAATTTCTGGACTCATAACATATCACATGGTAGTCTTGCATAAGGACTCCTCCAAGCCCTTGACCACATGCATCCGTACACACAACAAAATCTCTCTCTGGGTCTGCAACTTTCAAGACTGGTGCATGGGTCAGAATATTATTCAACTGCCTGAAGCTTTCTTCACACCTCACCGTCCATTCAAACTTTATTCCCTTCTTTTGAAAAGAAGTAATGGCATGTGCAACCTTAGAGAATCCTTCAATGAATCACCTGTAGTATCCTACAAGTTTCATAAAATATCTTACATCTTGGCACATTTCTTGGAGTAGGCCAATTCATTATGGCTTCAATCTTGTTAGGGTCCACAGATATACCCTCTTCTCTGATAATGTGACCCAAGTACTGAATTATATCTCTATAGAAGTTACACTTGCTCAACTTTGCATACAACTGATGCTCCCTAAGCAATTGTAATGTTAATCTCAAATGCTCTTTATGCTCTTCCTCATTCTTAGAATAAACAAGGATGTCATCAAGGAAAACAAGAACAAACTTATCCAAATACTTGCTGAAGACACTGTTCATAAGGCACATAAATGTAGCTGACATGTTTGTGAGACCAAATGGTACCACTACAAACTCATAATGCCCATACCTTGTCATGAAGGCTGTCTTATGAATGCCTTCATCATTGATTCTCACTTGATTGTAACCTGACTTCAAGTCAATCTTGGAGAACACCCTTGCTCTTCTCATTTGATCAAAGAGGACATCAATTCTAGGCAAATGATATTTATTCTTCACCATAACCTTTTTCAGCTATCTGTAATCAATACACAATCTAAGTGTACCATCTTTCTTCCTTACAAAAAGAATTGGTGCTCCCCAAGAAGACACACTCGGCTTGATATACTTTTTCTCCAACAACTCTTACAGTTGCATCTTCAGCTCTAACATTTTCGGGGTACTCATTCTGTAGGGTGTGTTGGACACTGGTGCTGCTCCTGGCACAAGTTCAATCATGAAATAAATGTCCCTCTTTGGAGGAATCCCTAGAATCTCATCAGGAAAAACATCCCTGAATTCCTGCAATACCTAAAAGTCCTCCAACATAGGAGTTTCATTCTCCGCTGCCTCCATAATATGAGCTGCATACAACTAGCAACCCTTCCTACAAAATTTATTGAAAGCACAAATCTCCACTACTATAGGAGCAATTTAACTGTGGGTAGAACCAAACTCAATCAAACTAGAAACATATTTCTTAGTAATATTACCTGCAACTTCAACCACAGTCGACTGGTGGTCTTCCTGGTGGGCCTCCAACGTTGCGTATATCTTAGGGATGGCCCTCACTACTTAACCCACTCTTTTTTCCTCTTGAAGGTTGTAAGATGGCCTTGCACTCTCATTCTTAAGTGGAAAATTCCTGCGAATATGGGGTCCTCCACATATCCAACATTAGAGTAGTTCTCTGATTTTCTATGGATCTCTTGGATTTTCTCCCACCACTTTGGCTGGTTGCTTCTACTGATTCCTAAAGTTAGAAGGTTTAAAACCTTTCTTCCTTTGGTCAGACTTCTCATTCTTTCTGTCCTTCCATGTCTTATGATAGTAAGGTTTTCCTCTTCTTTGCTCATAGCAATACCTAGCTTTCCTTATTGCTTATTCCAGAGTTCTAGGCTCATAAAACTCAATTCTGTCTTTGTAAGACTAGGGAAATCCACTCAAGAAACGCTGGATTTTCACTTTCTCATCCTTGATGTACCTAACATATCTCAACATCTCTAAGAACTTGTTTGCATATTCTTCCATGGTTTGCTGTCCCAATCTTAACTCATGAAATTCTTTGCTCTTGTCATCATAGTATGTGTCAGAGAGGTATTTCTACTTAAAATACTGCTGGAACTGTCTCCACACAATTTTCCTTTCATTAATCTTCTTCACTTTCCTAAAGTGCTCCCACCATATGGATGCTCTTCCAGTCAAATTAAAGATGGCTACTCTAGCCTTCATATTTCCTGAATAATCCTGAACTTGGAAATATTTCCTCATCCCAAGAAGCCAAGCTGGAGCTTCTTGACCATTCTTTATCTCGCCATTAAATATAGGTGACCTCGCCTTCTTAAACTCATCATGTGAGCGGCTCCGATAATGCCTCTTCCTCTCATTCCTGTGAGAAGAGGAACTTCAATCGCTAGTGGATCCTTCAGAGTCAAATGACTCACTAGGAGATCTCTTTCTCCTTCTAGCAGTGCTCTTACTGCCTTCCGGCCTTAAATTATGGTCCCCAGAGTTCATTTGCCTCTAAATATCTATCATAATTTGCAGCATGGATGCATTCAGCTGATTCTACTCCTCCTAAGTCTTAACCAACCTTTCATTATCTACCTTGTAGCTTTGCATCTCCACCATGAGGCTTCTCATGGTGCCTGCAAAATGTGGGGGAGTATCTTGAAACCTCCTCCCATTAAAATCTTTCTTAGCATTTCCAACTCGAACATTTTCCACCATAGCATCCTCCTTTAGCTCATAGGGATCCTGTGCATCATTCATGCCGTGGGTTGTCATGGCTAAGCCAACAACCCACTTTCCAATATGCACTATGACTCTGCAAAATGTGTTATCAAATACCATTTGTTAGATACACAGTAATTCAAAATCAAAACCATTTACTTACCACACCTGGCCTATCTAGGACCAATGCTGTAACCAATAGCTCTGTTAACTTTTCAACCCGGTCCTTTCAAGCCCGACGCTGCAACCCGTAGTGATGATACCATGTTGTAGTGCTGCCACCATTCTGTAGATACCACTAGCAAACTACAATGTTGGTATCCGACGATATCCTTATCCCTTGCACTATCCATACTGGTCCATCCATGCCCAATATTACAACCAACAGCTCTGATACCACTATATAGCGTACCCATACCACATTATCACGTGGAATTAAAAATTTCATCAAGAACCTTTACTATTCATCGAAACACATGGCATGGCTGCAAACCATTTCTTGACATTTCCAACACTGTCACACAGCTCCCTCCTGTCTTCCATTGAATAGTTCGAAGAATATGCAAGGAAATATCTTAGAGGATATCGGACGGCGGAGAAAAATAGCAACGAAAATCAATGATCACAAGCGGTCCCACATCTAGAATCATATCAACGGCTAAGACTCATCTCGCAAAAATCAACAGTACAGAAAATTTGAGTTGCGGGATTGGAAAAAATTTGAGTTGCGGGATTGGAACTTGTGGAAATCGGGATACCACGATCCCACATCTTTCATCCCACATTCCGCATCCCACACTCTGCATTCCCGCATCCTGCATGTGGAAATGACCATTGCGGAAATCGAAATCTGCGAAGCCGCATCCCGCATCCCGCAAGTTGAGGAAAGGTGTGTTGCAAAACGAAAACTATGGAAAGCCAAAATTTACAAAAAGACATCTCTGCATCCCGCATCCCACATCCTGCAAGTTGCGAAAAGGAAATTGTGGAAAGAAAATTGCAAAGGTCCAAGTCTGCCAAAGGATGTATTCTGTATTCCGCATCCCGCCCGTGGACTAAACCATTGCGGAAGAAGGTTTCTGCTCAAAAATTCGACCTGCTAATCGAAGTCTTTGAACAGACTTAGCCATCCTGGCCAACATCAATCCAACATTCTAACCCTGCAACTTAGTTTAACAATGCATTGAAGGAAACATACATAGAGGCCTCTAATTGCAGTTATTCAAAGGAACAATTCATCAATTTTACACATCCAACATGTTCATCATATTCCATCAAGCAATTAGAATGCAAGAAATACAATCACAGAGATTAACATGGGGACAAGAACACTTATCTTAAGAAGAACTTATCTTGCAACCAGCTATGTCACTGCAACGTTGCACCCAACCATAGGCCAGTGCGCTCATTAATCTCTTAGCAACACTGCCACCCCGATCTGGGCATGATTTCCTCAAGGAATAATGGAACACTAGCAGACTCATACATAGCCAAGGGTGCAACAAAACTCATCCAAGCCAACACAGTTGGGTTTATCAAGCTGCAATGGAACAAACCAAGAGAATGGTTTTTACAGGCCACTTAACCAAGCCATCTCACAGTCGGTTTTCATAGACTATCCACAGTCAAGCCAACATTCACCTTAAGGACCGGTCAGGCCAATAGGTGGGTTTATTAGACTGTACACAGTAAAGCCATCTCACTGTTGGGTTTATCAGGCTACCTATCCAAGCCAACATTCACAGTTGGGTTTATCAAATTGTCCAACCAAAGGTTACTCACAAGGTCAAATGCAACAAGACACAACCAAGCCAATAGATGGGTTTATCAGACTATACACAGTCAATCCATCTTACTACCGGGTTTATCAGGCTACCTAGCCAAGACAACATTCACAGTTGGGTTTATCAGGCTTCTAAGGCGATGGGCACAAAGAACTGCTAAGCTAGTGAGCTCATCTATAGAGCTAAGAACACCTTCACAAGACCTATGTGGCCTGGCTTCCCCACTTCCTACACAGCCAACACAAGGAAGTGTCCCCTTCTTTGCTCCACAGTCCCTCAGGATACACCTTCCCTTCCAGTTTTCTTCAGGATGTGCATAGCAGGTTCACCAACCACTCTTATCTTATTGTGAGGTTCCACACTAGGTTTATCAATCACATTCTACATCTCTCCCATTCCTAAGTCGTGTACATAGTTCAAATCCGAACTAGGCTGCACAACACAAAAAATACAAGGAGACTCAGCAACACCGGCTTTACTCTGGAACACAAGTAATAGGGTCTCATACACTCTGTAGTTCAATTTGATGCTGCAGCACAACAATCACAGTCTCACCAAAGGAAAACACTTGCAGAACATGAGGAATACACATAGGAAGAGATCAACTACCGAAAAGATTCCACGCGAATGGAGAATAATGATGATGAGAAAGATGTCCTGTAGCTCCCAAAATGTGAATCCAAACGAAGACGTGAACACATGAGAAAAAATGGCATACAGTTCTGGGTGTTTTTCTTGCCCATGAAGTCAAAACATGACATCCAAAACTGGGTGCTCTGCCCAATTCAAATTTTCCCATACTCTTCCCCTTCCCTATATTAAATACCTCAACCACATTCTGGCAGAATAAATGGTTGGAAAGAAAGACAAGAAAAAGGGTAGTTGACAGTTTTAATGGGATTTCCCCATGACACATGGCTTTTCCCAAACTGGTTTAAGGTTAACATTCCCTCCCCTTATCCTTAGGAAAATCATGCCCCCATCTCATTTTTCGTTGCATTGACATAGTTGGCTATGGGTTTTCATAAATTTGCATATTTACATGATGCTTACAAACATGCTTGACTTAGCATAGAAACCATAGGCATCAACCATGATCGCCTATATACCAAACATTAATCAATGACAGGGCCTTGGATCTGAGCTCCTTGTTATGATTCCATATAATATTTACATCATATACATTAATGCAATGGGGTCAAAACCAGGGTGTTACAAACGTATTCACTTTTGACAATAAAACAACTCCAAAAGAAATAGTTTATTTTATTAGATCATCTTTTAATTCACTCTTATCATGGTTTCCAATGGTTAGTTCTTTCTAACTAGGAACTTAAAGATGTATACTTGAAACTTTCACGGAAATAGAGATATTAATAATATTTATTAGTTTCTCCTAATTTAATAGATTTTGATATTAATTATATTAATGTTTAGATATCACTCATAGATGCTTGTTACACCCTTGCGATAGGTAATAATTTATTGGGCATTCATATTTACCTTATGTTTTATGTTACTAAATAATAGGAGTTGCAGAGGGGATGTTACATCCTCTCCCCTTAAAGATACACTGTCATCTGTGTTGGTGTCTTTCAAACATTCTTTCTACAATTTGTGATGTAAATCTCCTGTTGTCCATGCTTGGTTTCAAATTTTCCTAATATTTTTTACGCTTCTTTCCTTCTACAACTTGTTTGTTACACAAACTTTACGAGGCATTTCCAATATTTATCATAAAATATGCATAAACATACATTTTAAAATTAAGAGAGACATATTTCCTTTTCGCATCATACTATTGTTTCTTTTCACAACAACCCTTTAGAGCTTAATTTTACTCTTAATATGCACCTGCAACATTGTTCATCATTCTTGACATACATAGAATTCATGATTTTAGAATTGTATATTTCATGCATTTGTATCTTGGCATAAATAATCATATTATACTATTATAACATGTACATAATCATATCTTTCTCGCATTTTGAAAAATATATGCTAATTAAAAGAATTACCAAGAAGATTCACTTCACGTATCACTTTGCAACAATATTTTCATTATTCATCATATTAGGGTGCGTAAAATACCAAAAATCATACACACATACCCTTTTGTAAATCCTTGATGTTTCAAGCACTTCTTGGCTAAAAATATTCTTTCAGAAGTTTTGGCATGCATGTATCCATGAAGGTCATCTCCTTAGAGAACCACAAGTTCACATGTAGGCCTCCTCAACCTGTATATATAATATTCATCAGATATAAGGAAGATACCCCTCATCATCTTTTTACAACTCTCAGGCATATCTCTCTAGTAGTTCTTCTTAAGATCCTAACACCTCCTTAAGGTGCTCACTGATAGCTCTTTTCCTATGACTTTAATATCATATAGCACTCAACAAAGTTTAACACTTCACAAGGGTGCTCACTGGGAACTTTGTACTAACTTATCAAAAATTTTAGATGCTTTAGAGCTTAACAGCTCCTATGGGTGCTTACTGATACCTGTTTTTCCTAGGACTTTAATTTCATAGAGCGCTCAAGAGAGCCTAACACCTCACAAGGGTGCTTACTAGAGACTTTGTACTAACTTATAAAAAAATTCAGATCCTAACACCTCTCCAGGGTGCTTCGCAGCAGCTCTACTTAATTCATAGATATTTTGTGTTCAACCATTTCAATATTTCAGTTTATTCTGGAAATTAAGTCTCAGTTTCCAAGTCTATTACATCATGTAATTATGCATAATGAGACTAAACATATTAGGTTCTCTAGAGCTCAACAATCTCAACACTAAACACTTTCAATATTTCAGTTTATTCTAGATATTAAGTCTCAGTTTCCAAGTCTATTACATATTGTAATTATGCATAATGAGACTAAACACTTTAGGTGCTCTAGAACTCAACAATCTCAACACTAAACCAATTTTCTCTTGCTTAATCACATAGTTTAAAACTCTAATTTTCTTCTTCATCTTCATAAGTTGGAAGTTAGAGCCTTATAACCCAAGGCGTCTC
>LPNX010773965.1:6922-92885 GCA_001517045.1 Pseudotsuga menziesii | reverse complement strand
ATATATATATATTATGAATATTTGTATTTATTCTTGCATAGTTTTTATTTGATTCTTTTGAAACCATAGTTTGATTGCTGGATAACACTAATAAGGAACATATGATGATATAATACTATCCGAGTGAATCTCGAGTATACCAAGTGATAAGAGGGGGTTTTGAACTCTAGTTGGAAACTTAATAACTCTAAATAGATTAGCTGTATTGTAAATAATACAAGATAAAAGAGAAATGCATTGTCAATAAAATCAAAGAAGATCCTAAACTATAACTATAATGATTGAACTTAAGACAATTAGAGTAATGAACTAAGAAAACTAATTGTAACATCGTAAGAAAATAACTACAACTTTTCTTTTTAAGAGCATACACACTATGGAATAGTTACCATTAAACTCTGTAGATACTAAAGCATACTTTTTAAACAATATACAAATCCATGATCCTTTTAACTGGTTCTAAATCTAAAAACATTTAATCATTATAGAATCCATCATCATTCATAAATATTCCAGATACAGATATTGAATTAAATCATAGATAATAACAAAATAGTTTAGAACCTGAATCATTTGCAGAAGGGGTACAAACAACCAAAGAAGATCATTCCTCCCAATCGTCTCCTAAAAGCATCCAATATCACTTGCTTTAAGACCCCCGAGCCTGCTCACTGAACCACTAGGACGAATATGTTGTGTAACAACACGAACATAACTCTCTGCAACTTAGCACTCAATTGTAGACTTAACTCAGCAATTTCACTTTAGCTATCCCCTCATCGAATTCCTTGTGTGCCTGACTTTTTAGTTTGCAGCAGTCACAAGGTTCATTCACTTGGAATAGAATGTAGTGAGCCTCCTGCTCAATTCGATGGTATTTATAAGATTTCCTAGGTCTTTGGGTCAGTTTTGAAATTAAATCAGCCACTTTCTCAGTTCCTCGTCTGAGGGAACATGACCACAACTTTAAGGATTTTTCTTCCTGCAACAACTATAAAGAGAAGTGTTAGTGCTACCATTTGTCATTTAGCCTTCTACAGCTACTCATTCCTCCTAGTGGGTTAGTGAACGCTCTTTCAACAGTGTCCTTTGGATAGGTGTCTCTCCATTATAGTAGGCGTTGGAGAGGAAGAAACCTGCATCTTTAGCCTTTTAAATGGATTTTGCTCAGCCATTTCTTGATCATCATTTGGTTGAGTGACTACAACAGTCACCTGGGTATCAGCAATAGTCTGAGCAACTGTAGCTACCTGAGTGTCCAGTACAGAGGTCATCATTGCTAGCTTATGTTTTGAATGTTTTGAGGTATGCATCAAGGCTTTCACCTGTTGAGCAACTGTTGCCTCAGGAAGGTCTCCCATTAGACCCTTTCCTTTATCCTCATCTGGATGGGTTGCCACTGATGGAACTTTGGTTGCTTGGGATTCCATTTCTACTTTGTCCTTTCTCAATTTATCCAAGAGGTCCATTTGCATTTCTCAGTAATTCTGAATCCCATCTTTAAGTTCTTTTTTATGCTGTAGGATGTGACTTTGCTCATCTTTACATTTGACTTTAGCCAAGACTTAAGAAAATGTATTGACACCCTGGTAAATGGAATCATCCGGAATTTCCTCATGCACATAAGCAATTTTGATATGGTATTGTTTAAAGTGAGCATCGAGGAATCCCTTGGGATCATGTCTTCTCTTGTTAGCAAAGCCGAGCTTTAAGGAAACTATCTATTCACCCAGTGTTGCATCCTAGGTTGAAGTTTGATAACCAATGATCCAAGGATCAAAGGGAATTCGAGCCAACCCTTTTTCTTAGGGCCAACAAGTTTCTTATAAACCCCATCAGTTACATTTTGCAAAGCCACTTCTTCTAGGACCAACATGTCAGGGACAATCCTGGGTAGCATGTGAACAGTGTTGCCACCCCAAATCCTGATGTACAAAAAATACTCACCAACATACCAATCACCCATTGTAGCAATGAAATTTCTGGCTTCAACTGAAAATGTAGGAGCATCCTTCTTTAATATTGAAAAATAGATGTTGCCAAGGAAGTGTTCACATATATCATAGAACTTGGTTGCATAGTTAGTATCTCGCAATTCTGAATAATAAATGGGCACTAGGGGAGCTGGTAAAGTCTAGTTCCATCCCATATTGGGATATTGGAACTCAGTGCAAAATACATCAAAAATGAAGTCCAAAAAGTAGAAATTGGGCTTCTTTCTGGCAGTGGCATTATGGCAGTCTTGGATAGAGTTTTTCAGTTCTAGTGACAATATGGATTCCCACGGGAAAGAATCACCTGTTGTTAAAACATGATGAGCTACTGGATCCCATTCAGCCTTGAACACATAACAATTTGGAAGGCCATACAGTTTGCATAACATAGTTGCCAATAAGGAATAGGGTTCTTTGAACCAGGTGACAGGGTAAAGGTCATCATCCCTCTACGAGAATCTACCAGGTTCATGCATCCAAGATTTTAACATTTCATTGAATTTGGACATGGTCTTAGAGGATTGAGCAAATTCTATGTTGAGGAGTTGTCTAGCCGGTTTAAGACCAGAAGACCTGGTAAACACATCGAGACAGAAATTGGATAGCTGTGTTCTTGCACTATTGTTGAAGGAACGGTCTTTGGTGTTTGCGTGTTCCATGATCCATTTGACCGTGTCATTATAGGGGAGGATAGCAGGTCTGGTAGCAATGGAGTGAAGTTCAGAATCCTTGATTCTTTGGTAGGCCAACTGGTTGTTTTGGATATCAAAAAAGTCGTCATTGTCAAAAATTATGTAAACCCTAGGTCATTCAATCTGACAAGTATCAGTGATTTTTCCACTGATGTCCGACAAAATAATGAAGTTCAGGTCCTTGGATAAAATATCCTTTTGAAGGCTTTTGCAGCGGGTAATTCTTTCCATTCTCAAAAATTGGAGAAAACTCTGTTTAAAACAACGTGAAGAGAGAATCAAAGCTAATTCAAGTTAAATTATAGTAATCAATTTGAATCAAGAAACGAATAAGACACTAACTTGTAATCAAACTGGATTGTGACAACGTTTCCTGGTAAAAACGCAAAGAAAATTTCGCTTAGCACAGTAATTCGTAGCAGTAAAAATGGTCAAGAAATCGTAAAAGACCAACATGTATATAGATTTTTTGGGGATCAAATTAGGACCATAGGATTAAAATAAATGGATGGTTGAGATTAAATCTTGCAGGATTTGGGATCATAACCTAAGATGTAAATTTTATTAACCATCCCGCAATCCGCATTTCACAATTGTGGGATGTGATATGTGGGATGACACAAGCACCGAAGTTTTATTCAGTCTTTTCCACAATCTGCATCCCGCAATTTGCGGGTTGTGGGACCACACAAAAAAAATAACTTCAATCAAATTACTCCTGCAATCCGTATTCCACAATTTGCGGGTTGCAGGATGACACACTATACTTACAAAAAAGCTCCTGTATCCCGCATTCCGCAAATTGCGGGATGCGGGTTGTAGGATGGAAAACTCACAAATAATAAACTTCAAGCTCTAGAAATATGCAATGCGGGTTGCAGGATGAAATAATTTCTGTAAAATATAGTCTTCCGCAACTCTTTGAAAGCACACAAATCATGCATAAATTCAAAAAATTCAACTAAGTTAAATCAAGGAAACCATGATAAATGTTATGGAGACTCCCAAAACGACTTAAGTAATTCAGAACAATTAACTTTGCATGTGTAATTTGGGCTCCCTTGTTTTGGATAACATGGGATCTGTTGCACCTACAACAGGTAGCAAAGAAGAACATAGACCAAGTGCCAAATTCCATTGGGCGATTCCTCTAGATTTCTTGCAAACATTCAAAAATGCTCCAAAAGACCAAAGTCAAGCTATATGACAGAAACAATTGAAAAGCTAATCTGATAATCAAGAAAAACTGCTTATAAGGGGAAATGATAGTTACATCGAGCTTAGTCATTTCTACCTACCTACTCTATCTAATGGACTTCATCACATGGTCAAGTGATTTCTGAATTCCAGTGGAGCTAGCCAAGCAAATGGTCCCAGAGATCCCATTTCTTCTCGTGTGGTACAGAGAACATTAACAAAGGACTCAATGAAACTGAGTTACAACAAAGATATTTATCATTACAATAAAGATCTATCCATACATTACCATTTTCCAGCTGCTCCATGTATTCCGCCATGGGATCGTAGAAACCCGGGTGGCCATCGATCTTTTCAGCTGTTAGTTGGACGTGATAAAGATGTTCTACTTTACATTCTTCCAACATTGTGTAGAGGTGATGTCTCAAAAAACTTTGGGAAGTGTTCTCCTGATTCTTTATACCTGTGGCATCAACCTTTTTGTGCGGGTTCCCAAAACCCATGACTTGATTTTTCACAAGTGTGGTGAAATAAGTAACATTGCATCCCTCAATAGAACCGGGCTCGTTTACCTCCTGGTGACCTTCTAGGTCGAAATATCCTTCCATGTACTTGGGGACATGACCATAAGGAACGTGGCAGCCTCCAGAGAAATTTGTCGTCTACCTGTCTCGGGAAAATTGCTCAACAAACAACCCCTCCTTCTCGCAATCGGGTTGGTTCCCAAAGGAACCATGTACAGCGTGCTCTGGGAAGTATCCAAACAACAAACCGTGTTCTTGGATCTGGGTCTCAGGAACCCAAATTTCATTTCTCGACCCGCCCCAGCATGGGTGTAGTCATCCTCTTCAATAAGTCCGAGCATGTAGAACATCTCCCCTTGATAAGGGGTCCTTGAGTTTAGGACGTACGAAGAGGTCCCGATTCTAGCAACCGTGACCCTTTTTTCTATTAAGTCCCAGGCCTACAGGATCCCCAACTGTGTCACTAGGTAAGCCATCCCCATTATCGTCCTCATATTCATCATATATCAGCACGTCGCAATCTCTTTCGAGGTCACCACATACGCGACATGCAACAGGTTGGTCGCAGTCTCGATGGAATGGACTGACAAAAATTCCTACCTTTCCTTCCCTTGGAAAATATTTTTCCCGTATACTGGGGGAAAATGCAAGTATCCAAGGGGACCTCTCCTCTGTCTCATGCATCTCTACTCGGCCCAACTCCTTGGTGTTTTCATTAGTACCGCCATGGTCCCCGCTCTTTCCTTACAATATGAAGTTTTCTTCGATGTCCAATGCATTAGGAAACATTCTCTGTAATGATGTTGATTTCCTTTCCAATAGAAATAAAGACAAATCAGGAGGAAAAATAGACACATAATGCAGTTTCGCTGCACCCTCCAAGGGCCGGATCTCTTTGGGCATGTCATAATAGAAATTTGCGAACCTTCTATTGAAACTTGACGTAGCTTCATCTTTGCGTTTCCGCATAGAATAGAACTTTGAGAGCACCTAGTCTAATGATCTCCTTTCACCCCAAAAATCTAGGAACAATCATCCTTGACCTTGTTGGTCATAAAAAATTTACAATAATTTTTAACATAATGTTTTCTCAAATAAATAAAAATATTTATTTTTCACTTCTAGATAGGTTACAATTATTTCATTGCAAATGGTAAATATGAAACCTTAAAAATATTAAAAAAATTAATAACATTTCTAATTCAATAACATTTTTATTATTTATATAAAAAATAAAGAAAGAAGTCATCATTCTTATTAAGGAATTATACCCTTGCATTAAGTAGGATTTACATTTTTTTATTAACCAAAAAAATCTAATTATATGTAAAGAAAAACATTTTTTTTTGGATAACGTTACAAAAATGTATACATTAGCAAATATCATCCATTTTAAGAATGAATTTTCTATTAAGAAAATGGAAATTGTTTCAATGCATTGATATCAATTAAAAAATACACTTTCGAGTCACTCGGATGGATTGATTTTTTAAAAATAATGGATTGATTTTTTAAAAATAATGCAAAGAAAATGTATTATGGTGTTGCAAAATGAGTTTTCATTTAAAATATAAAGTTCTCTAATTTTTTTGGGTTCAAGACAAAATAAATAGAATTATCAAGAACATATGAGGTTGGAGAAGAAACAAACGAACAAAATTTTTACGGCAACATTTTGAGCTAGAGATTTCAAAAATATTTGAAATCACCTTAATCCTAATGAAAAGACGAGGGTTAAAAAAAGTTGAATAACTTAGGTGTAATTATTATATGTATTATATTAATTTAATATTAATTAACTTAGTCATTATTGAACATTGTTACTTTATTAATATTTATATTTTTGTTTTTGAAGTGACTTTTTTGATTATTCATCTAAGATTTTAGTCTCTCTCCATTATAAAAAATTAAATGTAGTCAATTAGAACCAATATAGATCTATCTTAAATCTATACCTATCAAGCATTGGAAGGGATAAAATCCATCAATTTTTACATTTAAAAAAGATTTACACCTTGAGAAATTTGATCATCTTCTATATTTCATAGATTTAATGTTACCATTAACCTAGGTGTTTTATATGTCACAAACATTAAAGATATAACCTATTTCATTAAAGGTCTACTCTAATAACACTAGGTGAAGTTCCTCTCATTTTAGAGAGAATTACATATTGTTTCACTAAGATGTTCAACTAACAAAAACGTACCACCTAAAACTATCAAAATCACCAAAACTCTAAACACTTGTAAAATCCTATAAACAAATACCAAGTTGTTTTCATAGCTCATTTTAATGTATGGAGGTAGCTCTCTTTAAACCAGCATAAATCCATCTAAAAGGGGATCTAACAAGCACCCACAGAGATCAAATCTCTTAAAGTGCAAACATTTTTTTAGAGTGGAAATGTGTAATCTAATTTTTATGGTTTTAGTTTATCTAATTTATGTTTTATATATATGCAATTCTAAATAATTTTAATTTAATTTAAGCCGGCAATTTATTTTTAATAATATTTTATTTTATTATTTTTTATAAAAGACACGTGTCAACTTTAGGATGAGCACGGAAGAAGTTTCACTTCTTTTCCTTACTGGGTTGTAGAATGTATCTCTTAGATGCAAAAACTCATATTCCATAAGTGTCTATCTTATTCCATAAATATATGTTGAACTTTTAAGAGTTTTCTTAGAACTTTTACTTCACAAGGTTATGGAGTATGTTATTGTCCACTTAAGCTTTACAATTCTCTCTATATGAGTATTTTTGAAAGTTTGAGATTGAAAGGTTTATAGAGAATCAAGTGGAATGTAAAATTATCATTTTTAATAAAAGAAATTTTACTACTGGTTAAATATTTAACATGAATTTATACATGTCTAAAATTTTAAATTGTTATATTTTAATAATAATCTAATTTTAAAATTATATTATATATGCACTCTACACCCGTCCTTTCAAGATTATGTATGCAGTCTACTGTCCTTTTAAGTATGTATGCACTCTACAGCCCTCCCTACTTGAAACATATTATTTACCCTTAATCACATCCAAGTTCTATATAAAGTATTCACTAACCTGAACCAAACTTTGTTAACAATTTAATTTCGAAAACTTTTTTTTCAATTGTGTCAGATTATCACGATAGCTTGTCGAAGAGGATAGAGTTTAATTAAATAAAGTAGTGTTATAATCTGTTTCATTAAATGGTGACATATTCAGATTCACAACTGATAATGAGTTTTCTCAACTGATAATGAGTTTTCTCAGTGCACAAGATGTCTGTCCATTCAGATTCACAATTGATAATGAGTTTTCTCTAGCACTGAGAAATTGTTGTATTCATTTGTGTACTATGCGCGCAATAATTTTGTAACTCATCAATTAAGCTTAATAAACCAAATAAATTAAGCTTAATAAACCAGATAATGGTCAATTACATCCAAAGAATGAAATATATATGTAATGGAAGAAAATTATGACTATGAATAGTACTGCGAAAGAATGAAATCAATGTCAGTGGAAAACTGGGAATCCAGCAGCGGGAATGAATGGTAAATAATGGGCGCCAAGTTTTTATATGGTCTGGCTCCAATATAATTTTCGGGTGGGTAGTAATTGCATGTGATAAAGGTGTCACCGCTGATACATTTGAGGACTGCGCATCCAACTTTAGTAGTTGTTCACCAAACAATCTTTGTGTAGTGGATGCAGTCCTCCCCTGAGATGCAACTGTTATTTGCGTAGTTGTACCACTTGTTCTCATCCACCCATGCACCAACAGCCTCTGTAGCGTTCCAACGTTTGCCACTCCCCCAGAATATGTTCTCTCCGTAGGGACCCTGCGAGTGCTGAAGGAGGCAATCTCCCCTTCTTTCTCTTGCGTATGTATGGGCATAATTTGTAAGCTTCACATCCCATTTCAATGGAGGGACTCCCACTTGCCTCCTAGCCTCGTTCTGTGGAACAAGAAATCCCTGAATCATCGTTTCATTTTTCAACATGTTCCTACCTGATGTAACCATTTGCGGGTTGCTCAGTACAACGCTTAAGGCAGCGACTACTACAATCAATAGACACAGTTTCCTGCTCATTTTAAATCGCAAACCAAAAAAATAGTTATATTAACTAACAGTACAGTGGCAACTAGTACTGGGCAATATCCTTAACTGCAACTGCAAAGCAAATTTTTGACTGAAGAAAACCTGTGAATCTTCCTACACTTAGCATGTAATTTATATAACGTTGATGAAAGACAATTAAGAGAGAGCCTGGCCCCTCTAATGTAATGTAAGCAATAAGTAAGAGAGATGGGATAACCTAGTGCAGACATCTTATCCTCCTAACAATGAAATCTACACCAGAAATACATAGAGATAGATATTCATATTCATGGTTAATGTATCATATGTTTTTTTTATTTTGCACACCACGCATCAGATGTAAAGGCATAGCCACCTGAGCATGCTGCAAGGAACACATTTTATCTCATGTTTGCCTTTTATTTCACTTGTTGAAGCTGACATCGGTGACATCAGTGACAACCGGATGAGATCGGTGAGCAATATTCAACTTTCAGGGCTTGATGAATGTAGTTTTTTATTCGACAAGGAATCACAGATTCTATGTTGATGCAAAATATTTAAAATACTTGAGAGCAATTGTTATCTCAAATTGCATCACGCGTGAGGTCAAATATTCACTGTGTATTTGGAGATTTGGTCAAATATTCATTGCGTATTTTGCAAGATGAAAATGTATGCGCGGATTCCCTAGCACTTGCCAACGCGGCAAAGTTCAAGTCAAGAACCTAGCCGGCCGAGGAAATATTGGGAAGCGGTACCTGAGGAATATTGGACTTTTCGTCCACCGTTCTTTGCCGAAAAGATCGTCCTTCCAATAAGCGGAAGCCCTGCCTTGCAAGGCATGGATCGAGGAATCTAGATTGATGGAGGATGGGTAATGGAAGTAAAATACATTAAAAATCAGTAACCACTGCAACAGGAAAATAGAAAAGTAAAAATGATAATTTAATGAATCTTGTTCATTGCAAATTCCAATTAAGACATTTTAGACATATAAAAGATATGATTGTATCTTGGACAAGATATTGGTTTAAAAGTAAACAAAATTATGATTTCATTAAAGATAAATAGATAGATCAAAGAAAATGTAAAAAGGATAAAAGATAATATTTTATTATTCCAATGTGCATCTTATACAACTTGTTTAATAATTTCTAAATCATGGAAAATATAAAAAAGATAAGAGATAATATTTTATTATTCATATGCATCTTAGTCTAAATTTATCTTTGAATACAAGTTATGAATTTTTTAAGGTGTGGGTTTTTCATATAAAAAACAATAGACATCTCATGAATAATTTTGCAAATTGCAATTCCGATGACTGAAATCAGTCATCAAATTCGTTTGAAATTCATAAGTTTCAATTCGTTTCACAAACTGTTATTTGGATTCCAACACGAACTTAGAAGAGAAATTTGAGCTTTGGGTGCACGATTGAAAGACAACATGGATTCCTGTTTTGGCATTTGAAAAGAAAAACCACATGAAAGGGTTGATTTGGGAAATAAGGAAATGATGGAATAAGAAGTCCTTTTCATTTTTTCATTATACAATTACAAATTGTTATTTTTTAGGTATGTATTTATTATGTGAATTTTTAAATAAGTGTATTTTCTATATTGATTTTATGTTAATAAACAATTATAAAAAAAAAAGCAATTAATGTGATAGTTGTAGTTTGTGGTAGTTGGAAAAAAACAGCCTCATGTGATAAATATACTTAGTGTGGCATGGTAATGTGCAATTTGTGTGACAGTCAAACTCCATCTCGCAGCTCAGAGCCAAGGTAATGTGCAAAAGGCCGAGGTAATGTGCAAAAGGTTTAGTGGAATTCCATTTGGAAGCTAGGATTTGAGCTAATATGTAGTCTGTGTGACAATCGGACTCCTAATAAACTCATCTAAACTCCTAATAAACTCCTCCATCTAGTTATTGAGAGTCCAGCTAATGTATAGTCTATACGACACGCCAATTAAATTTTGTGTTAAGTTTTGCTTATATGTACATTAAAAAAATTGGGTAGCCAAACCCAAAATCAATAGCTCTCAATAATTTCATAGAGGATGAATGGAATTTGTGTCATACACGGAGGATGAATGAAATTTATCTTACAATGTGTAGATGTTGCAATCTAGAAGGGTGTTGATTGACAATGATGAGGGGCTCAAGTTTTGGCAGTGCTTGCCAATAAAGATCGTTTTGCCTACGAGAATTTGAGGGAAATCCGAACCATGCAAGAATTCATAAATCTCAAGGAGCATGAGATGCTAATTTAAAGATTGTTGTGTGTTTTGTCATTATAGATTATGTTTTACAAGGCCTTACTTTTGAACCATTTCATTAAAGGTTCTTTCTATTTCATAGCATACAATAAAAAATTAGGTAACCAAATGCAATTCATGAACACTATTTTGATTGATTTTTATATTTTAGAAATTGGAGTTAATGAGAATATGTTTGGGTTTTTTTAGCTTGCAGAACTATGAAATACATTCCATCCCCACAGATCATGTCGCTGGTCATTTTAAATATTTTGGTGCATAGACTTATCCATTAACAAAACCGAGGTTTTCAATTATTTTCCGTCTAAGTTGAATTAGTTTCGAGAGTTTTGTTTGTTTGAATCATTTTTTACAAAACATGACCGACGATCAAATACTGGGTACCTCGGTAGTTTTTGCAAAATTTACCAATAGATGCCAATGTATTTCGATCTACTTAAATGCTAACATTAGAATAATATTTTTTAAGTATAGGTGTGGTTGATATTTCCAATAATAGAGACTATGTAAGATTTGTAGTCCACCTCATCACAATGTTGTTTAATGGGTTTTCCAAGGGTGTGAGGGCCAGGACGACAACTACTCTAATTATGTAATCATGTAGTATGGAGAGAAGATCCATCTTTGTAGTTATTATAGATTTCAGACACTTGTTGATGCAGGTGCGACCTGGATGGTTGGTTGTAGATTAGTGTATACAACGAAAATGAAACAAAAACACCACACGAGATGACTACTTGACACAAATTATGGCTTACAATTAAATAGCAACAATATATTTCCAGGAGGAATTACAATATGAGTCTTAGCTCGACTAGTCCGAATGCATCGACCAAACAACATACAAATGTGAGAGGGAATGCTACTCCCTCAATGCTCACCACACACAGTGTATGACCCGCATGCCTTACTTATAGAAATAAAACTTCCCTTTTCTATTCTCTTCCCAAAGGTTCCTTCTTTTGCATAAAGTTTCCAAAAGGACCCTTGTCTGAAAGCTTACTGGTATTTATAGTTGTGCCTCTATGCACATTACTATGCTCTTATTCTATAGGCTCACATGCCCTTGGGAACCACCATGGATGCATTAAATACACTCTTTGGCTCACTTCAACAGGTTTTCACCACTTGGTGTCCTTCAACAATTGCCATAATTGCTCTGCAACTACCCCAACTACTCCAACATCTCTGCTCCTCGGGATCCTTGATGTTTAGTTGGTGGTTATCTCATTGGTAAGTTTGATTCTTCGAATTTCTTTATCCTTTTGATCGGCATGGCACATCGACTGTTTCTTATAACATCTCATTGGTCGTTGACTACAACTAGTCGGAATCCTCTTGACTACTCCAGTCATTTCTCCTTCTCCTTTCGTCGACCTTTTCCCATTGCTCTTGGAGGTCATCGATTTTCCTCCAAGAACCCCATGTCATTCGTCTTTAACTATTTTCCTTAAGCCTACAAGCCCATGCATCAACCTCCTTGGGTTGAAAATAGTTTTTCTCACAACTTTGCAGTCTCTTGAGTTCTTCTTCTCGAATCCACATCACATCCTCTAAGTCTTTATTCACCCATCGAACTAGGTATTCTTTGTACCTGTATTCTGGTCCTCCCAACTTCTCATTCGTCGAGCACCTCTATGAATTCATCCCTTTGTTGAACTGGCATCTGACTCAGCAAGTCGTTTTTCTCCTATCCATCACTCGTCGACCCTTTCTCAAATGCATATAAGTTAAAAAAATTGAATGTCGGTGATATGCCCATACATTTAGGTAAATCTACCATGTAGGAATTATTCGATATTTTCTTCAGGATTCTACATGACCCAATTTTATTCAACTTCAGCTTTTTATATGTTCCTTTCGGAAACCTTTCCTTCCTTAAGTGTGCATATACTAAATCACCTTCTACAAAAGAATTTATTCATATTTTCATGTTGGCTCTCATCTTGTATGTTGTATTTCTATTCCCAAGTTTTCACTTCACCTGGGCATGTACCTCCTTCATGTTGTTGGAAAATGAATTCGTGTTGGCACTTTCACCCCCATAGGCATGGCAACTAAA
Organism: Pseudotsuga menziesii; assembly: GCA_001517045.1. Lineage (NCBI taxonomy): Eukaryota > Viridiplantae > Streptophyta > Pinopsida > Pinales > Pinaceae > Pseudotsuga > Pseudotsuga menziesii. Next base: position 80,046 of record LPNX010773965.1, on the reverse strand, counting down.
TCAGTGACCCCATGCAACCTTCTTCCTTGCAAAATATGGAATGGACTCATTCTTGTCAATCATTTCACTAAATTGTTGTACATGAATTCATCCTGCGCCAAAACATTTTCCCACTTCTTCAATTGATCAATAGTTAGGAACCTTAATAAATATCCCAAGCTCATGTTCATGACTTGATTCTACCCATTAGTTTGCGGATGGTATGTAGAAATTAACGGCAACTTTGTGTCAATATTCTTCCACAAAGTTCTCCAGAAATGACTCATGAACTTGGTATCTCTATATGAAGTGATACTCTTTGAAAACTCATGCAATCTCACAACTTCCTTGATGGCCAATACAACAATAGCCATCATATGACTTGTCCTCCAACACGGAATAAAGTGAGCTATCTTTGAAAATATGTTGACTACCACAAATATGTAGTCATTCCCTTTCCGTGTCTTTAGAAATCCAAACAAAAAATCCATGCTTATATCTTCTCATGGTGCAGTTGGTATGGATAACAGTGTATACAATCCCATATGTTGACTTCTTCCTTTGGCGTATTGTCACAATCGACATTGTTGGATGTATTTATTTACATCCGTTGTTGTTCTCAACAAATAATACTTCTCCTCGACCAACTCCATGTTCTTGTTGATGCCAAAGTGTCCTCCTAATCCCCCACTGTGTAACTCCTTGATCATATTATCCCTCATTGATACCCTAGGGATGCATAACTGATGAACCTTAAATAGATACCCCTCTTCGATGAAGTAATCCAAGTATGGAGTCATGTCTCTGCTCCATGGTTCCTTTGATGCTTTCCACACTTCAACAAAAACCTTGTCGAATTCATAGTCAACCTTCATCGATTCTAACCCAGTTGAATGTATTGTAGTTGTTCCCAATAATGTGACCCTTCGACTTAAGGCATCGTCTACCTTGTTAGTCATCCTTGACTTGTGCTTCAATACAAAGGTAGAAACTTGCATGAACTTAACCCACTTCACATGTCTGTAATTTAGCTTCATCTAGGTATTCAGGTACCTCAGGGATTTGTGGTTGGGTTTAATAATTTGGAAGTAGAGAAAATGTAAAAACCATAAAAGATAATATTTTATTATTTGTATGTACAAATGTGCATCTTAATTTAAATTTATCTTTGAATATAAGTTATGATTTTTTAAAGGTGTGGTGTTTTCATATGAAAAAAAATAGACATCTTATGAACATTTTTGAAAATTGTAATTTTGATTGTTGAAATTAGAGTCATCAAATTACTCTAAAAATTTGGTATTTCAATTCGTTTCACAAATTCTTATTTGGAGTCCAACACGAACATGAAGAGAAATTTGACCTTTTGTTGCAGGACTGAAAGAGAGAAGTGAAAAAGGGAACATGGATTCTAGTTTTGGATTTTGAAATAAAAACCATATGAAAGGGTTCATTTGGGTAATAAGGAAAGGATGGGCATAAGAAGTCCCTTACATTTTTCACTATATGATTACACATTGTTATTTTTAGGAATGCATGTGTACTTTAATAATGTGCATGCATTTATTATGTCGATATGTTTTTATATCTTATAGTTTTGGCGTGGAATACCATCTATGCTTTTCCCATATTGAAAGAGGATGTGACAAGTGTACTATCCATATTGATTATATGGGCATCGTTTAAAATTCGTAATAAAAAATTATAAAAAATAAAAATAAACTGATGTGATAGCTGCAGTTTGGGGTAGTTGGAAAAAAATGAAAAATATCTCATATGATAACTGCACTTAGTGGAAAGGTAATGTGCAGTTTGTGTGACAGTAAAAATCCATTTGGGAGCTGGGAGTAGAGCTAATGTGCACAAGGATTAGTTGAACTCCATTTGGAATCTAGGAGTCGAGATAACGTGTAGTCGGTGTGATAGTCGAACTCCTAATTAACTCCTCTAAACTCCTAATAAAATCCTCCATCTAGTTGTTGGGAGTTGAGGTAATGTATAGTCCATATGACATGTCGATTAAATTTTTTGTTAGGTTTTCCTTCTATGTAAATAAAAAACCAGGTAGCCAAACTAAAAATCGATAGCTCTCAATTTTTTTCACAGAGGAGGGATGGAATTTGTGTCATACATAAAGGATGAATGGATTTTTTCATATAACGTGTACCTACTCCAATCGAGAAGGGTGTTGATCGACAATGAATGGGGGCTCAAGTTCTACAGTGCTCTCCAATAAATATCAGTTTGTATACGATACTTTGAGGGAAAACTAAACCATTAATTTACATATGAGACTTTGACACAATTCCTCCGGGAACCTTTACAGACCCAACTTTGACCCAATTCCTCCAAGAATGTTTGCAAACAAATCATCTCTTTACTAGCCTTTATAGTAGCAACATGCTATGCTTCTGTTCTTGAAAGTGAAACAACCTTTTTTAGTTTTGAAATCCCACTCATTGTTGTTCCTCCCATAGTAAACTTCATACCATGTGGTGCTCCTCCTGTTCTCTTTATCACCAGCCATATTTGCATAAACATATCCATGTAGAACAATGTCTGAACCTCCAAAATATAATGCATGAGAATTAGTACCTCTCAAATACCCGAGTACTTCCCTCCCATTCTCTTTACCTATATTGTTCATATACCAACTCACAAATCCCACTGCATGTGCAACATTTGGTCTTGTGCATACCATGGAATATATTAAGATACCAACTGTTGATGAATAGTGAGCCTTACACATGTATTCTATCTCCTCCTATGTCGTGGGACACATATCCTTACTTAGTTTGAAATAGATGGCCAAAGGTGTACTAATTGGTTTTGCATTCTTTATTATAAACCTCTCCAACTCCTTTTCTATGAACTCACCTTGAGATAATGTCCATTTGTATTTTTTTTTTGTCTCTTGTTATTCTCATACCAAGGATTTTCTTTGCATCACCCAATTCTTTCATCGCAAATGATTTATCTAATTTCCTTTTGAGCACATGTATATCCTACAAGCTAGACCCTGAAACAATCATGTAATCCACATACAACAACAAGATGATATATATTCCATTACATAGCCTCTTGAAATAAACACAATGGCTAGAATGACATCTACAATAACCCTATTCTGTCATAAACTTATCAAATTTCAAATACCACTACCTTGGATCTTGTTTTAGGCCATACAAGCTCTTCTTCAATCTGCAAACCAAATTCTCCTTCCTTTTGACCTCATACCCATGTGTTTGCTGCATATAAATCTCTTCCTCTAAATCCCTATGGAGAAAGGTTGTATTTACATCTAATTGTTCAAGATGCAAATCTTCTACCGCCACTAGACTTAAAATAGTCCTAATTGAAGTCATTTTAACAACACGAGAAAATATTTCATCAAATTCTATACCTTTCTTTTGTGCAAACCCTTTTACAGCAAGTTTATCCTTGTACCACTTCTTTCCTCCATCTTCTTAATTCAACATGTAAATGCATTTATTCTGCAATGGTCTTTTTCCTGCAGGACACTCAACCAAATCCCAAGTCTGGTTTCTTACCAATGATTCCATATCCTAATTCATTCCTTGCTCCCACTTCTTTGTATTTTCTATCTTCATTGCATCTTCATAACATTTTGTTTCACCAGAATCAGTCATCAATAAGTAATACAATGAAGGAGAGAATCATCCAGGGGGTCTACTTAACCTGGTATATATTCTTACATTTGCAAGAGTTTGAGGTACCTATTGCTTCTCTTGTTTTTCTGGTACCTTTGGAACTTCATTTTCTTTGATTTCATCAAGAACTATGTGCTTTGTGTTTTCCTTTTCCTCTATATTTCACTGCAACTGATATTTGTACATAGCCATTTTCATTCAATACTACATATCTACTCCTAATGATTTAGTGATTTTCATATTCCCATAAGCGATAACCAAAATCATCAACCGTGTATCCAAAAAAGGTACATTTCTTGGATTTAGCCTTAAGCTTTGTTCTATTTTATTTATCAATATGGACAAATGCTTCACAACCAAAAGTTCTAAAAAATGAGTAGTTTACATATTTACCTATCCATGCCTCTTCTGGTTCCCACCATCTAGAGTGCTTGAAGGCCCTCTATTTATTAAATAAACAACAATATCTACAAAATCATCCCAAAACTATAAGGGAAACCCTGCATGCAATCTCATACAGCTTGCACACTCCATGATCATCCTATTCATCCTTTTTGATACACCATTTTCTTGTGGTGTTCTTGGGACTATATTCTCTCTATGAAACCCATAGTATGGATAGTAACTATCAAACTCCTTGTTGCAATATTCACCTCAATTATAATATCTAAGACATTTCAACATTTTCTTGTTTCATTCTCAACCAAATATTTCCACTTCTTAAAAGTATCATGTTGGGGCTCCGACCCTAAAGGTCCTTAGTTTTGGTAACTCCACGGTTTTTGAGGAAGTGTAAGCGGAGTTACAGCCTAAAATAGTCTTAGGGGTGTCGCGGGTGGGTCGAACCCCCTTTTTGTAATTAACCCTTGGGTTAAATATAGGGTTAGGGTTGTGGGCGCCCATGGTGTAAATCCATGGTTTTGTAACAGTGCGCTATATAAATAGGAACTTATGTAAATAAGTAGGGTTAGGTCTTGAATGATTATCTTATGAAGCTATTGTAATGCGAAGATAAGAGATTGTATAAGGGTTTTTGTAAGAAGGTTAAGTCCCAGCTGTGTGCGGGACGACCTCTGCAGCTGTGTGCGTAGAGGGGTTTTGTGGGTGAAAAGGAAGATCTGTAGCTGTGTGCGCAGAGGCTTGCTGATGTGTGTGCGGCTTTGAGGACTGAAGGGATCTGCAGCTAAGTGCACAGATCAGAACTATCGTTTTAGTTGTAAAGAGTTAAATAAAGCGTAGTTCTGTGGACGTAAGCCCTACACTGGGGGTGAACCACATGACATCTGGTGTTGTGGTTCATTTGTGTGATTTGTTATTATATTTTATGCACTGTTAAGTAAATAACTGCTAAAGTAAGACTGCTGTTAATGACTAGCTTCACTGTGAATTCCCAGATAAGGGTTGTGCAAGTAACTATTTATTTATCTAAACACGAAGCTGCATAATTGATATTACAAGCATTCTGTTAAGTGATTGTTAATAGTTAAAGACTAAAGGTATAGTAAGATTCTCTCTTCTGCTTGCAGAAACCTGATTCTGTGGCACCCCATAGCTGTTTAGGGTGAGACTGTAGCCTGTTCGCAGGCTGCTGCCGAAAGGACCAACACTGTGGGTCTTTTGTTGGTGCGAAGTTAAAGGTGAAACCTGGGTCTCCCCATTTAGGCCAACAAATTGGTTTCGTTGCCGGTTGAACTCAGTATCTGTTGAAGAGAGATCTATGTCGTACCTCAAGGGCTATGTTTTTGCGGCCCTCTGTAAAAGAAATTGGTGATTGGATCGAAGCGACCTATTTCAAGTTTGCAGAACAGGAAAACAAAGATCCCCATCGTAGCGCAGAACAATTTTTGCAAAGGTACGTCTTTTCTGATGTTCATGAAATTTTCTTTGGTTCTATACACATAGAGTTGCACCAGTGGTTATCCAAGTTAACAGAAAGGAGGATGAACTTCCAAGAAAATAATTTTCCTCCTTAGACACCCACGAGAATTGATATCTTGAAAAGAGTGAACAACACGATCTCGCGAGACGTAGATTTTTGGACTGCGCGAACTCTTGAAGCATTTGTGACGGAGTTCGCCATCGACACAATTACCTCCTTTAGCGAAGCTGAATGACAATTTTTCAAAGGACCAAGGGGTAAGTACTTGAACCTATTTAGTTTGAATATTAAAATACTATTCGATGAAAAAGGAATCTTTCTTATCGAATCAGATTGTTAGATCTAGTATTGCTAACCTATGATTGGAAGTGACTGGGACTGCGACGAGCAAAGTGGTTTGCTGTGAAATGGAAAAAGATATAAGAGAGATCTCGGCTCGTCCACTAAGTATACCCCTTTAATCTCTGAAGCCTCTGAGTCCACCGAGGTCCCCTCTGTTAGAAACCCTCCGATAACCCCATAGCAGAGACCTATTATCCCTGAGAACCTGTCGCAGTCTGAAACTAACCCTAGCCCGAGTATCCCTGTCGTAGGTCAGTCATCCCCAGCTAGTTCAAACCCTTCTTCCCCCCCTAGATCCTAGATGGCCCATGTTCATGATGACATCAAACTACCGGTTTTTAAAGGAACTGGGTCAAAAGATCCAGAACAGTTCTGGTTTTTGTGCGAAGCTGTGTCTACCGCGAAGAACATTACAGACATAGATGTTCTACGAGTGCAGATGATCACTTCTTTCAGAGACCGAGCCCTAACTTGGTTTATGAAGTTTGCTAGCATGCAGAATCCTGTCTTGGCTGACATCAAAGTAGCACTGATCCGAGAATTTAAGAAACCTAAATCAGAGTCGCAGTGCATCACTGAGTTAAAAGATATTTAGCAGCGGTGAGGCGAATCTGTGTGGGACTTTGATCAGAGATTCAAAGTTCTGCTTGACCAAGTTAGCTTCACGATTGGACTAGCACAACATAAGGAGTGGTTTATTGCAGCATTATTACCTCACATCAGATCTCCACTCATGCAACAGAAGGTTGCTGATCAGCAAGAGGCCTTAGAGATTGCCATAAAACTTGAAACTACACCTATCGAACATAATTCTGGTATAGCTCAAATTCAAGCGCAGCTCGCGGAGATGGCTTTAGAACTTCGCGACATGAAAAAAGGGAAAGCCACCCACGAAGAGGTATGGTGTATACATTGTCGAACAGAAGGCCACGACAAGGACCAATGCCCGGCACTGAGAAACTATTTGAATACTGGCGCACCAAACCCGCTGAATCCTAGTGTTCTGTACTGTGAGATCTGTCGAACTACTGGCCAACATCGACTGGAAGACTGCTATCTATTACAGAGGTATGTTCAAGTCTCGAAGAACCCTTACTGTAAATTCTGTAAGTCCGTGGGCCACAATGAAGATGAATGTCGTAGTTTTGACCTTATGAGGGAGCGGACCTACAACACTTATAGGATCTACCTGGATGCACAAGGAAATGATGGATATGGTTACCGAGGTGGTCGAGGCAGTTTTAGAGGCCGTGGTCGTGGTATGCCTGGTGGAGTTCGAGATCAGGTTATTTGCTATAACTGTAATCAGGCAGGACATCTAGATTGAGATTGTCAAAACCCAACCACGACATGACGATACTGCAGAGCAGTTGATCATGTCATCGAGCAGTGCCCACAGTTACTAGCTAAAATCCAAGAAAGAAACAACAAACCTAGTCCGAGTGTCCAGTTGATTGTTGTCGAACCACGACTGATCCCAGCTTTTAATGTTGTTACAAGAAGAGGAGCTACAACAGAGGCACAGTATCAGGTGAAGCAGCTTGACGAAGCTTGGGTTCGCAAGGCCGTAGAGAAGACTCCAGCATTTGATGTTCGACGTGAAAAAGAAACTTTTTTGGAGGCCCGACAAGACTTTGTTGATTCAGATTTACCAGCACCAAACAAGCAACATTAGCAGCTGCAATCCCAGGAAGACTCACAAGGCCAAGTAAGTACTATGTCATCGTTTTTACAGAGTTGCATCAAACTGTTAAGAAATCAGAATGCTTTAAATGAATTACAAAAATTTATTCAGTCTTGTGAACCTCATCAAAGTCCTGATAGCGAAAGAGCTGTTAGTAGAGTTAGAAGAACTGGAAGAGAGATGACACTACATGCTCAGGTAGGAGAGTATGACATGAAGGATATTATTTTAGATCTGGGTTCTGAAGTCAATATTTTAACTAAGCAAACATGGGAACAAATGGGAAAACCTACCCTTGATTGGTCACCTATAAAATTGAGACTATCCAATCAACGGAGGATTGTACCTTTAGGAAGATTTCCTCGGGTACCAGTGGATATAGATGGAGTCAGTACTGTAGCATGTTTTGAAGTTATTGAGATCATTGATGATAGTAACCCCTATCTAGCTTTGCTAGGAATTGAGTGGGCAATAGATAGTGATGCAGTTATCAATCTTAAAAAGAGACAAATGACTTTTGAAGGGAAGGGATTGAGAGCTATACTACCATTGGATCCTTCTCAAGGAGAAAGTTATACGGAGCCAGTCAGAGAGGAAGATCAGGATATTCTGGACCACATCTATAATACACAGCTAAAGAAGAAGATTATGTCGATCCTAATGCTGAAGGTGTAATGGATTGGCAATGTGATAGTTTCTGCATGTTTGACTCAGATGATGGTCTAGAGAGTTGGCAGAATCGACTATATGAGCTACATGGCCATCGGTGCGCATGAATTACCAAATCTCTTAGATTCCTTAGTGCACAGGTCAGAGACTTTCCTACATATGATGGGTTGACAGATCCAGGAAAATTCATTGCGTAGCAAGTGCCAGAATCACAGAGAATGCAGACTCTGGAAGCAGCATTAAGAGCTACAGCAGCGAGATGGTGGAAAGGCCACAGGAAGTACATTCATAGTTGGGAATCTTGCCAGAAATTTCTATGCCTCCGATTCCTAGACCAATATCAAGGGGTGCGAAGTACGTTCAATGGGCAGAACAGTCCTCAGGAACATTTGACGCAATGTTATGCAGCATGGGAACATGTACCTCACGAGGAATGGGTGCATAAGTTTGTGCACACGTTGGAACCTATAGCCAAAAACTGGTATACAAAGGTCGAGCTTCGACACGGTACTGTAATTTGGGATGATCTTGTTGATAGTTTTATACTTACATTTTCTGTTAACGAATTTTTCCCTACTTTAGATGCAGATGTCAGACTGATCCATGACAAGGCAGTTGATGATCAAGAAAGAACTGAGTACCAAACTAAGGAGCAGAACCAAGAAGTTAGTGCACCAAACCTAATAGCCCCATCACAGATCTTACTAGGATCGACCGCGGAGCAATGTTGTACCAAGGCTGCCCATTGTGACGAAGCTAAGACAGTGATTTTACTGGAGCACAAAAACACGACAAAGCTTAAAATCCAGCCATTGGAAAATAGCCAAATTGGCAGCATGGGCACTTTAATTACCTTAATTGTTTGTACTAATGAGATCAGGGAAAATCCTGTACCCGTCGGACAAGATTTTTATCGGATTTGGTGCCTTAAATGCATCGTCCTAACAAATTTGATTGATAAAGTGTATAAGAAGATCCCTAAGTTGGAAAAAAACACATTCTGCATTTCCTTGACACTTACGAGTGAACCCATGATGGCCAAGCAAGAGCTTCAGGATCTAGTAAGAGAGTTCGAACAGGGAGGTCTCCAGAGTCGTTCTGATCCCCCACATACCCCTGTGCCCCGTGAAGAAGCTCACCCAGCCCCGCCACGGTCGATGCAGACATGGTCCGCCAGGAAAAAGTTTAAACCTGAAGTTCGTTCCAAGCGGAACGAAGACCGACATAGGAAATCAGGGCAAACATCGGGGACTCATCAGATGGATACGCCTAGTTCAGCACAGGTCCCGCCTGGAGAAGAAGAGCACATTGAACCACAAAGGCCACCGTATCTCCAGCCCGTCTGGCCAGGCATCCAGCCACCCCGATGGACAAAGTAGTTTACATTAAGCACACCCTCGCTGCCACCGGGCGTACAGCTGGTTGGCACCATGACAGGAAAAATAGACCGGCTCAAGTATGCCGACCATGACACAAATGATCATAGCAAGTTTCCATAGTTCGCACCTGCTCAATACTTGCATCGCGTCAAATACCCAGACAATAACGTGACACTATTGGAAGTGCGACAGTGGGCTGTCAGCTTGGACACAGCTAGCCTGTTAAAAATGCTTGATATTCCTCATTTTGGGTGCAGCACACAGGTGACCGTCGTGGTTAAACAGCTGTTAGCATTAGTACATGACAACCACATGTGGATAGGAGACCAGCAAATTCCTATCAATGCCGAGCTTATTCATAAGATAACAGGGTTACCGATAGCAGGGCCTGATCCGAGCACTGAATTTCCATCAAAACATAAGGATACGAAGCTCGCGCAGAGCATGAAGGACCGTTTTGGCCTGACCAAGGGGAAATGAGGGTATCACACTTCCACAATTGACGAAAAGAACATTCGCTTCACAGCTGAGCTCTTAGCATGCAAACTCCTGCGAAAGTGCAGGCCCAGTGAAGTACCTACCCTGGTTATCAGAATCGCCATAAACTGCGCTGAGGGTTACACTTACAACTGGTCATATCTTGCGAGGGAATTCTTGGAAGATGCCCGTGATGCGCAGGAAAAAGGTAGACCTTTTCATTATTCCTGGCTATTAATACTTATTGCATTAATTGGGTGGAAAGAACCCACTGAGGCTCATTTCATGGAGGCACCCCCAGGCATGCTGGGTGCAGTAAGATACGCATCCCTTTGGCTGTCGTCCGACAGAACATCTCAGCAGATGACAAACACTATGTTCGCCTTTTATGGCATGAGTATACACTACGAGATCTTGCGAGTACCACGACTTACCCATGAGCTGTTCTCTCAATATCAAGGTGCTGCGAACTTCAGTGCCGACATGCATCATGTTTTCATTCAAGCCCGTGCAGATCCAATACATCAGTGGTTTAAGTTACCCTATGTAGTAACCAAAACAGACATCCTGGGCATAGTTCAACAGTGGCCGGCTGACTGGTTGAAAGATGCAGGAAAAAAACCCACCATTCCAGTTCCCCCTGTTACCCATACAGGTGCAGGTACCAGTTAGACGCAGCAGCAAAACCCGCTAGAAGACAGCGAAGACCTAAGTGACTCGCAGCAAGATGGAAATGGCCAAGGTGGAGATGGCGACCATGAAGAAGAGGATGAGGATTCGGTCAACACTCTATCAGATCTTAATCGATCAACTAAGCGCAAATCGCTAGAGGTAGAGGAGGTAACCAAGCCTCAGTCCTGCAAGAAGACAAAAGCGTCGAAGGACAAAAATCTAGACGAAGGAGTCACTGTGACGTTGGAAGAGCTTGAGCAAGCCCTCGACAAATCTACTGAAACACTAACTCACAAGTGGTCACAGTTCGCAGATGTGCATCTTGTTGTGCTCATGGGCGTAGCAAACAGGGTATCAGAGCTGAAAGAGTTAGTAACAAAATCAGTGATGAGTACAGCGCCAAGTAGTACCCCAGCACCTGCGCAGCAGGATATGAGGCAATGGCCGACCAGAGATAATAGGGGCCAAGTGTCGAGCGCAACTCTCATACTGGCTGATGCATATTTCCGGCCGCAGATGAGTATGACAGTTGGGATTGACTACACTAAGCTGTCTATGACAGAATTGCACCTCTGCCAGCTAGCCATCACGAAGGAAATCCACGCCCGAGATCACTATTCTCAAATTCAGTTGGAAGACACCTTGAAGCAAATCCAGAATGTCGCAGCAAGGCTGGAAGAAGTTGCACAAAAGAAGAAATAGGTTGAACATAAAAGAACTACACTGGCGCAAGCGCTGGATGAGGCATGTCAGAGTCTTCCTGACTTTGACATCCAAGACGAAGAAGAACCCAAGCAGAGAATTACCAAGCTGAGAGACTATGCCCAACAGTATCACAGTGAAATTGAAAAGTTAAAAATAGAACACCAGAATTAGATCGTAGAGCTTCAACTCCGCATCCCTCTAAAAACTCCACCTGAGGTCCAAGAACAATGCCACAGGGACATCCAGGCCTCCGCAGCAAAGATATCAGATATTGTGGGCAGCACAGCAAAGCTGCTGGAAGATAGTATTGAAGCATGGGAGAACCTATAGGACCACCTAGATATAGGTAAGGTACAAGAAACCATCAATCTGCGACAGGCAGAATTAGATGCAGTCAGAGCAGAAATTAAGACACTGCCTCCTATGCAGAAAATCGTTAAGGTGAAGCGAAGCAAGGAGCTCCAACAGGAAATCGACTCCTGCAGGACGAAGGTAACACTACTGGAAAATTCACTACAGCCACTTGTTGATGAAGCATTGGAATTGAGCAATGATGCGGAGAGTCAGCTCAAAATTTTGAATAACTACGATGCTTTTGCGCAGGAAAAGGCTAATGAAGTATCATCCTCAGTATTACAAGAATTGGTGGAAAAAGAGAAAGCAGCTGATGACATTATACACAACCTCAAAATTTGTTTCGATACCCTTGCAAAGAAGATTCTCCCACCAGAAGAGTCGCAGAGTGCCCTGGGATGGGTCACAAGTGAGTCTTAGGGGCCTGTTGGGGCTCCGACCCTAAAGGTCCTTAGTTTTGGTAACTCCGTGGTTTTTGAGGAAGTGTAAGTGGAGTTACAGCCTAAAATAGTCTTAGGGGTGTCGGAGGTGGGTCGAACCCCCTTTTTGTAACTAACCCTTGGGTTAAATATAGGGTTAGGGTTGTGGGTGCCCATGGTGTAAATCCATGGTTTTGTAACAGTGCGCTATATAAATTTGAACTTATGTAAAGAAGTAGGGTTAGGTCTTGAATGATTATCTTATGAAGCTATTGTAATGCGAAGATAAGAGATTGTATAAGGGTTTTTGTAAGAAGGTTAAGTCCCAGCTGTGTGCGGGACGACCTCTGCAGCTGTGTGCGCAGAGGGGTTTTGTGGGTGAAAAGGAAGATCTTCAGCTGTGTGCACAGAGGCTTACTGTTGTGTGCATGGCTTTGAGGACTGAAGGGATCTGCAGCTGAGTGCACAGATCAGAACTGTCGTTTTAGTTGTAAAGAGTTAAATAAAGTGCAGTTCTGTGGACGTAACCCCTACACTGGGGGTGAACCACGCGACATCTGGTGTTGTGGTTCATTTGTGTGATTTTTTATTATATTTTATGCACTGTTAAGTAAATAACTTCTAAATTAAGACTGATGTTAATAACTAGCTTCGCTGTGAATTCCCAGATAAGGGTTGTGCAAGTAACTGTTTATTTATCTAAAAGCGAAGCTTCATAATTGATATTACAAGCATTCTATTAAGTGATTGTTAATAGTTAAAGACTAAAGGTACAGTAAGATTCTCTCTTCTGCTTGCAGAAACCTAATTCTACGGCACCCCATAGTTGTTTCGGGTGAGACTGTAGCCTGTTCGCAGGCTACTACCAAAAGGGTCAACACTGTGGGTCTTTTGTTGGTGTGAAGTTAAAGGTGAAACCCGGGTCTGCCCATTTAGGCCAACATATCAAACACATGATATTCAATATCTAATGCATAAACCCAAGTTTTTCTAGTTGCATCATCAATAAAAGTAAGATAATATCAACATTTTCTTGTCTCATTCTCAACCAAAGATTTCCACTTCTTAAAAGTATCAAACACATGATATTTATATCTAATGCATAAACCCAAGTTTTTCTAGTTGCATCATCAATAAAAGTAAGATAATAACAAGAACCACCAAGAGATTGTACCTAAGTTGATCCCCATGCATTTGTAAGAGCAAGCTCTAACTTTTCACTCTTCTTCTATTCCCCAACTCTGATAAATCTAGCTCTCTTATGTTTTTCCATAAACACAGTTCTCACAGAATTCCAAACTTACATGCTTCAGATCTATAAGCAATTTCCTTGAGTAAAGAATCTGCATCCCCTTGTCACTCATGTGTCCAAGTGTATGATGCCACAACGATGCACATGTTTCTGTGGAAGCTACAAAGATAGAATAATCAGTATTATGAGGACAGAAATACAATGTACCTATCCTATCTCCTTTTTCTATTACTAGTGCTCCTTTAGTGATTGTCCACCATGTTTTTCCAAATGTAGAAAAACAACCGTTATCTCCCAATTTCCCTATTGAGATTAGATTTATTTTCATAGTAGGAATATTCCTTACATATTTTAGTAGCCATTCATTTCCATTATTTAACTCAATCTGTACCTTACCCATTCCAACAACTTTACATGGTTCATCGTCTCCCAATAAAACATCTCCAAAATACCAGGAACATAAGCATGAAATAATTTCATATGGTGTGTAGCATTACATGAAGTCCATGAATCTACTACCCAGTAATAACTAGTATTATATAATGCAAGAAGCAATGCATCTTGTAACACATTACCTACTACATTTGCTTCCTGATTAGTCTCCTACTTCTCGTCTCCTTTTTTCTTTGTATCTCTACATTGTTTCTTCAAATGTCCTCCCTTACCACATATCCAACACTTAATATTTCCCAATCTTGAATTGGCTCTACCCTTTCTAGAATTGTTGCAATTACCTGGGCTCCTTCCTCTCTCCCTTTGCCTTCCCTTGCTCTCCATGGTCAATGCATTACCTGATATCACCTGTATTTTTCTTCGTATTTCCTCGCTAAGAATAACACCAACAACATCATCAGATTCAGGAGTGTTTGAACCAGGGACATAGTTACTTACATTCATGACCAAGCCATTCCAGCTTTCTGGAAATGAGAAAAGGATTAGAAGAGCCCTAATCTCATCATCAAAGTTCACTTTTACAGATCTTAGATGATTAGTTATCATATTAAATTCATTTAAATGATAATCAATAGATCCACCTTATAACATCTTCGTATTAAATAAACGCCTCATTAAAAATACTTTGTTGGAACCCAAGGGTTTTTCATAGAGCTTATCCAATGAGCTCATCACACCCTCTATTGTCATTTCTTTAAAAATATTAAAAGCCACCAACGAATCTAGGAGCAACTCTATTGTCCCTAGTGCCTTTCTATCAATAACGTCCCATTGTTCATCCTTCATAGTCACTGTTTTTTTTTGTTTTTCCACCCAACGGTAGGTATAGATCCTTGTAACACCCCAGTTTGACCCTGTTTGCATTAAATTTATATGATGTATATATTGTAATTAATCCTGGTGTGGAGCTACAGCAAAAAGCCCCACCATGGATTATCATTTTTATGTTCCAGTGATTAAACTCATTGCCGATGGTATTTTGTGCTAGCCAGCACAATATAATTTTAAACATCATGTAAATATGCAATTTAATTAAAAACCCACAACCAACTATGTCAATGCAACAAATAATGAGATGGGGGCATGATTCCTAAGGATAAGGAGGGGGGGAATATTTAACCTTTGGGGCCAAGGGGAAAAGATAAATGTCAAAGGGGGTACCCATCAAAACGGTCAACTACCTTTCTTGTCTTATTTACCCAATCATTTATTACTTTCAGAAGTTGGTTGAGTTGGTTATTGCATGGGATGGGCAAGGTATGACAGCCCAAATTCGAATTTGAGAAGCCATTAGTTTTTGGGAAATGCTTTTTCACTTCTTGAGGAAGTAAAAACCCAAAAACGTATGCCATTTTACCATGCTTTCACGTTTTCATGTTTTCCTCACCATTTTTCCTTCAGATGACCTCTCTCAGGCATCCAGAACTTCCTGTGTGTGTGTGTTTTCATTCCACATTTTTGGTTGTTGGATTCATTTTTCCTATGGATGGGAGGTTGTTTTTGTAATGCCAGGGATTGGGTTGGTTTTCCTCACGTCTTTGGAGATGCCAGTGCATTTTACACTCACTATTTTGCAGTTTCATGTGTTTTTACCATGGTTGTGAAGTGTTTTTGTTGACTTCTAGTGGCTGGGATCTCTGCTGGACTTTTGGTGCCGTTTCCACATGCCCATGGTGGGGATTTTCATTTTTTTAGTGTTTCCCAATGAGTGGGAGAATAGAGCCACGAATTTTGGGTGTTGTTGAAGTTGTTTTGGCCATGTTAGGGCCATAAACGACTATGGAATTCAAGTTGCTCAGCCTTAGTTGTTTCTACCTAGTTTCCATACCCGATGTTGGTCCTTGTGGTGTTTTTCCTTCAGTCCAGAACTGTTGTTGTTATGTGCAGACCGTTTTTTGGACTTTGAACTGTCTTTGGGTGTGGAAATGGAGTCTGAGCTTGCTTGAAAAACCTAGTGTGTACAGGATCCTCACAGATATAGCTAGAGGGATGGATTTCTTCTTTACACCCTTTGAATAGCACTAGAAAGGAAGGCATAGCCTGAGGGACTGTGTAGCAGAGAAGGGGATGCTTGCTTATGTTGGGTGTGTGTGGATGTTTTAGAAGCTAGGCTAGTTCTGGTGCAGGTTTCCATAGCTCTTGGATTGAGCTAACTATCTTAGCAGCCAACCTTTCCAGCTCCCTATTAGCCTGATAAACCCAACTGTGTTGGCTTGGCTGAGTTTTGTGTATCCTTGGCTATGTATGAGCCTATTATTTTCCCCTTATTCCTTGTGGAATCATGCCCATCTCGGGGGTGGAGGTATTGTTGAGTGATTGATGAGCACACTAGACTATGGTTGGGTGGAACATTGCAGCGACGTAGCTGGTTGTGGGACAAGATTCTTCTAAGATAAGTATTATTGTGTTTAAATCCTTGCAACTGTGTTTATTTTATAATCCATATGAACATGTTAAATGTTGTGAATGAATGAAATTTCTTCCACCGTTTGATAATAATTTATGCATTTGTGTATTTTTAAGTTCAATGCATTTTATTTTATGTTCATGGGGCTAGATATCCTGGAATGTTAGCATTATAGTCACGCATCCTCTCGCTGGTAGAAGGTTGGGGACGTGACAATCCTTCTGCTATATATAGTCCTCCATTTTCATCTTACATGACTGGTATTTTTTTACGTTAAATTTCTTGACCCTAAACTTTCCTTATTCTTGCATTGCTCTCATTTGAACCACGAACCCTTCTTTCCTGTGAGTTTAGCAGCCAAATAGGCCTTTGGATTTGATACCAATTTTATAAAATAGGATCGCAGAGAAATAATGAAAAACAATTAAACAAGATGCAAATATTAAACACATTACACGAGAGAGACAAATATAACATGGTTCACCCAAGATGGGATATGTCCACACAGAAATTTCTAGTCCTTTATTATTATACCGTCCAACAAAAATGAAGGGATACAACCTGCAACAATCCCACTGCTTTCACTCTCTCGTAGTCTCTCTCACACAATCACAGAGATTATTTTACAATGCTACAATAAAATACATAGTTGTATTACAATGTTTTCCTTTTATAGTAGAATTAGCATGGGAAACTACCACAGGTCACCCAATACCACGGGCCTGCAAACTATTGGCCAATAAACATCCTCAAACCCCTATAGAGGGGACCGCTGGCCCCCGGACCCCCCATGGATCCAAGCAGGGGGATGATGTCTCCTTGCATCCCCCTACTGGAATGAGTGTGCAATAAAACAGGGGTACAAACATAGCTAAACAATAACATATCTGAATCAAGAAGATCAGGTTGCACAACCAACAAGAGTATTTCTTTATTCACTTAAATGGAAGATCTTCTTTGTAGTGCAAGGATTTCTCCTTTTATTCATTATTTCGATGAGGACAATATTCTCATCTTTAGTGTACACAACCTTGATTTGGATGCGCCCCTCTTCTTGAATCGAGGCCGTGTTCTTGAAAATCTTGGTCAGTGTATCAAAACACTCCCTTGCGATCTTCAATGGAATGATAATTGACATGAGGTTATCATTAATCGAATCAAAGATGACATGCTTGGAATTTGCTTGATTCTTCTTGAAGTTGATTCTCCCTTCATTGGTGGTAGGATCCTCTACCACTATGGATACATAACCATCAAGGTTATGCTCCTCGACAATATTCAACTCCCTTGTCTTCCATGTGTTGAAGTTGGAAGTACCTTCAAGGATATCTTCCAGTTGAATAGAGATCGATGTCATGGATGAAATATTTTTCTCAAATCTTCAAGATCTACGTAGGATTAGCTTGCTGCAAAAAAACTAAACCCTTTCATGCCCTATTCTTTGATACCATGTTGATGCTTGAGCAAAATTAGAGATGCTTGAACTTTAAAACTATTATTGATCAATTTCAGCACATATGATTCTCATAAATCAACCACATATATATAAATATTATAAATAAATCATCCACATAAAACAACAAACCATAAGAGACAAGATACACCCTGGGAAAACCCTCCAAACACGGAGGATGAAAAACCTAGCGATTCTTTGAGTATGATATATAAATTTGCAAAGAATGGTTTACAACACATAAGCAAATTTCTTCATATTAGATATCACAACAATCGATAAGAGAGATCGATTGTAACCCTACAAAAACAACTATATGCAACTATATTGAACTTGCCATATGCCTAGCATATTAATAACAAGCCAAAAATCCTAACATGGATAAGGTAACACATATGAGGCTCAGTAAACAAACTGAATGTACCACATAGTTCTTTCACAAGGAGGATCTAACTAGAAATCCCTCCATAAAAACATTAGCATCCTTCCTTTCCTCAATTAACTTTGACTAAATGTTAATTGTCTTGATCTGAAAGTGAACTGACTTAAACTAAATGTTAAATCACTTGAACTGAATGTTAACTGACGTGAACTGAATGTTAACTTTACTTCAACTGAATGTGAAGTGAACTCAACCTTTAACTGACTATCGATCACTTGGTTAACAATATAACTTAATTGTCATCAGTGCTTCACTCTTAGTTCCATCCATGCACAATTTATATTATTAATTTGTTCATGGATCTATTTAGTTAGCGGATGCATGTTGATTGATGAACATTAAGCTCTTATTTACTTAACTAATTACATTCATTGATAGTTCAACTCATGCTTTGATTGAGGCATTGATTAAGGAATTCATACTTTACTTAAGCTTTATAACTTGAATTCACTTAGACATTTGCATGGGAAATTTGAATTCTCTTTTTCTATGCTTTATCTCATTATCATTAAATAATTAATGCATAGTCCATATGTGTATTATTTATCCATATTATCATATCATACTTAGAAGAAATTTTCCATACATATTGATGATCATATAATTACCCCGGTCCATATAGTGATATGTTAAAGTAATTCACTCTAGGGGTAGATAAGACCTAAAGGATACTTATAGCACTCAGTGACCATGACTAGCAATATATCAAGTAGTATAACCACCTCAACAAATGTAGGTCCACCATCTTGATACAACACAAGATCATTTCCACAATTTCAGATACATTTTCATAGGGTACCTTCTATGATAATACTTGATTTGATATTACTCATAAACATGGATAATTTCAGGGGCGAATTTTATCCCATGGGCTATTTTTAGGAGTTTTTCCCCAAAAAAAATATTCACCATTTTGCATTTTTTGAAGCCCTGTTTCACCCAATTTTGATGGGGTAAACTTTTTTCACCCTAAAAATCTCCAAATTATTATATAAAGGATTTAAAATCCTTGGAAATTAAAATATTTTTTGAAAAATATTGCCAAACATTTTATAGATAGAGTTTTAAGAATTGGAAGATTTTCCAACATTTATACACTTTTAAATAAGTATGGTTCCTTAAAATCATCCCTGCTCACAAATCTAGTCTTAATATTACTCACAAATCTAGTCTTGATATTACTCACAAGACTCAACTTGATATTAGTCACAAGATTTACAATACAACATCACCAATTCAATCATATGAGGATACAGAGGACTTGATATGACTCACAAGTCCGACTTTATATCACTCACAAGTCCAGAGAATGACTCTTGATGTTGTACAATCAACCATTGTTTAGATAGAACTTATGATTTTAGGGTTCCCTGCAAGTTGTCGATTCTGACTTCGCTCTTCTTGAAAGTTGTAGTTTATTTATTTGTAAGAAGAGTATTGTTTGTTTTCCTCTTAACTTTGATGCTTGTCATAACGAATTCAGTGATGTGGGTGACAGTAAGATATTTGAGCCACTTGAGGAATGTTTGTCCGAACTTCAACTTAAGGTTCTTATGGTGATTTATTGATCAATACATTTTCCATATAACCATTTTCCAGAATTTGAACATGGATTGGGTATGTATTGGTTTATTTTTTTGACATCTAAATTTGTATTAATGATGACACTAATTCAATGGTTTCAGTCATTATTTCTCTTTCCATAGTTTGAACATCCTTTGCTAAGGATTTGTCTAGCTTCTTGGCTTTTAATTTTTTATTTGTTCCATCAACTTCGGATTATAATTTTTAAACTGGTGATTTTATTCTTTTGTTCCTATTAGTTTCCCTTCCATGTCTTGATTGGATTTCTTCATTTTTAAAGATTTTTTTAACTTCCATATTTTCGAATTAACACTTTGTAATGGTTTTTTATTCATAAGATTTATTCAGTATGGGTTGACAAGGTTTTATTGATTTATGTGGTCTCCAACTTATGCGCTTTTTAATGTCATCACTTTGGTGTTCGAGTTATTTTACCAGTTGCTAACATTGGCAAAGTTTTTTATTCTTGGCATCCTAATTTTTCTTCGATTTGTGCAACTTCCTTGTCCTTGTCCATGAGGATTTTGTTCAAGCAATTTAATCCTTCTTATATATCTTCATAGCTCTCATGTGATGGTTCTTCTGTTGTATTTTGTAATGAAGGGTCTCTCAATGATGATTCATTTATTTTGATTTTATTCTTCCCCTGCAAGAAGATCGTGACTTTATTTTTTGCATGGAAGGTGATGGTACCCAATGTTTCCATCCAGTTAGATCCCATTATTATTTTGGTAATACCATTGTTTATAGCTACAATGGTAAATTATGATGTAAGAATATATTTACCAATATATAAGTCTAATTTTTTTATTTTCTCTCCCTCCCATATTCCCCCAAACTGTTAGTAAACCCATATTCCCCTCTCTCACTCTATCTCTCTCTTCTTCCCATAACCCTTATTAACCCCCTCTCTCACTCTCTCTCTCTCTCCTCTTCCCCATAACACTTAATAACCCTCTATCTCACTCTCTCTCCCATGTTTCCCATAACCCTTATTAAACCCCTCTTCCTCTCTTCCCCCTGACCCTTACTAACCCCCTCGTACCATATTCCACCAAACCCTTACTAATCCCCTTTTCCCCTCCCCCCCCTCTCCCATATCCACATAACACTCAATAATTCCCTCTTTCACTCCCTCAATATATCTATCCCCTCTTACCCTTAACCCTTATTAACCCCCTCTCTCCCCCTCATCCCTAACCTTACTAGCCTCCTCTCTCACTATATATATCTCACATATTTCCCCTAATCCTTACTAAACGCACTCCTNCTCTCTCTCTCTCTCTCTCTCTCTCTCTCTCTCTCTCTCTCTCTACTACTGCTAACTCCCCTCCCAATTTCTCTCCCCTCTTCCCTCTAACCCACACTAACTGTAATGTCTCCAATCAAATAATTTTTAGATAAAATATTAAGTTGGAATATCCAATTTCTAAGGGTTATGAGGGAAAATTAAAATATTGATATTTAACCCCAAGGCCTATAGTTTCTCATGGATATTCAAAATTCTAAATGGATGATGGAAAATATGCCAATAAAATATGGAAAAATCATTAATTCTCCAAAATGAAGTGGCATGTGGTCCTAGTTGGACTTGGGCACACATGGGTGGATATGTGGGGTCCATATGAGGTAATATTCCTCCACTACATGTGGAACCATACTCAAATTCGAATTTTGAGGGGTAAGAAACTCCCATGGGGAATGTGAATAGTCAGAAGACTATTTCTGGTCAATGACAAATTCTATGACAACCCTAGAACATCTTATGACACTTATGATAGATTATCTTACAACTATTATGATATTTATGAAATGTAAGAGCTAAAAATAGACCCAAAGAGTGATTTTGAGGTGTGTGGGGCATAAGGAATATTCATGAAGGATTCCAAGTCGAAATTCATGAAGGAGATCAAGCAAAATCAAGACAAGTGTCACTTGGGTTAAGGTAACAACAAAGATTAATAATAATTCGATTTAATTGCACTAAGAGGAGAGAAATTTTAGTTTCGTGGAGGTAATGGAGGCCAAATATGTTATTAGAATAGAACCAATTCTATTTGGGTAAGTTTTTAGTCATTTTTCATTTGCATCTTTGCAATTTTGGAGAGCTTTAGCTTGTCCTTGCATGGTGGTTATTTACCTTCCCTGCCATTGGACCAATTTTAAAGGTGAAAGATCCCTATCCAAGTTGGTTGGAGGAGAGGCCGTTAAAAACCATTATTAGAGATTAATTAAGGTTTTTTCAGGTATTTTTTATTCCCCTTTCAGTTTGAATTCATCTACCTACCATTCCTTTCTCTACTATATCTTCACCCAGTCTTCTCTCAATGTCCATATTCTATTGTTGATGGTGCACTCATAGTTGTGTAGTATTGTGGAGGACGATTTATTGAATCCATGGTTATGTTATATGATTTATATCATTTTAATGAGATGAAAATTTAATCCATATCTCTAAATACCATACCTTTCATGTAATATTTCCAAGCAAACTATTTATTCGATTTAATTTCCCCTCTATCCTCACATGTAGTTTTTGGAGCGATTTTGTATTTATTTTAAATTAGATTTTTTCCAAGTTTTGATGATGTTTTGAGATTCACAATATTTAATATTTATTACCAAAATATTATGCCCAATACACTTTGATTTTTTACTAAATATTATGCAACAAAACTCATGTCCATTGTTAACAATTTTCTCACAATTTTTTTATGTCTCACAACATGTTATTTTGGGGGAGTTATAGGAGACCCTAAAACATGAGTTAATGATGCATGTTGGTTTCCCTTAAGGTCCTCTATAAATTCCAAATATATTATCAAAAAATAGATAATCTCTTACAATGTTTGGGAATCCAAAAAGTAACTAGACTAGTGGGGTTTTTAACCATTGAATTCACCTAGTAGTCGTTCCCTTCCTTCCTCCTTGAGAAATGCAAACCATGAATGATTATAATGAATGTATAAATGTATAATAGATTCAGTAGGATGTACTAAGACACATAAATCCATTCCTTACATAATTCAGAATCATTTGGGATCATTTGGAACAATTTTGGTTTCACTAGTCCAAGGTTAAAAAATTGGCCAAAATGGAATAATTTTTCAAATTAGGGATATTACAGTGGTATCAGAGCACGATAATTGCACCTATAAATTGGATCATCAATTGAAGAGAAGAAATTGAAACCATTTCTTGGTCAAATTATGAGGAAAATTCCTTTTCTACCTATGTGAACGAGGAATGTGAATGGTATGAGGAAGATGTGCCATCATACATTACTTTATCTTACATCATAGTTATAGGTGATGCATACTCATGTGATAAAATCTATTAAGAATGTCCCACTATGTTCAGTTTAGTAGATGGTTTAATGCACAATGGGAAGAATCTAAAAGAACCTATTGAATATCTCCTATATTATTGTGCATTGAAAGATGGATTTTTGAGGACTATATATTTTTTATCATACTACACAGTGTTGCAATGGGAAGCTTGTTATTGACCCCCTGGGAGTGTTCTAGTAAAGATAAGATTGCAAAAATGGTGAATGAAGTGTGAAAGAAGGTGGTGACTATATGTTTACCACCCAAATCTCATATTTATGAGGAGGGTAGGTATGTGCACCCTCAACTTTCCACAGTCAGAGATAGGACTCATGAGCCACCTAGTTATTCAAGTGGTCAGTCAAAAGAAGAGTTCCATTAAGAGGTTCGAAAGTCACCACAAGGTGACTCTAAAGGAAGAAAGCACACAATATTTACTGATGGGGATTATGTAAATCAAGAACATGAAGAATTCACCACCTATACTAAATATAAATATCATTCAAAAGAAATAGACCACACTTTGGACATGGATCAAAGACCATCTACTGATGGATGCTTGAACTATGAAGGAGTACCTACTTATGGGTTCTCACAACTTTATGTTGATTACATAGAGATCAATTTTGGAAGATTTGTTGAAATACAAAGCTATCATGAGCATGAATATGAAGAGCTCGTAACAGATAAATAAGAACCAAGATCACATTTCCCATCGTCACTTGAGCTTCCATGTGAATTTGATCCTAAGAAAAAAAAAGAAGAGGAGGTTCTCTCTCATGAACCATCTTTCCTTGCAGGGTATTTGATTCTCCTAAGAGCTAAGAGATTGATTTTCTAGGTAAGACACATGACCATGAACTTAATTCCCTTGCGGGGACCGAACCCTTTATCCCTTTATCTCATGAGACTATGAGCTAAGGAAAGCACTTATTAGATTCAGTTGTTTTCCTGTGAAGCTGGAGCTCGAACATTGCCCATTTCTCCTATGAGGTGAGTGAAAGGAATATCTAGGAGGACCTTAGAATACTCCATGACACTCAAGCATTGGTTTCAATTAATTATTGGAGAGTTTCATCATTGGAGGATCCATCCTTCCTTGAAGACATGGAGAAGATTCAAAGAAAAATGTGCAACATTGAACGTAATTTCATGTCTCTTTTTTTTTATAGAAAAAATTTGGTTGAGAATTTAATGAATGGTTACATGAAGCATACTTGAAGAATAATGAGGATATTCATAAGCTCAAAATTCAAAATGGAAATATTCTTGAGAGGTTGCAAGATACTAGTTCTTCCTCCTATGTTTTATATTGTCATATGGTAGATTTCTTGAAGGATTCTCATGACATGATGGATCATTATAAACATGGAAACATGTATGTGATTGATGTGTTTTAAGATGATCTTGATGAAATCCAAGCACGTGTTCTCATGTAAGAGGAACTTGATTTTCCTCTTGATAATGGTTACATACTTTTTGAATAAGTGCATGATTCCACTGCCTTGGAACCAAACAATGAGAAAATTTTCTCAGTTTTGAGCAACGTATATGATCCTACCCCCTATGAATCCTTCACATGATGAAACGTTTGCACTTTTTGAATATTTTTGTGAGTTGGTTCATTATCTTACATCCTACACTTCCATAATTTGCAACATTCATCCTAGTGAAGTATGGGTGAAAGTTTTATCTTTTATGGTGCCACATGAGGAGTATGAAATAGATATCTCTCCTTTTGATAATGACATGACTAGAAAACCTTCTTCTTTATATTTGAAACGTCATCCTTTGTTAAATTATGATGATACACATCTACATGGATTCACCTATAATAGTCACTTGAGTCACTTGAAGTCACATGACTTTCCTTTCTCCTTTCTTAGTTCATTTGATGTTGGAGGAACTAGATCCAATACTTAGGTGAAGAGATATATGATTGAAGCACATTCTTATTGGAAGAACCATCCTTTGTTATTTCTTAAAGATACTAGTTCTTCCTCCTATGTTTTATATTGTCATATGGTAGATTTCTTGAAAAATTCTCATGACATGATGGATCATGATAAACATGGAAACATGTATGTGATTGATGTGTTTGAAGATGATATTGATTACATCCAAGCACATGTTCTCGTGTAAGAGGAACTTGAGTTTCCTCTTGATAATGGTTACATACTTTTTGAATAAGTGCATGATTCCACTACCTTGGAACCAAACAATGAGGAAATTTTCGCACTTTTGGGAAAGGTACATTTTCCTACCCCTATGAATCCTTCACATGATGAAACGTTTTCACTTTTTGAATATTTTTGTGAGTTGGTTCATTATCTTACATCCTACACTTCCATAATTTTCAACATTCATCCTAATGAAGTATGGGTGAAAGTTTTATTTTTTATGGTGCCACATGAGGAGTATGAAACTGATATCTCTCCTTTTGATAATGACATGACTAGAACACCTTCTTATTTACATTTCAAACATCATCCTTTGTTAAATTATGATGATACACATCTACATGGATTCACCTATAATGTTCACTTGAGTCACTTAAAGACACATGATTATCCTTTCTCCTTGCTTAGTTCATTTGATGTTGGAGGAACTAGATCCAATACTTGGGTGAAGATATATATGATTGAAGCACATTCTTATTTGAAGAACCATCCTTTGTTATTTCTTGATGATACACATATTCATGGCTGTATTGATGAGACTTCTTTGAGTCACTTGAAGTTTCCCTATTTTCTTTTATCCTTACTTGGTTCATATTTTTGTGAAGGTAATTATTCATTCACTTCTTGGATGAAAGAACACATGGTTTATTATTTTTATGCATCTTACATTACTTTGGAGCACAATTATAGGACATGGGATCCTCACCTATGTCATTGGAGAATATTTGATATAATACTTGATGCTTGTGTCTATGGGGCACATGATGATCTACTTACTTTGATGTAGAAACACTTTCATGATTCTTTGATGAGGTAACTTCTTGATGTACATTTATATGATGTTGTTATGTACTTTGATTATCTATATTTTTTAATCGTGATGTTTGGAAGGATGCAATACAAACAATGGGATCTTGGTATTTCTTGGTTTCATCTCACTTGGAGCAGTAGTTTGATTGTTGGTTTGAGATAAAAAAACCAACCTTCATTTGTTTGATTTCATCTTTGCAGAGAAGTGTTCCAGTTTCCTATATGGGATACCTTTTGAGAGACAGATTGAGTTTTCACATGATTGGTTTTCATGGAATTTCATAGTAGACATTTCACACCATGCATGTATCATAATCACCTGGGACTTCTTGCCGCTGCAACATTTTCCAAAAATATTTTTAAAGATATTTTTTGGCCCCCCTTGAAAAATCTTAGTTTCATTTCCTTTGATTGTCATTTTTATTTTCCTGTCCATCATGAATTTAAAAAAAAAAAATTGTTTTTCACCAAGGAAGAAAGTCCAATTTTAATCCGTAGCAGCGGATGGTTTCTCAGTTTCAAGCCGCTACGGTGGGCTCTTCTTTGTGTTCAAGCTGCTATGGTGAACCTTTCCCAATTTGCAAGCTGAAATGATGGGCATATTTTTCTCTTACCGCCATTGTAGCAGAAGGTTGTTCATGATCGGGCCGCTACGGCAGGTATCTTTCTGTCTTCTGCGCCGATGTCCGTCTACTCCCACTATGTCGGCGAGCTTTTCAAGTTCCGTCCACTACGACAGAAATTTTTTGTTGTCATTCGAATTGAGTCTCCGAGAGTCGCTATAGTGGACATTTCCCTTGTTCTGAGCCTCTACGATGGGTACTTTTTTCAGTTTGTGAGCTGTCTCCTGTTTACTCCCTCTATAGCAGAAAGCTGTGTAAGTCACGCCTATTATGGTAGTGGACTTCGAGGTTTGTTTTATTTGACATCTGAGAGCCGCTATGGTGGGAGATTCTTCCTGTTTGATCCTCCATGGTGGAGTATTCTGAATATTTTGTTGCCAAGGTATTGTCTGATAGGAAATCGCAGAAGTGTCTTGAGTTTCGAGCCGATGTTTCGGATACAACATTTTTTTCTCTCCAATGTGTTTTTTATCGCCGAGCCATAAGGAGATTGCAGGGGGATCTTGGATCGTGAGACACTGTTGCGTATACGGTTGAATGTTTGAGTTGCCATGTTAGGGAGTTTCCCATGATGGCTTAAGTTCTTCGGCCTACGGTTGGTTGGAGCCAACGGTGTTTTGGGGTTTGCACGTGCAAGTGAATTAGGGGTTTTTAAATCCCGAAAAGCCTATTTATTTGCTCATTTCATTTTATTTTTACATTTTTTTTATGGAGTCATTGAGCTTGGAGAACGTTTCCCGTTTGAAGCCTGTTGTGGGAATTTTGCGGTGAAGCTCATGTGGCTCGTGCTCATTGGTCATTTTTAGTTGCGTGGCGATTTTTTCGACTAGATAGGTAGGTTTCTTATCTTTTTATCCCAGTAAATGATTTGTTTAGGCCTGCAAGTTGTCCATCATCGATGGTGTTAGGTTGGTTGGGTATATAAGGGGGTTTTGTGTCTCATTTTATTTTAGGTCAGGCTGTCACCGTGTATTTTTCCTAGTAAGTAACCTCAGACTTATGCATGTTCAGAAGCATTTTTTTTCTCAGTTGGATAGGCTAGAGGTGAGTTCTCAGGAAGTCAAGCATTGCTCAAGTATGAAGACAGTCGGATTCTCAAGCATGGGCATTAGTATGGGATGTGGTTTTTTTGTATGCAGAGCTCGTAGGTGGAAAATCCTTAGGTATCTACCATGGGATTTGTGGCATTTTGTTTTCCCTAGGGCATCGCCACCATTTTTGGATTCTTTGAAGCTTTGTTTCATCTGTGAGAGAGCATTTCTGATGTCGAGTGGGGGTTTTTTACCGATAAGGAAGAAGAGCGCAAGGGGGTTTTTCAACAAGTGGTTTCTTGTAGCCCGCGTAGTTTTTCTAGATGTAACCCTTACCTATGCCTTGTATTGTTGGTTTAAATGGATGAAATTAATAGGGTAAGGAATTTTTATTTTTTATGCTATGGTGATGTATACATAGGTTCAGTTTCGCTTACATTTATCATATGGATGCTAAGACAAGTTTGTTTTGTAGGTACTGTTTACTACAAAAACCATGCTGAAGAAGGGGAGGAAGAAGCTTAAAATTTTTGAGAACGATTCTGACACATATATTGTTGAAGTCCCGCCTACGAAAAAAGTCGAGATAGTATACGAAGACACTAAATCAGTTACAAGGGTAGAGACAGAGTTGAAATGGGGCTAGATATATCCTATGTTGTCTGAGAGAAGGGCACCAGAAGCTGGATTGGGGGATTTAGTTCTATATGAGAATATCTTGAAGTTGGGTTAACCAAAATAGCCACTAGGCCAGAGGTTTTTCCATGCGCAGAGGTCATTAGATGGTTGTTGCCGAAAATAGACATGATAGGGATGATAATAAATAATGAAGAGGCAAAGCCTGTTGCATCATTCGCACTGGCATTCCTTTCAAAACCATACAGTCTACCAGAGTTAGAAATAAGGGTGACAACAGAGTGGGTCAAGAGTCTGAAGTTTGACTATACAACCATAGTAAATGGGATGATGACTGAAGGAAAGACATTCAGACATAAGCAGTTGAGAGAATATGAAATGGATCATCTTCGAACCCCATTTAGAATAGTAGCATTAATGTTAAGCAGGCTGTATGGTAGTCCTAATGGAAAAATGTATAATTTTGGTTGGATTCCCCTCATGTATTATGTAGCTATGGAGGGAATAGTTTTTAACTGGGCAGTTATAGCTACTAGAAACTTGTCCAAATGTATCAAGGCATCCTAAGAGGGTTTAAAGAAGAACAAATCAGAATTATTTATGTCATCCTTCTTGATAGATTGCATACTCTATAAGCATTGGTTTGAGAAACTCAATTGTGTATGGATAGATGGGAAGGATCCTATTTACATTGCAAATAATATTATGGGATCCCACAAATATCACAATCATTATCAATTAATTTTTGAAGAATTCATAAGGCCCTTATATAAGTTAATCTTTTTGGAAGACTGTCCATGTCTGTCAGAAGGAGAAGTAGAGTCTATAAAAGAATATGGTATCTTTTTTTCACCAAAGAGGGCACTTATCTGAGAATGTGTGGAGGCACCAAATCACCCTCATTGCTGCCCAAGTATGCAACAGACTACATAGTACTAAAGGAAGTAGGCATACAAGTATTCTTAGATGGTTTTGGAACCATTTGTTCAATATTAAGAAAGTTGGTTTCCCACCAGTACCTTTTTACGTGGGAATTTACAAGTTCAACAATGTCAAAAGCGCTCCAGATTTTGTCAAAGGGCTGGAAATATTCCACTTTGGGGAGAAAAGCTTCCACGGGAATTATTCACAAGGAAAGGTGGAAGCTCACAAGGCTGATCACAAGGTAAATTTTGAGTATGCAGACTATATAGACAAAGAAGAGCAATTATTCAGAAATGTATATAGTATGACAGCCTTGAGCAAGAGTTTACAAGGAAAGGCATTTGTTGCTAAAGGAAGTAGCAACAATAACCCAAAGCCGGACGAAGGGGATGAGGAAGATGTAAAGAAATCCCAAGAATAAAGCACTTGTAGGCTTGTAGCAGGTGAAACAAGGTTGTTGGCAGAGGAAGCACAAAAGGATCAAGAGGAAGCTACTAAGTGAAAGAGAACAGAGGTTGTTTTGAAGGAAATTGTAGAGTTGGAAAAGGCCTTCACTAAAGGAGATTCAAGCTCTAATCAAGGCATGCAGGATACAGGGGGCTTCCAGAAAGGTGAGTCTAGGATAATGAATAAGTTCAAGGTGATAGAGGTCCATAGCAAAGCCCTATGCGGGATAACCTAGAGAACCTGCCAGCCACATCTAGTAGCATCCTTACAGGAGGTCATGTGCCCATAGATGAAATGAGGCTCGTACCTTTTACACCATCAAAGAAATATGATGTGGCATGTTTAGAGGATATTCATTTTGATCCTAAAACAAAATCTATTGTATGGAGGACAGAGAAAAATTTGAAGGTGAGAAATCAGCCAACGGTGACCATAGTAATGAAAAGAACAGTCATGCAGAATGTAGAAGAGTACGCGAAGCAATTGGCTTCTATGGGAATTTCAAATTCCTATACAAATGCTCATAATGTGTACAGACTTATGGAAAACATTGAGTAATACAAGGGAAATATGGCTGAAATGAAAGAACTGTTGAGGAAAGAAGAAAAGGTAGGGAGACAATCCAAAAGAAAATATGAGGCTACCTTATCAGATTTTAAAAGGCTTTAGCAGAGACATCAAACCTTAGAAGTAGAACAAGACAATTTGAAATCATCAAATGAAGAGTTGAGTAAGGAGAAAGGAAGTGTGGAAAATAAGGTGGCAGAGTTGGAGCTGGAGAAAAATATTTCCGAGGGGAAAGCCAAGCATTATGAAACCCAAGTAGTAGCATTGGAGGCCCAAAAGGCCTCACTGGAATTTTTATTAAAAGAAACAAATGAGCAAAGAATAGATATTGAGCCATTTACTAAGCATGCCCTCATGTTCAGAATTAAAATTTATCAGATGCAACTTCAAATAGCAGATGAGATGTTGAAAATTCGGCAAGTAGAAACAAGGTTCGAGGAGATTGTGAGTACAACTTCTTATTTTTTAGACAAGACCCAGGACATCTTGGAAATTCTTTAGGGACTTTTGACGTGTTTGGAAACAACCAAGGAACCTCCATCTAATGCACCCATCAAATACTTAGAGACAGTGAAGCTAGAGTATGAACTGATAGAATTCGGGAGTAAAGCTGCAGAAGAATTGGTAAAGGCAGTCTGAAGGACTAAAGGTGTTTGCACATAATTCTGTAGAAAGTTTCTCACAAATTACAACCATTGTCAAACATATGCAAAGAAAAGGTTAGAAGAATCACCTGAGCATGAAGAATATTTAAAACAATTGTAGGTCAGATGGTAGGAGGATGAATTGGGTATTTAGTGGGTCAAAAGTTTAGTTGAGAAGGTGTTGAAAACTATAATAGCCTAGGCAGTAGTGAGCAATCATCTATTGGAATATCAACTTCATTTGATTCCATCTAGATTGGGAAATATAAAATTTCAAGTTTCCAAACATGAGGTCACTATCAGATTCCTAGAGCCATCAAGCTTTGAGCCCATAGCAACAGATGCTAATATTTGGAAGAAATTCATAAATGATGTGGCTGGGTCCTCTTAGCATGTTTGTTTTATTAATACATTTTTCTAATATTATACTTACCTAAGTTAGAGATCCCACTAGGAGACAAAGGCCTTTTTTGTAACCGATTTGTAAAAGAAGCCCAAAGGTCAAGGAAGACCAAGAGACATTTGAAATTGTATAAATAGAGATCAAGTCGATAGGGAAAAGGACATTTTTCATGCTATCTTTCTAAAAAGTTATTGTAATAAGAACTAATTCATTTTATAATAAAGAAGTCATATTTTATGCTAGAGAAGGTGCTATGAAGTCTCAAATGCATGTTGTAGATTGGTTGAATGTTGAATTACTTCTGTTTCATATTTTTCTATGAACAGTGAGATTGTTCTAACTTACGAATTATTTCCATGTTATGAATGATTTCCTGTTTATTTTGTGAAACTTACGCAGTATATTGAGTAATGAATGTTTTAACTAACAATGAGCTATATGTTTGTTTATCTTTCTACTTACATTCATTTATTCTGAATTATGAACAACTGTTTGTAATATTCTCAATGCATGTTTTACGGTACATTACTCCTCATTAATTAAACTATTGCTCCCTAGGGATAAGTTAGATATAATTAGTTATCATTAGCATAGTTGTTCTTTGTTTATAATTTAGAAGCGAAAGAGGTAAGACAAGAGGTAAGAACATGTGCATCACGTCATGAAATCTTCGGTATCTCTATCGATTGCACTTAATTAGGCACTTTCATATCATATATAAATATAAAATTAAAAAATACATTTAAATGGTGGATCGGGCCGCAACCGGTGAAACAAGCTTTAAGCGTTACTTGACCTATGGTAGTCAGACTATAAACCAGACGGATTCCCCATACCAATAATAACGAGCTAATTGGGAAATCTTATTGGGGAGAATCCCTACTATTGTTACCTGGGATTTTCCAGGCCTCAACAGTTTTGGCACTAGAAGGAGCGCCACCAGTGCATGGCTGGCTAAGGAAATTTGTTTTCTCGAGAATACTCCACTAGTGACAGTTCCGAAACTAGTTTCCCTCAAAGACCTAGTCCTAAAGAAAAAGTCACATAGTATCTCTATCCCATTGATAAAGAGGTGGTTGATGATTTAAGGAGAAATACAAGGGCGTATGCAAAGAAGATTGGAGGATTACCCATTATTCCTACTTTGCCTAGAAGAGAGTTTCGTAAGAAGGATCATCCTTACTTGGATAACTCAGTATTAGTGGAATACTTTGAATAACTGGTAGAAATAGCCTTGCAAGGAATTGTGCAACCTCTAAATCAGTTGGGACCAGATTCCCCTCACTACTCACCTTTTCAAACCTCTATCCAGTCTCCTCCTCAATCTCCACTTAGAATCATGGAAAATGTGAATGAAAATCATCCTCCCCCACCACCTGCTTGTAGGGATAGATATCCTGTAAACCTTACCCCTTCGTTGCATGCCATGCCTCAGAATTTTGACAAGTCCTTACCCAAGTTTGAACCAAATGAAGGAATTCTTGTGGATGATAATTTGAAAAGTTTTATCTAGATTTAGAAGGTTTACAAGTAGCAGAACATGAAGACGTAGTCTGTAGATTTTTCCCGCATGCTCTTAAGGGAAAAGCAGCCTCATGGTATTTTCCCTGTAGGAAAATTTAATTACAAATTGGAATAACTTTGAGAGATTGTTTAGAAACAAATATGGAATCCAGAGAACCCATGCTGCTTTAATGAAAGGGTTGATTTACCTACCAAAATAAAAGAAAGAAAGGGTACATAACCTCACTTAGAGGTTTGCTTCCTACATGAATAACTTTGATGCAGCTACAAAACCTGCTGAAAACACCCTAATCGAGTGTTACACTTCATCTCTTGGTCCTCACCTAGCCATGTTAGTCAAAATATCGGTTAAGCCCACCTTAGTAGAGACTTATGAAGAAGCTGAGAAGGTGGAAGCCGAACTGGAGACTATAGACCAATATCCTGTACAATCAAAAGAAAAAAATTGTGGGAACAAAAATCCTATGTTGTTAACTAATCCTAAAGATGAGTGGTCACAAGAATTAGATGGTGTGGTAAAAATGATGCAGAAATTGTCAAATAAAGTAATTGATCTGGAAAAGGAGGAGTCCCATAAACAATACAAACCATATTATAAAAAGAGAGATGATAATGGTCAACCCAAACCTCCCTCACATAGTCCCTTGGTTAAGAATTTAATAGATATGTGAATGGACAATTTCTATACATTCCATCAGTAGACTCACTCTGAAAAAAAATTCCCACAGTGGATAAATTATATGACTTTAGTGATGAACCATTTACTAGATTCCAAGTTAACGGAAACTATGGATGAGAAAGAGAAGGGTCATGGACTGACAGAAACCCAAGAAGAAGAAACTTTGGTTTTATGGGATTGTGTTTCCATGTTTAATATAGAGGATGAAGATATCACTCAAGAAGAAGAAATACAAGAAATGAATGTTACACCAAGGAGTCAGAGATCATTAAAATAAGATAACATGATACTGCCCAAGATAAAGAAACTTCAGGAGAACATGAAAAAAATAAAAAATAAAACTCAAACTGTTAATATACTAGAGTTTGTCATCTCAAGCCAGAGTTCCAAGACAATCAATATGCCTATGAAGTCTATAGAGAACAAAGTTGAGAATGTCAAGAAGAATTCCACTGAACATGAAATGGGATATGACATTGTAGAAGATATTAAAAAGACTAAAGCAAAAATCTCTTTGTTTGAAATGTGTAATATACCCCAACAAAAGGAAAATTTGTTGAAGGCACTCGAGACACCTATGAAGGAACCCTAGAATGATAACCAGGTTGATGAAGAGATTGGTGAAGCAATATTAGGAGGAAATTCTAAATATAGAACTCCAGCATTCCTACTTACTTTTGAAATTTTCAATTACAATGTGCATAACTGTTTGGTGGACTCTAGAGCATCAGTAAATGTCATGCCACTTTCAATTTGCAAGCAAATAAATGGTCAACCCAAGCCAACTACAGGTCAAGTTGTCCAATTAGATAGGACTACAGTGAAAGTGGTAGGAGAAATGGAAGATGTCTCGATACGTTTATCAACAAATGAGAGGGTCTTCCAGTATATAGACATTGTTGTAGAAGATATCCCGGACACATATGGTTTGGTTTTGAGCCGGGATTGGTCAGTGAAATTGGAAGGATATTTTTCCTCAGATTGGTCACAGGTATGGTTACCTTATAAAAGTTGCCAGAATCAAATAAAGGTGTTAAGGGGACCTTAGATGATACAAAACGTAACCCAGTTGGAAGGAAAGAATGAACCAGTTAATTCTGTTTTGGGAAACTATTTTCTTGAGCTTGAACCGGGAAATTATAAAGCTGAAGAAGCCACTAACACATCAAATATCCAGCCTGATCTCCTTCAGTTTTCACGGGATGAAAATATTGATCGTAATATAGTAGAGTTAGACCTAGATGTAGTAGGAGTAGAAAATTTATGGATTCTTTATTTTGACAGTTCCAAAACCATGGAAGGATCAGGAGCTGGCTGTGTCTTGATCGATCCAAAGAAAAATAGATATTTTATTTCCTGTAGATTATAGTTTGAGTGCACTAATAGCACAGCTGAGTACGAAGCAGTAGTCCAGGGACTAAAAAAGGCAATGGAATTAAAAGTAAAAAATATAAGAGTATATGGAGATTCTGAAATCATTGTTAAACAAGTTCGAAACAAAATTAATTGCATATCACCACATTTGAAGGCTTATCAAAATGAAGAATGGGATTTATTAAAAAAAAATTATGCATTCAATATCTCTTCAATTCCTAGAGTAAAAAATGTAACAGCTGATTTGTTAGCTACTTCAGCTGCAAGGATCGTACCTATGAATAATAGATGTTCAATTGAATTGCTTTTTAGGCCTTATGTTCTAGACAATATCACCATTTTGAGGGTGTTTGATGATGATCAACAAATATTTTAATGTCTAATGAATGATGATACATTCAAAGGAGCCATAATAAATGATGAGGAACATCAAGAAAATCTCCAGAATGAAAATTTCATTCCTAAAGGAGTCAGGACTTTGGATCAGATGTTTGATCTAGACAACAAGTTTAGAAAACCAACAAATGTCAAGACACACAGTTCGTCTTTTCAATTTGAGCTGATAAATCTAGGGTCAGAGGATGAACCCAAATATGTGAATTTGGGGAAGTGTTGTTCACTAGTAGAGAGGAGAAAATTCATCAGTTTATTTAGACAATACAAAGATGTATTCGCTTGGACCTACGAATACCTCAAAAATTATGACACTAAAATTATATAGCATGTTATTCCAATTAAAGTTGGATTCAAACCTTATCAGCAACCTTTAAGAAAGATGCACCCCAAACTAGAACCCCTAATTCAAAGTGAGGTAAAAAATATTCTGGATGCTAAGATCATATTCAAGGTTAGAAATTCAGAATGGGTTTAAAACTTGGTGCCAGTACAAAAGAAGTCTAGAGAGATCAGACTTTGTGTTGATTTTAGGAATTTAAATCGTGCAGCAGATAAAGACAATTACCCTATCCCACCCATGGAACATAAATTACAAATGGTCTCAGGATCTGAGTTCTTTTCTCTGTTAGGTCATGTTATTTTAAAAAAGGGATCTTAATAGACCCAGAGAGAATTAAAGCAATAGAACATATCCCTTCACCCCATAATAAAAAGGGTATGCAGTCTTTTATGGAGACAATAAATTTTGTGCGAAGGTTTGTGCCAGAATTTGCTCAAATAGTCAAACCTTTGCAACAAATGGTCTAGCAAAGTGTTCAATTCAAGTGGAATGATTTAGAGAAGGATGCATTTAACGATATCAAGAAATCCATAGCTCATGCACCATCACTTAAAAGTCCCAACTTTGAAAAAGATTTTATCTTGTACACTTTTGCTTCAGATGATTCATTAGCAACGGTGCTTACGCAGAAAGAAGAAGGGGGAGATGAGTACCCCATATCATTTATGAGCATTGGTCTGCAAGGGGATGAATTGAATTATCTTGTGGTTGATAAGCAAGCTTATATATTTTTTAAGGTGGTGAAGCAATTCAGACCGTATATATTTAAGAACCGTACCAAAGTGATAGTTCCACACCTGGAAGTCTGATCTCTTTTTGTACAGAAAGAGTTAGGAGAAAGAAGAGGTAACTAGGTAATGACCTTGCAAGAGTACGACCTAGAATTCAAACCAGCAACCATAGTCAAAGGACAAGGGCTCTGCAAATTAATGGCTGAGAGTCAAGACAATGAAGATAACAATTGGGATAATGAAGCTGAATTACACATGGTGGATGTATGTCCTTTATTCACAGCTCCAGAATCCTAGTATAGAGACTTGGTTCACTATCTTTAGGAGGGATACTGCCTAAACATTGGAATCCCAAGAAAAGGAGAGCATTATGCTTAAAATCATCTTTATATCAGATAAGTGATGGAGTGATGTTTAGTAAAACCATTTGAGTAATGGGGGATTGACATTATCAGAGAGATCAATCCAAATTATTCATTGTTGCACAAGTACATCCTGACAACAACAAACTACTTCACTAGATGGGTAGAAGCCATTCCATTGCGAAAAGTGAAAGAAGATGCAGTTATGGACTTCTTGTAAGACCATATTATGACCAGGTTTGGGGTTCTAATTTCCTTGGTTTTTTATAATGCTTCATATTTTTCATCTATTAAATTGACTGCATTTTAAAATGAAAAAGGAATTAAGCTACATCATTCTGCTAACTACTATCCATAAGGTAATGGTCTAGAAGAATCTACAAATAAAAATCTCATTACGATTTTGAAGAAAATGGTCATAGAAAATAAAAGGAGTTGGCACCTAGCTTTGACAAATGCACTATGGGCTGATAGAGTCACGCCAAAGAATTCCTTAGGTGTGTTACCCTATACTCTAGTCTATGGGAAAGAAGCTATCTGGCCCCCAAATATTCTGTTGCCATCCTCTCAACTAGCCCAAGCTTCTAGAGGAACTGACAATGAAGTTCTACAAATCTGAATCAATAATATGCTAAAGTTAGAGGAGTCTAGATTCAAATAGAGAGAAAGGTTTAAGCATCAACAGGAAACGGTGAAGAGATGGTTTGATAACCACAAATCTGGAAATAAGGAATTTGAAGTAGGTGATTTGGTTCTTAAATGGGATCACCTGCATGATGAGAAGGGAAAGCGAAGTTAGGCCCCTCAACTTATAAATTGCAATATTTATAGGGGTGGGAAGAGAACTTGCCAGTAAATGGTTTAGTTCTCAAGCCATATTTTTCTTAATGCTTTTTTAGTTTTCTTTGTACATAAATAAAATGTTTGATTGTTTTCAGCATTGCTTTATTTAGATTAGTTCTGCTTGATTTACATTTTTACTTTCTTAAACTTTGATTTCTTGTATTTTTAGTTTGCTTTACCTTATATTTCAATAAACCAACACAACCTTTGGTTTTGGAGTTCATTAGAGTTCTGGATAAACTAAAATAATTTGACCAAAGACTGTTTGCTATTTGCACATACATCATGCTTAAGGATCCTTTAATATTAGCAGATTATCTGAATAGACTATGAACACATTGAAGTCCTGTGAAATAACTAAGGTCAGAAAAGTCCAGAATACTATTTTGAGGCTCCATTCACTTCACACTAAAGTCCGTCCTAGGAACCTAACAACAAAAAACCCATGGAAAGGAAGCAGGGTAAGCAATTGTATGGTATTTAAATGATCCCATGCCACAAATGAAAGCCAAAAGGATAAAAGAGTCAAGTCTCCCAGAAAGAAAGCATAAATCAAAAGGACATACTAAAAAAAATCAATTTGAATAAGATTGCTTGAGAGTTACTAAAGCATCAAAAGAATGCAAAATGGCATGGGAATGAGGAACAAATGAATATATCTGTTCACAATCTGTTACAATCCTGTGGTGTCTAAGTTGGAAGCTATCTGAAGGTAGAGGTAAAATAAACTTCATATATTGGCCTCATAAGAGTTATTGAGACATGGAAAGCCTAGTTCTCTTATCCCATTGGACCATAATCAATGTTAAAAAGTTCATAAATATTGTATTCTAGAAAATCTAGGCATCTTAAAGGGATCTGATAAAATGATCTAACAGGATAGTTTAAAGCAGTTGTTGTTTCAAAATTCAGTTGTTCAAAGATCCGTGTCCACCAATTAGTCGCCAATTGTTGCTGCTGCAACATTTCCCAAAAATATTTTTTAAGATATTTTTTGGCCCCTCTTGAAAAATCCTAGTTGCCTTTGCTTTGATTGTCAGTTTTATTTTCCTATCCATCATGAATTTTTTTTTAAAAATCATTTTTCACCAAGGAAGAAAGTCAAATTTTGATCTACAACAGCGGATGGTTTCTCAATTTCAAGCCGCTACGGTGGGCTCTTCTTTGTGTTCAATTCGCTATAGCGAACC
Organism: Pseudotsuga menziesii; assembly: GCA_001517045.1. Classification (NCBI taxonomy): domain Eukaryota; kingdom Viridiplantae; phylum Streptophyta; class Pinopsida; order Pinales; family Pinaceae; genus Pseudotsuga; species Pseudotsuga menziesii. The sequence continues at coordinate 41,192 of LPNX010773965.1, read as the reverse complement.
TTTACCAATTTGCAAGTCGAAATGATGGGCGTATTTTTCTCTTACCACCACTGTAGCAGAAGGTTGTTCATGATCGGGCCTCTACGACGGGTATCTTTCTGTCTTATGCACCAATATCCGTCTACTCCCGCTATGTCGACGGGCTTTCCAAGTTGCATCTACTACGACGGAAATTTTTTGTTGTCATTCAAATTAATTCCCTGAGAGCTACTTTGGTGAACGTTTCCCTTGTTGTGAGCTGCTACGGCGGGTACTTTTTTCTATTTGCGAGCCGTCGCCTGTTTACTGCCACTACGGTGGAAAGCTGTGTAAGTCACACCCATTACGGAGGCAGAATTCGAGGTTCATTTTATTTGACATCCAGGAGCCACTACGGTGAGAGATTCTTCCTATTTGACCCACCATGACGGATTATTCTACATATTTTGTTGCAGAGGTATTGTCCGATAGGCTGTCGCGGAAGTGTCTTGAGTTTCGAGCCGTTGTTACGGATACACCGTTGTTTTTTCTTTGATGTGTTTTGCCAAGCTATAAGGAGATTGTGGTGGGATCTTGGATTGTGAGACACTATTACGGATGGGGTTGAATGTTCGAGCCACTGTGTCAGGGAGTTTCCCATGATGACTTAAGTTCTCGGGCCCGCGGTTGGTTGGCACCAACGATGTTTTGGGGTTCGCATGTGCAAGTGAATTAGGGGTTTTTAAAGCCTGAAAATCCTATTTGTTTGCTCATTTCATTTTCTTTTTACATTTTCTTTTTATGGAGTTGGTGAGCTTGGAGAACTTTGTCCATTTGAAGCCTACTATGCGAATTTTGCGGTGAAGCTCACATTGCTTGTGCTCATTGGTCATTTTTCAGTTGCGTGGCGATTTTTTCGACCAGATAGGGAGGTTTCTTATATTTTTATCCCAGTAAATTATTTGTTTAGGCTTGCAAGCTATCCTTCATCGATGGTGTTAGGTTGGTCGGGTATATAAGGGGGTTTTGTGTCCCGTTTTCTTTTAGGTCAAGCTGTTAGCATGTATTTTTCCTAGTAAGTAACCTAAGCCTTATGCATGTTCAGAAGTGTTTTTTTGCCCATTCAGTTAGGTTAGAGGTGAGCTCTCAGGAATCCAAGCATTGCATCACTATGAAGACAGTCAGTCACTCACATGTGGGCATTAGTATGGGTTTTGGTTTTCTTTTCCTATGTAGAGCTTGTAGGTGGAAAATGCTTAGGTATCTACCATGGTATTTATGGCATTGTTTTTTCCCTAGGGCATCGCCGCCATTTTTGGACTCTTCAAGTCTTTGTTGCATTTGTGAGAGGGATTTTCTAATGTCAAGTGGGGGTTTTTTGCAAATATGTAAGAAGAGAGCAAGGGGGTTTTTCAACAAGTTGTTTCCCGTAGCCCGCGTAGTTTTTCTAGCTATAACCCTTACCTGTGCCTTGTATTGCTGGTTAAAATGGATGAAACTAACAGGGTAAGGAATCTTTAGTTTTTATCCTGTGGTGATGTATACATAGGTTCAGTTTCACTTACATTTATCATATCGATGCTAAGACAAGTTTGTTTTGCAGGTACTATTTACTACATAAACTATGCCGAAGAAGGGGAGGAAGAAGCTTAAAATCACTGAGAGCGATTCTGACACAGATATTGTTGAAGTCCTACCTGCAGTAAAAGTCGAGATAGTATACGAAGACACTAAAGTAGATATAGGGGCAAAGCCAGAGTTGAAATGGGGCCAGATATATCCTATGATGTCTGAGAGAAGGGTACCACAAGCTGGATTGGGGGATTTAGTTCTATATGAGAATATCTTGAAGTCAGGGTTAACCAAAATAGCCACTAGGCTAGAGGTTTTTCCTTGCGCATAGGCCATTGGATGGTTGTTGCCAAAAATAGACATAGTAGGGATGATAATAAATGATGAAGAGGGAAATCCTATTGCATCATTTGCATTGACATTCATTTCAAAAGCATACAGTCTACCAGAGTTAGAAATAAGGGTGACAATAGAGTGGGTCAAGAGTTTGAAGTTTGACTATACAACCACAGTAAAGGGGATGATGACTGAAGGAAATCCATTTAGACATAAGCAGTTAGGAGAATATTTAACGGCTCATCTTCGAACCCCATTCATAATAGTAGCATTAATGTTAAGCAGGCTGTATGGTAGGCCTGATGGAAAAATGTATAATTTTGGTTGGATTCCCCTCATGTATTATGTAGCTATGGAGGGAACAGTTTTTAACTGGGTAGATATAGCTACTAGAAACTTGTCCAAATGTATCAAGGTATCCCAAGAGGGTTTAAATCAAAACAAATCAGAATTCTTTATGTCATCCTTCTTGATAGATTGCATACTCTATCAGCACCTGTTTCAAAAACTAAATTGTGTATGGATAGATGGGAAGGCTCCCATTTATATTGCATACTAGATTATGGGATCCCACAAATATCACAATCATTATCGGTTAATTTGTGAAGAATTCATAAGGCCCCTATATAAATTAATCTTTTTAGAAGACTGTCCATGTCTGTCAGAAGCAGCAGTAGAGTCTATAAAAGAATATGGTGACTATTTTTTCACCAAAGAGGGCACTTATCTGAGAATGTATGGAGGCACCAGAGCACCCTCACTGCTTCCCAAGTATGCAATAGACTAAATAGTACTGAAGGAAGTAGTCGAACAAGTATTCTTAGATGGTTTTGGAAGCCATTTGTTCAATATTAGGAAATTTGTTTTCCCACCAGTACCTTTTTACATGGGAAGTTACAAGTTCAACAAAGTCAAAAGCGCTCCAGATTTCATCAAAGAGCTGGAAATATTCCACTTTGGGGAGAAAATCTTCCACATGAATGATTCACTAGGAAAGGTGGCAGGTCACAAGGTAAATTTTGAGTATGCAGACTATATAGACAAAGAAGAGCAACTATTTAGTAATGTCTATAGTATGGTAGCCTTGAGCAAGAGGTTAAAAGGAAAGGCATTTGGTGCTAAATGAAGTAGAAGCAATAACCCAAAGCCAGATGAAGGGGATGAGGAAGCTGTAAAGAAATCCCAAGAAGAAAGCACTCGTAGGATTGCAGTAGGTGCAAAAATTTTGTTGGTAGAGGAAGCACAGAAGGATCAAGAGGAAGCTGCTAAGCGAAAGAGCACAGAGGCTTTTTTGAAGAAAATCGCAGAGTGGGAAAAGGCCTTGGCTAAAGGAGATTCAAGCTTTGATCAAGGCATGCAAGATACAAGAGGGCTTCCAGAAGGGTGAGGCTAGGATAATGAATAAGTTCAAGGTAGTGGAGGTCCAGAGAAAATACCTATGCGGGATAACCCAGAGAACCTGCCATCCACATCTAGCAACATCCTTACATGAGGTCATGTGCCCATAGTTGAAACGTGGTTCATACCTTTTACACAACCAAAGAAATATGATGTAGCATGTTTAGAGGATATTCATTTTGATCCTAAAACGAAATCTATTACATGGAGGACAGAGAAAACTTTGAAGGTGGGAACTCAACTGACAGTGACCACAATAATAGAAAGAACAGTCATGAAGAATGTAGAAGGGTACCCAAAGAAATTGGCTTCTATGGGAATTTCAAATGCTCACAGTGTGGATAGAATTATGGAAAACATTGAGAAATAGAAGGGAAAGATGGCTGAAATGAAATAAGTGTTGAGGAAAGAAGAAAAGGTAGGGAGAGGATCCAAAAGAAAATATGAGGCTACCTTATCATATTTTGAAAGGCTTCAACAGAGACATCAAATCTTAGAAGTAGAACATGACAGTTTGAAATCATCAAATGAAGATTTGAGTAAGGAGAAATAAATTCTAGAAAATAAGGTGGTAGAGTTGGAGCTGCAGAAAACTACTGCCGAGGGGAAATCCAAGCATTATGAAACCCAAGTAGCAGCATTGGAGGCCCTAAAGGCTTCACTGGAAGTTTTATTAAAACTAAAAAATGAGGAAAGAACATATATTGAACCATTAACAAAGCATACCCTCATTCTTAGAAGAAATTTATCAGATGCAGCTTCAAATAGCATATGAGATGTTGAAAGTTTGAGAAGTAGAAATGAGGTTGGAGGAGATTGTGAGTACAACTTCTTATTTTTTAGAAAGGACCCAGGATATCATGGAAATTCTTTAGGGACATTTCACTTGGTTAGAAACAACCAAGGAACCTCCAGCTAATGCAACCTTTGAATACTTAGAGACAATGAAGCTGGAGTATGAACTGATAGAATTCGGGAGTAAAGCTAAGGAAGAATTGGTAAAGGTAGTCCGAAGGACTAAAGGTGTTTGCACATAATTCTATAGAAAGGTGCTCACAACTTACAACTATTTTCAAACATCTGCAAAGAAAAAGTTAGAAGAATTACTTGAGCATGAATAATATTTAAAATAATTGCACGTCAGATGGTAGGAAGATGAATTGGGTATTCAGGGGGTCAAAAGTTTAGATGAGAAGGTGCTGAAAGCTGTAATAGCCCAGGTAGTAGTGAGAAATCATCTATTGGAATATCAACTTCATTTGATTTTAGCCAGAGTGGCAAATATAAAAGCCCAAATTTTCAAACATGAGCTCACTATCAAATTCCTAGAGCCATCAGTGTTTGAGACCATAGCGATAGATGCTAATATTTGGAAGAAATTCATAAATGATGTGGCTGGGTCCTCTTAGCATGATTTTTTTATTAATACATTTTTGTAATATTATACTTACCTAAGTTAGTGAGCCCACTAGGAGACAAAGGCCTTTTTTGTAACTGATTTGTAAAAGAATCCCAAAGGGAAAGGAAGACCAAGAGACATTTGAAATTGTATAAATAGAGATCAAGTCTATAGGGAAAAGGACCTTTTTCATGCTATCTTTCTGAAAAGTTATTGCAAGAAGAACTACTTCCTTTTATAATAAAGAAGTCATATTTTATGCTGGAGAAGGCGCTGTGAAGTCTCAAATGCATGTTGTATATTGGTTGAATGTTGAATTACTTCTGTTTCAACTTTTTCTACGAATAGTGAGATTGTTATAACTTACGAATTATTTCCATGTTATGAATGATTTGCTGTTTATTTTGTGAAACTTACACAGTATATTAAGTAATGAATGTTTTAACTAATAATGATATATCTCTTTGTTTATCTTTCTACTTACATTCTTGTATTTTGAATTATGAGCAGCTATCTGTAATATTCTCAATGCATGTTTTATAGTACATTACTCCTCATTAATTACAATCTTGCTCCCTAGGGATAAGTTAGATATAATTAGATATCATTAGCATAGTTGTTCTTTATTTATGATTTAGAAGAGAAAGAGGTAAGAACCTGTGCATCACATCATGAACTCTTTGTTATATCTATCAATTGCACTTAATTAGGCACTTGCATATCATATATAAAGATAAAATTAAAAAATACATTTAAACGGTGGACCGGGCCGCAACCGGTGAAACAAGCTTTAACCGTTACTTGACCTATGGTAGCCGGACTGTAAACCAGACGGATTCTCCATACCAACAATAGCGAGCTAATTGAGAAAGCTTATTGGTGAGAATCCCTACTGTTGTTACCTGGGATTTTCCAGGCCTCAACAGTTTTGGCGCTAGAAGGAGGGATATCTGGGGATTTTAATGTTCCCAATCAACTAATTTTCAGATACAAAATTAAGTTTTCTTATCCAATTCCTAAGGGATATGTAGGAAATTGAAAATATTGATATTTAAAATCAATGCCTATAGTTTCTCATGAAAATTCAAAATTCAAAATGGATGGTGGAAAATAGGCCAATAAATTACTCCAAAATGAATTTGCATGGGGTCCTATTTGGACTTGGGGGAGCATAACTTGATATGTGAGGTCCACATGAGGGAATATTCCTCCTTTACATATGGCACCATACTCAAATTCGAATTTGGATGTATAAGAAACTCCCATGGGGAAGGTGAAGAGTCTTAGGGCTATTTTTAGTCAATGATAGATTCTATGACAACCCTATGAAACCGTATGAAAATTATGATAGTTTCTCTTACATCTATTATGGAATTTATGACATGTAAGAAATATAAATAGACCCAAATAGGGCGCTTGAAGTGTGTGGGGATCAAGGAATCTTCATAAAGGATTCCAAGTCGAAATTCATGAAGAAGATCAAGCAAAATCAAGACAAGTGTCACTTGGGTTAATGTAACAACCAATATTAACACTAATTTGAGTTTATGAACGAAGAGGAGGGAAATTTTAGTTTCTTAGAGGGAAAGGAGGCCAAGGAGGTTATTAAAAGAGGATAAAGTTGAATTTGGTAATATTTTGGTCATTTTGAATTTGTATCTTTTCAATTTCGAAGAGATTGAGCTTCTCCTTGCATGGTTGGTGATTACCTTCCTTCCCATTTAACCAATTTCAGATGTGAAAAATCCATGTACAAGTTTATTCGACAAGAGACCATTCATAAATATTATCAAATATTAATGAAAGTTTTTTGATGTACTTTTGAGTCCCATTTCAGTTTGAATTCATCTACCAGTATTTTCTCTACTATATCTTCTCTTAGTATTCTCTCAATGTCCATATTCTACTGTCGATGGCACACTCATAGTTGTGTAGTCTTGTGGAGGATTATTTGTTGATTCCATTTTTATGTTATATGATGTATATCACTCTAATGATATACACATTGAATCCATAGCTCGAAGTACCATACCTTTCATGTAATATTTCTAATCAAATTCTTGATTCAAGCTAGTTTCCCATCTATCTTCACATGAAGTTTTTGGAGTGATTTTTAACTATTTTTCATCAGAATTTTTCTGACTTTTGCTGATGTTCGATCTACATCATATGTAATATTGATGAAAAAATATTATGTGAAACTCCTTTGAGTTTTTATTAAATATTATGCAGCAAATCTCATGTCCATTGTTTAAATTTTCTCACAATTTCTATGTCCCACAACATGTTATTTTTGTAAGTTTTCTCGGTTTCAGCCACTGGTTTAAATGTAAAAAATATCTCATTTTAATGCCCAACCAAGAAATACATAAGGCTGGAAAATAACATAAATTTTCAGACTGAAATAAACACTGTTGTAACTCAACTTTTAATGATAGAAAATGAAATAAATGCACACCATGAAATTTTCAGACACAGTAAATTTTTGGCAACATGCCCAGGAAAAGCCCACAAGGGGAGAATCTGTTAGGAGAGAGAGTATATTTATTATCAGGAAATTTACAGCAAAAATCAGAAATTTTAATACCAACTTATCTCAACCCAGAAGAGAAAATTTATATCTCGTTTTCTCTGCTAAACAGGAAAAATCAAAATCCATTTTTTCCCTATTTTCTACCACGATTTTTGTGCCACTATACGGACGAGATGTATGAACTATACCATACGGACTGACTGTACAGACCTACAAATTTGTGCCTAGAACAAAACTCTCAAAAATCATGCCCACTCTACTAAAAACCGTACTGTATGGACTATATAGAACAACAATAAATGATGCTATCCTCTCCTTGATTTTCATGCCCTCTCTTCTAGTGTCCTTTCCCTCGATTTGTGTGTTGTAATTTTTCTCTCTTTCTCAGAAAAAATGGAAACTTTCTCTCTCATCTCTCTCCTTCATTTCAATCTGGAAAAGTGAGTGAAATGGAATTTCCTTCCCTTTTTGGTGACAACCCTATGGTTCATCTAATCCAATGATGGAGATTATATTAGATTGGTGGATGACATTAAATGCTCATATTTAAATCTCATAAATATAAATTTATCAAAAAGTGAATTTATTCTCTAAAGTCGTATTAAATGCTCATCTCAAGTCATTTCATGCAAGGGTCACTTTATTTCCCTCTTTTAAGTGACTAAGGCTAAAGTCACATAGGGGAACACTTTCCTAGGTACAAAAATCAACCATTTTTTAGAAGTTATGGAAGTCCCTAAAACCTGAGTTAATTATGCATTTTATTTTACCTGGGTGTCCTCTATCAAATACAAATATCTAATCAAAAAATAGGGAAGGTTGTACAATGTTTGGGAATCCAAAAAGTCCCTAGACTACTGGGGTTTTTAACCATCGAATTCACCTAGTGTTTGTTCCCTTCCTTGCTCCTTAAGAAATATGAATATTGAATGTTTCTAATGAATGTATAAATTTATAATATTTGCATTAGGATTTCCAAAGACACCTCAATTCCTTCCTTACAAAGTTTGAAAGCATTTGGGATAATTTCGGTTTGACTAGTCCAAGATTAAAAAATTGGCCTAAATGGAGTAATTTCTCTAATTAGGGATACTAAAATAACCCCCTGTCTCCCTACTCTTCCACCTACATATAACCCCCCCTATTTTCTCTCCCCTCTCCCCCACATCCAACTTTAACTCCCTCTCTCACACTCTCTCTCCCCTACTTATCCACTTACACCTAACCCCAACCNCCCCCATATCTCTTTTACAATATCACTACCCATGCCTTCCTCTCTCCCACAACTCCCTAACACCCCCCATTCTCTCCCTCTATCCCCCCTACTCCTCCTACTATCTCTAACCCCCATCCTCCTCTCACTTCCCCCCTTTCTTCCCTCACCCACCTAACCCATAGTAAAAAATTCTCTCAATATCTCTCTCTCCTCTACTCATCCACATAGACCTAACCCCCATCCCCCTCTCTCTCCAACAATGCCATAACATCCCATATCCATGTTATCTCTCTCTCACCCTACTCCTCCCTCTAATCACCCAAAACCCCACATCCTCATCCTCATTCCCATTCAAATCAAGTTTTTCCTCTATTTATGCTAATCTTAGATACCTTTAGGTGAGATTATTTCTAGTGATCTTCTTCTAGGTTTAGTTTGGCTTTTTAACTATGGGAGTTAGGACTTCTATGTTGGAATTGAAGTCCAATGTCTTTGGATATGTTATGCTAGAATATAAGTTCACTCTGGAATTAAAGTTAAGTGTGTTTGGGGAATTTTACCATGTTGGAATTAAATTTGAGTGTGTTTGGGTATAGTTATGGAACCCCCCAAGGAACACATTGAAAAGATAAAAAAAATAGAGCTTCTGTGTTGGGGAAAAAGAAAATATAGTTATAGAAGATTTACATCAAGCGGTAAAACAATTAATTGTTGAATTATACTCCAAGGATGTGCATTTTCTCATAGAGATGATCCAAGTTATTAATGAGTTACAATTTTTTATTCATTATTAATCTTATATTTCTTTCTTTGTTTTGATGGTAAGATTAGTGTTTGTTTTGGGTGTAGAATGTAGAGGACAATGACTACACACCATATGTGGAACCTTTGTTGGAGTTCATCATTACAATTGAAGATGTCACTAGCATAGTCACTCCTATTACGTTGCTAGTTTTTAACTATTAGAAGTGATTTTAGAAACATAATAGTGATTCTCTATGTAGTGTGGTATGATCCACCAAAAATAATAGCACGGAAGGTTGTTATATTGGAGAAAAAGTTATAAAATATGAGTGTGTCTCTCACCTATACTCCTCTTGAACCTAACTAACCCCCTCTCTCAATTTATCTTTCTCGTACTCCTGCACCTACCCCTAACTCCTACCCTTCTGTCTCTCTTCCAACCCCCTTAAAACCCCCTCCCCCATGCTCTATCTCCTTCCTCATCCTCCTCCTTCTCTCTCCCCTCTTTCCCCTAACCCTTTCTAACCCCCTATCTCACTCTCTCCCTTACTCCTCCACCTACACATAAACCCCACCCTTCTCTCTGTCTCTCTCTCTCCCAACCCCCTAGCACCCCCTCCTCCTATGTCACATTGTCACAAACCCTAACCGCCTTCTCTCTCCCTACTTGTAACCACCCTCTTCACCCCTCTCTCTCTCTATTACCTGTCTAACCATAAATCCTCCCCTCTATGTCTCTCCTAATCCCCTTCCCCATACCACTTGGAATCCCTCCCCCATCTCTCTCTCTCACTCTCTCTCTCTCTCTCACACACACACACACCACCCTATACAACCCCCATCCTCCTCTACCTCTACCTCAATCTCTATCTCTTTCTCAAAAACATCTTAAGATGGAACTATACTAGTGCTCATTTTTTTTTTAATTCACGATTAATATAAGAATTCCTAAATCATCATAATTGTGATGAGTTAAAAGGTTACAAGGTTAGTATTGAAGAAAATATTATAAATATACTATTTAATATAGATGTAACAAGACATTTTATGAGAAAGTGTTTTTCATTTTAAGAAATCATTTTATCGATAATCTTTTAAATTAAAGTTGATAGCCTCTTTATAATATTGTTTTCCTCATCCTTTAATTATTTATTATACCACATCTTTTCTTATATAAACTAACAACTAATAAATAATCAATATAAAACTTCACTATTAATTTAATTTCCAAAACTTTCTCTTTCAACTAATAATTTAAAGCTTCCACCATTTTGTATTTAAATTATTCATCCATACAATTCCATTAATTAAAAAAAACTAAAAAAACTATCATGGTAGTGCGTTTCATTAATTTGTGCCACTCGCCCAATGAAAAACATTCATCAACTATGTGCATAAAGACGAAACGTTGTATTGTGTTTCATTAATTTGTGTCACTCGAACAATGAAAAAGATTCATCAACTATGTGCAGAAAGACGTGTAGAAAGACGAAAGACGTTACTCAAGTTTCTATAGTCTAGTAATAAAAAAAAAGTTGGAACAAAGAATATGATTCGTACGAATCATAACCTTCTCATGCTCCATACTTGAGTGGCTCCATACTCGAGTGGGTAACCGTTAGTTTGGTTTGTTTATATAGTGCAAAAAGAAAGTTTAAAATTATTATAGTTTAAAATTTATTATTATAATAATAATAATCTATTTTTAAGGTTACCGTCAAGTGAGACATCAAATTGGTGTATGAGACTCTCTTGTTTGTGGGACAAGGGACTCTTTTTACGTAACGATTTAACTGCTAAAGTCTACAGATGTGTACATACACTACCCCCTCTGGATTTGAACCTGTGATATCCTAAGAAGAAACACTTACTCTTAACCCTTATATATTTATAGAAAAAAAATTTAATGGTTTTGCTCACCTATAAAAAAAAAAGCTATGAATCCAGTTTTGTTAGTGGTGGGAGAAGATATTAAAATGAATGAAATCATTTTGGCAAACACGCATACTCTTGTTGGGCGTTTTGGAGGGAGAAAGTTTAGTTCCACGGGTTTAAAGAAATGGGTAAATGATACTTGGTTGAATATTATTCCACTTTGTCCGGAGGTGTTTGTTCTACCGCGGGGGTGGATTGGCTTCGAATTCCATGAAGCTGTGGATTTGGATTTAATCCTTTCTGGTTCTTGGAGATGGGAGGGAACTGGATTCCTTTTGAAGCTATGGACCCCTTTATTTGACCCGTGCTCTGAAAGGTATGATACTCTTCCAATTTGGGTTAAAATGCCGAATCTCCCTTTTGAGTTCTAGTCCCTAGATTTTTTTAAACTGGTTGGAAATTCCCTGGGAACGTTTCTTGAAGCTGACCTATCCGTTCTTCATTTCGGTGTCTGTTGTCTGGGTAAAATTTTAGTTCTTCTTGATCTTAGTAAAGGGTTGGTGGCTGATTTGATGATATCAAAGGGTAATATAAGCTTTAAATACCCTCTAGACTATGTTGGGGTTCCTTTTAAATGTCTTAGGTGTCATAGACATGGGCATTTAGCCTCTGATTGCAGTCTTTCTTTTCATCATAAATCGAGTGGGGCAGTAAAATCTATTTGGCAGGTGAAGAAATCTGTGTGATCGGATGGTCGTCTTCCTGAGGAGAGTTTGGATAAATTTGGGGTTGATTCTCAGGAGGGTGGCTCCGGAATTCATAGTGAACATAGTTTAGTGCCTGATGTATAGGATAAAGTACATAGTTTGGTTTCAGATGAGGTTATAACTAATCATCAGTTATATCCTATGGATGATCCTTTATCTAAGGGTTTTTCAAGTTTGGATATTGAAGAATAGGTTTTAACTTTGGATGTTCTTAAACCTATTGTTTTGGACGAGCCTTTTATTAATGAAAATTTTACTTTCCCTCAGTTTAAAGAATGAAAATCTTTTGAGCCTCTAATGGAGGTTCATTAAGAAGTTTCCATGAGTTCGGTTTCTTCTTTAGGTGGTTTAGGGTTTGTATCACCTATGAAAGATTATTTGTTTAAGGATAAGGGGTATTATCTCAGATCTTGTTCAAAAAACGTTGAGACTGGGGTTATGAATAAGGCACATACTAGAGTTTTGATGGGAGCATACCCTAGGTTTTATGTTTGTCTACATGAGAAGGACCCTAATGTTTCTTTGGAACATCAAACTGGGGAACTTAGAGTAGTGGCTACCCTTTCTAAGTTTTCACCATGATTGTGACAACTCTTAATTGTCGGGGTTTAGCTAGTTTACCTAAAAAACTAGTTGTTCGTAGGCTGGTGGAAGATCAGTTTATCGATGTCTTATTTTTACAACAAATTATGGGGGATGGGCTCAGCTTGGCTGGTGAGTTGGAATTATTGATTTTTGGTTGGGTTTTTATTTCCTTGGATGCTAAACGGAGGTCTGGAGATTTGTTATTAGGCTGGAGGATTAGACATTTTCAATTGTTAAGTGTGTGGGCAGTGGATTTTGGTTTATTTGCATCCTTGTATTCTATTGAAATGAAGGAGGTCTTCTGTTTTATTAATATTTATGGGCCGCTATCTGGATAGGGTTAGGTTCTGGAACAATCTCATCTCTTTGGAATGTCTTAAAACTACTAGATTGATATTTGGGGGAGATCTGAATTTCTCTTTGGGATGTTCGGAAATTTGGGGTGTAAAGGCTCGTGTGGATAGTTTATCATATTTTTTCTCTGAGAATTTGGATGCTTTTGGTCTTGTGGATGTTGTTCCACATGTTTTAGCTCCTACTTGGTCTAATAGAAGAGTTGGAAATGAAAATATCTGTAAACAATTGGACAGACTTCTAGTATCAGCTGATTTTCTAGATTTAGATTTGCGACTTCGTCAATGGGTGGGATGTGGGGGGATCCTAATCATCAGCCAGTTTTCCTTGAGATATTATCCAATAATCCTAAACCGGGGTCTCCTTTCAAATTTAATTCCCATTGTTTACTAAATGAGGATTTTGTTGACTTACTTAAGGCTTCCTGGATTGTGTATGTGGATAACACTTTGGTTTCTGTTGCGTCTCATTTTGTGGCTAATATAAAAATTATCAAGGATGTTTCTATTTCTTGGTCTTTCAAGCAAAAGGTTCAGGAGACCAAGGAATTAGTGGAAATTGAAGGCTTGATTGCAGATTCTTTTACCAAACTTGGTTTTGGTTTCTCCACTGAGGCCGATAGGATTTCTCTTCTTGATTTGGAGTCTCATAGAAGAATTATCCTATTAGTTCGTGAGCAGGAAGCTAGATAGAAAAGTAGGGCTACCTGTCTTTTATGTGGGGATGACAATATCTCTTTATTTCATAAGTTTGTTAATCATAGAAAGAATATTAACTCTATCTGGAAAATTGAGGGAGATGATGGACTTTCTGTGGAAGGATTTGATTCAATTTCAAAGGCTGGTGTATAGCATTTTGAGCATTTGTTTCAGGAAGACAAGATACTACATCTTCCGGAGATTATGAATATTGCAGAGTTTTTTCCTACCTCTATTTCTGATTTGGAAAATGAAGAAGTTATGCTTCATGTTTCTTTGTTGGAGATTCAATCTGTTTTAGCTGTAAGTAAAAATGATAAGAGCCCGGGTCCGAATGGGATCCCAGTGGAGGTTTATCATGTGCTTTTTGATGTCTTGGTTCCGAATCTGTTAAAAAAATTTGATGATTCCTGAAAGTATGGTAAAGTACCTGCTACTTTCAATTCAACTTTTATTGCATTAATTCCTAAGATTGATTTGCCTAAATCTTTTGAAGATTTTAGACCAATCTCTTTATGTAATTTTTGTTACAAAATCATTGGAAAGATTATATCGATTCGTATTAGGAGGGTACCTGGCAGGTACATTTCTAGTGAACAATTTGGGTTTTTACCTCACAGATAGATTCATGATGTTGTTGGGGTAATTCAGGAAGGATTACATACCATTTATGTTAAAAATTTGAAGTTTGTAGTTTTAAAAATTGACATGTCTAAAGCTTATGACAGAGTCAGTTGGACTTATCTGAGGATAATCCTTTCTAAAATGGGTTTCTCAGTTTCTTTTATTTCATGGATTATGAGCAGTCTTTAATTTGTCTCATTTGTTGTATTGATCAATGGAGCGGCTTCATCTTTTTTCAAATCAGGCAGAGGATTGAGGCAAGGATTTCCTCTAGCTCTACTCATTTTTCTTATAGTTGTAGAAGGATTGGGTAGGGCCTTATTGTCTACAAAAGCATATGGATATTTTCATGGAATATCTTTTGGGAATGATATTACATTAACTCATGTTTTATTTGTTGATGATATTGTCATGGTTTTTGATGGTTCTGAGCAATCTCTATCAAGTTTTTATGAGATTATGCAAACTTTTTGTAAAGCTTCTGGGATGTTGATTGATGTAGATAAATCAACATTATTATACTCTAGGTTGGATGATGTTGAGTTGATTACTGTTCAGAATATTTTTTATTTTATAGTTGCTAAACTTGAAGTTGGTTTGAAATAACTTGGGTTTTATCAAAAACCTTGCAGATATTTTAGCAAAGATTGGGATTGGGTGGTGGTTAAGGTGGAAAAGAGAATCAAGAATTGGAGTTTACGATGGCTGTCTAAAGGAGGTAAGCTCATTTTGGTTAAATTTGTATTAGAAGCTATCCCAGTTTACTGGATGCATTTCTGGATACCTATGGGCATTATTGAAAAAATCAAAAGATTATGTTTCAAATTATTATGGGCAGGGAATTCGAACTCTTCTGGATTTCCTTGGAAATCTTGGAAAAATTTAGCATGTCCAAAGTTTCTAGGAGGCTGGGGGCTGAAGATACTGGTTATGTTTGCTAAATATCTTGCTGCCAAGAATGTTTGGAATTTGCTTCATGGATTGGGCCTTTGGGTGCAGATTGCTATTCAAAAGTATATTTATCCTGTATCCCTATTGGATTGGATTCGTGTGACTATTAAAAGAAGAGATGCATGTCCATCTGCTGGAAAGTAGTGCTTTGGTCCTTTGACCTTATTTGTAACTTTCTTATTTGGAAGGTTGGGAATGGAGCCAATGTTAGAATCAGAGTGGATCCTTGGGTTGGTTGTAAGTGGAGACACATTCTACCATTTATTCTGGTGGATAAACTTCATTCAGTTGGATTATTTTATCTTAATGATATTGGTTGTCTGGATATGTCTTTGTTGAATAATCAAGGTTGGTTTTCAACTGCTTTGATTGGTCTTGCTGATCAACAAGATATCACTTGCTGGAGTGAATATTTGGCTTTATTAAAAACCAGTCATGTTAGATTGTCATGTGAGGAGGATCTTCTGATTTGGAATCAATCTAAATTAGGGAAATACACTCCTAGATCTGGTTATCTTCAATTAATGTTGGATAGACAGGTGGAGGAACTTTCCTGGTGGTGGAAGGTTCTTTGGAAGTTCAAATGTCCACTTAAAGAAAAAAAAAATTGCTGGTTTATATTAAAGGATAAAGCATTAACCTGGGATGTTATTTGCTGTAAAGGTAAGGAAGGGCTTGGCAGATGCTATTTATGCAAAAGTGATTTTGAGTCTAATGTACATTTAGGTGTGGATTTCTCTTATACTAGAAAAGTGTGGATTGAATTAGAGGCCAAGCTGGGGTTATTAAATTTATGGACTGGCACTTCAGTCAGTCTTTGTTTGAAGAATTGGTGCATGAAGGGAGAAGTGAAACACATCAGATATCTACCTATTATTGTGTTATGGTTCATTTGGAAAGCACGCAATCAAAGTTGTTTTGAGGATTATGTTCTATCTCCTTTCCAAGTTTCATCTTTCTGTTTGGGTTGTTTGAGTTCTTTCCCTCAAGACAAGATTATCAGAATTAGACATGTTGTGGAAGAAGTAATTGATAAATCATATCCTTGGGGATATTTTGATGGTTTGACATTAGGGGATCCAAAAATTTGTGGTGCTGGGGGAGTGCTCTTTATATCTGATGATCACTATTTTACTTTCAAAGCTGGTTTGGGCTTTGGAACTAACAATTTTGCTGAACTTATTGGGTTAAAGCTTCTTCCTACTTTGTCTTTGGAACATAACTATAAGCACTTGCATATTTTTGGAGACTCGTAGCTTGTAATCAATTGGGATACTGGTAAGTATCGCATTCAAAACATTCGTCTTGCATAGATTTTGCTTGAATTTCACAGATTGGCAGATTTGTTCGAAAATGTGCATTTTATGCATATTTATAGAGAAAGAAATTCACGTGCAGATTTACTGGCAAAAGATGGATCTAACGTTTCAAATGGATCTTGGCAGATATCAGAGCATTGGGCAACAGAATATTCCAACATTGTCATTCTTTATTAAAATCTTTGTACAGGTGGTGTGAAAGTTGGAGTAGACTGCTGAAGATAAGGATGCTCCTTTGATCCTAGATCAATTTTTGAAGTTAAATGAACAATTTCAGATAACAAGTTTTTGGATATTTTGATGTTTTTAAGGGTTGGACAATGCCTAGTTTGGAAAATGATTTGATGCATTGAACATATGTGTATAGAGTGTTGTTTATGCCTCTTTTTAAAAGTTTTGTTTATAAAATTTTAATCAATGTTAAAATTTGTTATTATTTTGTAGCTCACTCCACTAAACTTAACCAAGACAAAATAATAAAGGTTCCTAATGATCAATTTACTTGTTCCACAATCGATATAATGAGTTTTTGATGACCTGGAAAATTACACTACTTATGTAATGCTGTAATACCGAAACAGTTTACATCTAACAATCATCGAACAATACAAATATCAAAGAAGGCCATGTGCAATTACATACAAAGAATGAAATATATATCTAATGGAAGAATATCCAAAAAATGAAATATATATCTAATGGAAGAATATGCACATAATCATCATTAAAAATTCTACTGTGAAATAATCAAATCAATGAGCGGAAAACTAGAAATGTTAGAGTGAAAAATTGGAAATGTCGGAGTGGAAAACTGGAAATGCCGGAGTGGAGAATGAATGGAAAATGGTGGCACCAAATTTTAGTATGGTCTGGCTCCCACATAGTTTTCAGGAGGGTAGTAGTTGCAAGTGATGAAGGTGTCACCGCTATTACATTTTCTGTTACATTTGGTGACGGCGCACCTAGCTTTATTGGTTGTTCTCCACACAATCTGAGTGTAGTGGGTGTAGTCTTTCCTAGATCTGCAACTATTATTTGCATAGTTATACCACTTCTTCTCATCCACCCATGCATTCCAATGTCTGTCGATCCCCCAGAATATGTTTTCCTAGAATGGACTCTTGGAATGCTGGAGGAGGCAATCATCCCTTCTTTCTCGTGCATACATACATGCATATTTTGCAAGGTTCACATCCCATTTCAGTGGAGGGGAACCCACTTGATTCCTTGCCTTGTTCTGCGAAACCAAAAATCCTTGAATCATTTCACTAGTGCTTATGTGTTCTGCGACCATTTGCAGGGTGCATATTACAACGCTTATGACAAATACTACAACCAATAGACACGATCACTAGCTCATGCTGACAACTTGAACAACAACAAAAATTCATGTAGGTATCAATCCAACAACCAGTACTTGAAGGATGCAACAACTATATCGTTAACTACAACTGCAGAGCAAGTATTTGACTAAAGAAAAAAGATGTTAAAATCTTCCTGAACATAACTTGTTTATATATATTGTGGACAGAGACCATTAACAAAGATCTAAGACAGATTTGTAATAAGAGGAAAGGAGTTGCCCGATGTTAGCTGGCACCAGAAATGTAAGCAGTAAGTAAAATATATTGGATAACCTCCTGCAACAATAAAGCCTAAATTATAAGAAAATGAAAAGAGATAAAGGCATCGTGATTGATATGCATGGTTGT
Source organism: Pseudotsuga menziesii (assembly GCA_001517045.1). Taxonomy (NCBI): domain Eukaryota; kingdom Viridiplantae; phylum Streptophyta; class Pinopsida; order Pinales; family Pinaceae; genus Pseudotsuga; species Pseudotsuga menziesii. The sequence goes on along the minus strand of LPNX010773965.1, from coordinate 23,151 downwards.
ATCATATCTTATAAAAATAATCGTTATTTTGCATGTAATTAAAGTCATAGCCACCTGAGCATGTAAGAGACAAAACTTAACTCATGTTTCCCATGAAAGAGACTTGCATTTGAATTTGACTTTGATTGGAAGAGATAGTGGTAACAACCCATTGATATTAGGATAGGGAGTGCAGTTTCTAATTTGACAAGAAAGCACAAATTCTATCTAGATCCAAAAATTAAATCACTTCATTTTACCACAAGAAAGAACCTCTACATTTAATCGTGTCATTGGTGTATGCTTATTATTGTTAGCCAAAACTGAGCCTATTAAACTTGACTTTACTGCTTAGTTGTATTTAAAATTTAATTTTAATTTCACTTTTACGTCGACCTTTTTTCCTTTTTACTTGTCTAGTGAAACTTGTCTAACTCCTGAATAGAGAAGTTTATCAAATTTGGTCGGCCTTTTAGACCCGACTAATTTATTTTGACAATTTATTACTTGTTAGTTCTACCTACCTATAGTTACTTCGACCACTTGTCGATAACTTTACTTCGACCAGTAGTGGGTTGACCTCTTCGACCAATAGTCGGTTGACCTCTTCAACCACTAGTCTGTTACTTTACTTCAACCACTAGTTGGCTTGACTTCTTCTACAACTAGTCAGTTTCACTCGACAAGTTGTCGATTTCACTCCATCGGTTTACTTGGACTCACTTGCCCTTGTCTGGTTTTAGTCGAAGAAATTACAAATGTTTTTCACCTCTGAGTAAGATGAAGTAAAAACAATACATTAACAATTCTAGAGAACTTATAAAAACATATACCCAAATATATAGGAAGACTTGAGTTGACCACTTTGCCGTAAAAATTGAACTTTCAAGGAGTGAGAAATTTATGGATCCTTGTTATTTCACTCAATCTTAATTGTAAAAGATATTGGCACAAGTAAATTTGGAAAGAATGTGCGTCCAAATAAACATGCATTCAACCATAAACTATTTCACATATATAACTTGTGCAAAAATAACAAAGGTATTACAAACTTGTCGATCCAAAATTTTCAGCTCACCGACTGATCCTTTTACAGAGCTTTGACTCTTCGACAAAATCACATACATAGAAGCTTGAGCTTCAACACAATTCTTTCTTCACTCTCTGCTATCCTCTAAACTCTCTCTCACTCTCTATTATGTCTAACTTAATTTACAATCTTCTTCTTCTATTTATAGGAAACCTGAAAATTGATTATACATGAATCGACTGGCTCACCATTAAAGACTGTAATAACTATCTACCTAAAAAATTAGATTTAGAAATTAATTCGATTGGCTTACATTGCTGAATCATGGACTCTTCACTCTTGTCAGATTGACTAACAAGATCTTGACTGATATAGACTCTGACAGAATCGGCTAGGCTCAGATATGGATCTGTGAGTAAATAATATTTTCAACACTCCCCCTTAATTATGAGCAGGTGGAGATTTTTAAAACAAAATTTACAAAATGTTTCAGAGCTTAAACATGCTTTGTTCATGACAGAGTTTACTATGCAGAAATTGTCATTCCAAGATAACTACGTAGATATTGGAATGTGTCCTTTGCCAATGGTTTTGTAAAGATGACTGCAAGTTGATCTTCAAACATTCAAAATTCCAAAAAAAATTCTTTGTTGTTCACCAACTCTCTTATGAAATGAAAACTTGTGTCGATGTGCTTGGTTCTCTTGTGGAACACATGATTTTTTGATAATGCTATAGCTGAATTGTTGTCGTAGAAGATGGTTGTCGGTTCTTGATGGTTCTATGACAAGTGTTTTAACACTCTCCTCATCTAGATAGCTTAACATGCAGCACTTGTTGCTACAACATACTCTGCTTCTGCTAAAGACAGAGTTACTATGGGTTGTTTCTTTGAAGCCCATGAAACAACAACTGTACCAAAATGAAATGTGTACCTAGATGTGCTCTTCGTATCATATATGTTGCCTCCATTGTCATTGTCAGTGTAGCCAATGAGTTTAAAATTTTATGAGGTTGAATATATAATTCCAAGGTATTTTGTGCCACTTACATACCTCAAAGTTCTTTTACCTGCTTGCCAATGTGAGTATTTTCATGAATCCATGAATCTTGAGATCAGACTTACTCCATACACAATGTCTGTTCTTGTTGCTGTTAAATACATAAGGCTGCCAACAAGCCTTTTGAACAGCGTAGGATCTACAGTTGATCCTTCATGATCCTTGGTCAATTTTAAGCCTATTATTACTGGTGTTGGGGTTGTCTTTGTTGTACAAGATTATACACCTAATAACCATAGGTCTGGGGTTACCAACATACTCGATAAACTTTTAGACAATTGACTCTAGAGTGCAATAAAGGAAACAGGAGGATGAGAAAGACTTACCTGTTACAAGACGGTTGATCCTTAGCTTGTCCTCTTTTTCTCTGCTTCACCTCCAAAGTCTTCAAGGTTGCTCCTCCTTCATCTGTCAAGAGTCAATCTTCCAGATACTAGATGATTCATATATATATAAGCAGGTTAGATAAATCATATATAAAATGAAGAAACATAAACATTTATCAAACCAAGATACATGAGACACATATGGAAGAAGGATTCTCTTTATTATCAACAATGAAAGAGTTCAGATTACAACCCAACACCTGAGACAAGGACTCCTCTACAACCAAAGGATTTTGAGTTACACTGCTCCAAAGACTTCTGTATAAAATCCACCAGCATGACTTTGCTCTCCAAGTCTATATCAAACACCCTCCCCAAGGCCTGTATTTATATGGATGAAATAAGGCAATTTCAAAGGTTGAGGAGGTTGAGACAGTTAAGAAGATTAAGGTAAATGGCTTAACTAATCTCAAGTAATCGCGTGTTTTATTTTTAAATGTCAAAGATAGGCATCCACGGGTTTCAAGAAGGACAACTCGCGTATGATCCATGACTTTCCATAAGAGCAACCTGCAGATACATCCATCTGCGACTTGCAAACACCAACACTCGTGGATGATTCACGAGTTACATATGGATAGGGTCACGGATATGTCTTGACATATCTAAAAAGGCAAAGTAAACCACTAGAGGGATAATGAATGTCATTTACAAGAAGCCCATCTATAGTGTTTTGGGAAAACCTCAATCCATAGATGTCTTTTTGTGTGCCAACATGAGAGATGTCGGCACTCGGATGGAGAGGTGCCATTCAGGTGGATAACAGATTCCCCCTAATGTGTGAGGTCAGAGGGAAGCGATGGCCAAATTACATTATAATCATCATCTTCGGAGAACTCAGAAATCCAATGGAGCAGAGGGAGTACCTTAAACAAATACATAGTAATGTCATAGACAAAGTTACATCTGAGGATGCTATGTTCAATTTATTGGAACACTAGCTCCTTTACAATATTTGAGTACATCATATGATACGGGTATGAAACCACGTATATTACATAAGTGGATCGAAGCCATAATATACAATAATGAGTCTTCAAAGATCTGGAAGCTGTGTATAGGAATAGAACATAATCTTGCGCAACTTAGTCCATAAGTGAGGAACTAAGGTCTTCATAAAGGATCCCAAAGAACCAGTACAATCCAAGCCATGTGAATAAGGGAAAGCTAAAGTCGAACATGGAAAGGATTCAACAGTTTGTCAATCAATAGATGATAAGAAACAACTGAAGCAAAGGAATTCACCAATGATGAAAGTGAATCCTAAGGTACTATCGTCAAAAATCTAGGTCTTCGTCATCAGGAAGTGCTGAAATGGAACCATGCTGTGATACAGAAGGAAATAGGTCCTCCAATGGATCACAAGAATGACTAGGAACTGGGAAAAAGAAGGGAGACACAAATAGATAACAGATATAACAATGATGGGATCAGGCTATAGATTAGACACTGGGAAGAGTCCTTGAACAGTGAGCACAACACAGAGATGACCCAAGGCAGTGTATAACTTATAGATTGAACAACTAGACTTATCTGTCATGTAGGAGACATGATCAGATTCCCCAGGTATAACGGAAAAGAGGAGGAGTAAGAAACTCAAAGTGATAGCTGAACACAAGTGGACACTGAAACATGGATATCAGAAAACAAAGAGTGCTATGTTCAAGGATGACATGCTGCCATTACTGAAAACAAGAGAAAACTTCTTCCTTACCTTCCCTATTAAATTTTAACGAGTCCAGGAAATTCAACTAGGTTCCCTCTTCATTTTGTAACAAGCTTGAAGAGATGGGAAAATAATACTTGATAGTGTCACTAATTCATGGATTTAATGAGCCCGAACTAGTACATGCTCGATGGTGTTTTCATAGTTTAGAGAGTCTGAAAACTCCAAAGAAGACTCCAGGGGGGTCCTTTTTCGTACAATTTAGTCTCCTGAAACCGAAAAAGTATAAAACAAACCAAAGAAGAACTCTCTTAACTTCCGAAGAAGAAAAGGCACACCTTTTTCGTACTTAGTCAAGAAGGTCTGAAAAAGGTTAAATTACCACCTACCCAATGCTCCTTCAAAAGAAGCATATAGCCTGAGTTTTACGAGTGTGAAGGAAGGCAAGATCACTCGGAAAGATCCATTTGATTACGAGAAATGGGGCTTACAACAATAAACTCGATGCTTTGTTCTTTCGGGTTTAACGAGCATGACAAAGACATAAAGTACACTCGGAATCTTTTTCATGTTTTGGTCCAGAGCATGAAAAAGAGAAAACTAAGCTCATACCGGGGGTTCCTTTTCCGTAAGTTTAGTCCCTCAGGTTCAGAAAAGTGATAAACCTATGCCTGAGAATACTCTTCTCAATTCCGAAGAAAAGAGAGGGATCCTTTCTCGTATTATTCCACATGGTCCGAGAAAGAGATAACCTACCACCAATGTGGATGCCCATTCACATATTATTAATGAGCCTGAATGGACAAGTTTACTCGGCAGTCAAGTCTATTTTGAGGAGTTAGATTTGGGCCTAAAGAAACTCAAAATCTTTCCGTGAAGTTTTAATGAGTCCGAAAAAGTCAACTCGCGGCCTCCTTACTATTTTTAACGAGCTCGAAGGAGAGCAGAAAGAATGCTCTAAATGCGAGGAGACGAGTGTCATAGACAGGCAAAACTAGTTTCAAGCGCAAGGAACAAACCTATGCATAATGCAGGGAAAGAGAGCAAGATAAGGACACTCAGGGAATGTCTCCTCAAGTTAAAGGGTGTCAAGTTGCAAAGGCAAAATGATACAAGGCTTAGCTACAATGAGAACAAAGATGAAGGCTTATACAACGAGCTAAAAGTGTGGAAGCTGACATCAGGATCATAAGCATGAGCAGGGCACATGCAAATACAATTACAACTTGAACAACAAGGCGAGGCCAGTAAACAACTGTGAATCCAACTACAAATCCTGTCTCCAAGAAACAACAACATCGGGACCATATTCATAAGAAAAGATCCAATGTGAGTCACTTTGGCAGAAACACATGTGACTTTGCTATCTTCTATAAAAGGGAAAGTCAAGGCAGAATCGACTGAAGAATATTCTATAGAACCAAGGCTCGAGGGTTTATAATCAATAAGATCAACCTCAGAAGGAGAGAAAAAATCAACAAGGGAGATAGAGTCTATAGGAAAAAACTCAGTATCACAGGAGTTGAAAAATTCATAAGAAAAATCAAACTCATCAGGATCACTGACTTGTTGTTCGAAGGAAGAGTCGAAAGACTCAACAAGACCAACATAAGAAGAAAGGTCAGGCTTACTAGGAAAATCAGGGTTAGACTTAGTCACAACTGAATCAACATCCGAAAGAAGGTAAGACTATATCAAAGACTCTAGGAAGACTTCATCCAAAGGAAGGAGATCATCCAAGATAGGACACATGTCTAAAATTTCAAATGGATTGACAGAGTGGAGATTAGGCCCCATAGTATGTATAGGATGACTCACCTGTTCAACTGCTGGGACCAATTCCCGAGAAGGTAAGCATGAAAACAGAGGTTGCTTCTTAGTAGCAATTGAACACAAAGGACAATAAACCACATAGTTCACCTGTGGTGGGTTGGTGTCTATAGAAACACTGGGAATCAATAAAGGAAAGACCTGGTCTCTAGTTAGGTTAGGAGATGGATCAAGAAAATCCAACTGATCGATAGTGACAATTTCTTCACCATGATTAAAGTACATCACACGAAAAAATGTTGACACCACAGCTTGCATGGCATAGACATAATCACGTCCAAGGAGCATATTAAAGTCCACGGGGTCTTCTATCACCATGAAGTCAACTAAGATGGTCTTCCCACCCAAAGTAACAGGTGTTTGAGAAAGAATTCCCAAGGCTACACAAGTTCTTCTATCAAACGCTAGTAACTGACTAGCAGTCGACACAAGGCTGGGAGATTCCATGCCTCACCAAGCACGAGTAGACAAAATACTAACTGAGGCTCCTTCATCAACAATACAATGAGCAATCATGTATGGTTCAACTTTGACCTTTATATGGAAAGGTGCGTTAGAAGGAAGGCGCGGCTCAACTAGGCTATCCCAATCAAAGGAAGCAATCCAAGAGCTTGGTGGGGGTTGATCCAAAGCAAGTTCAGTGCCCCTTTTTTCAGTAAGTTTTGAACTAACAGTGAAGAAAATGTGACTAGTAGACACTTCACTCTCCAAAGGAAGAGTGGGATTGATCGATACTGAAATCAATTCAACCGCTTCATGAAAGTCACTCTCCGAAGGGAGAGTGGGATTGACCAAAGATGACATTGGTTCAATCACATCAGGATCACTCTCCAAAAGAAGAGTGGGATCGACCACTTGATCAACCAAAGGTTGATTAGGTTGTTGAGAAACTATAGGTTGTTCTTGAGAAGGAAATCCTTGAGTCTTGGACCACACTCTTCGCACCTCTGCGATAGCAGGGTACTGGTGAGTAAGATGATCTCCCTCACATAGCATACAAGGGAACTTAAGTTTTCACTTTGAATGACCAGTTTTCTCAATGGTTTCAACATGACTAGCAGTGGCTGACTGTTTGCTCTCAACATGACCTGCAGAGGATGAGAGTTTGCCCCCAGCATGAACTACAGAGGCTGGGTGACTGGGTCCAACCTGACTAAGAGAGGTTGGTTGTTGAAAAGCTTCAAAATGTTCAAAAACAGGATGACCATGAAACCAAACTCTTCTCACCTCCGCAATAGAAGGGCATTTATAAGTAAGGTGGTCTCCCTCACAAAGCTTACAAGGAAACTTGGGCTTGTGTTTTGAACGGGTAGTCTTTTCAACAGTGTCAACATGACTCGCAGTGGCTGACGAATTGTCTTCAGCATGAAGTACAGAGGCTGAGAGACTGCCCCCAGCATGACTTGCAGAGGCTAAGAGACTGGATCCAACATGGCCTGTAGAGGTTGGATGGGCACCACCAACATGAACAATAGAGGTTGAATGGTTAGGATCAACATGCTTTTCAGCCGTTAAGTGTGTGCCCCCAGCATGAACAACAGAGGCTGGGTGGATGGATCCAACCTGACTTACAGAGGTTGGATGGGAAGGTTCAACTTGAACAACAGAGGTTGAACGGGTGCCCTCAGCATGAACTGCAGAGGTTGAGTGACTAGATCTGACATGACCTGAAAAGGTTGGAAGGATCCCACCATCATGATCAACATATGCTGGATGGTGAAGATCAACTTGACTTACGAAGGTTGAGTGCTTAGATCCAACATGACATACAGAGGTTGGATAGGTGCCCCCAGCATGAACCACAGAGGCTGGGTGGTGAGGTTCAACTTGACTTGCATAGGTTGAATGGGTGCCCCCTTGCTTATGTGCCTTCTTCCTATTCCTCCTTCTTTTACTCCTTTTAGACTATCGGTTACTAGTATCAGTACTTTCACCGCATGAGGTAGAAGGAGGAGGAGAATCAACTACAGGTTAAGGGGAAGCAGTGTTTTGATGCCCTTGATATAAGGAGCTTACTTGATAAGCATCAGGAGCATTCATGGCAGTTGGAGTGGAAAACAACCACACCGGTAGCCCTAGGGTGAATCCAGGTAGATTCAAGGTGGCCATCAAGGGAACACCAACATTCCCTGTGAGAGGAATAGTACAAGGAGTTCCCAGCATGGGGATCTCTTGGTTAGTGTTCGAGGAGGTGTTAGCCATAGTTTCAAACCAGGAGACAAAGTCTGAGGTTGATAGGCAACCAAAATTACAAAGCACACACCTAAAGGCACACTAAGTACAGACAAACCACACAGCACTCACTAAAAATTCCTAAATCCAAACAGACAAACGGGTATAAGATGTACTTTCCAGAAGAAAGCTGATAGACAGTTACTTGACATCCCTATAGATGTTCTTAGGCACAAGTGGAGGAATCACCCACCGCCCTCCCACACTTTCTACCAAGGTTACCTTCCAAGTCCATCCAAGGTCAACTAGAAATAACCTTCCAGTGTACCTGTGTATGAACCCTAGATGTCAAAGAGACTAAAGGCTACCTTAACTATATTGACAGTCTGGGGGGACAGTCACAAGCCTAATTCATACACATGGGCAGGGTAGCTGAGCCCGAAACCCTGTCTAAGAAAGAATCCCTAGATGCGTAAAAACCCTGGTCTACACTTTGACAAGGAATCGGAGGGTTATCTCCTCAGTCCAAGTCTCCACGTGGCCTCGTGCTTAACTCCCATTTGACAGGAGCTTCCCAGATACAATCAATGTAGAAAAGGATTTACCTAGTGATTGGCCAACTACGTCTGAAATTTAAACACTTGTGGAGAGTTGAAACTCCCTAATCCACAAGTCTAGCCTGAGCTAGTTGGTGTATGACCCTATAAAATAAAACTTACTAGTAATTTTTAAATTATATCGTTTATTTTAAAGGCTGTTTTTAGTCAGAGGGTAAATGGCATGAAACTTATGTGGTGTTTTGACTCAAAGTTGAAACAAAATGACTAAGCAAAGAGATATGAAATGCAAAAAGCAAAAACTATTCTCTTTATTTTTCAAATAGAAACTTGAAAACCAAAAAAGAAAAAATTCTTTTATATTTTTAAAACAACAATGATATGCCATGCAATCTAGACTAAAAAACTAATCTACATGCATATAAAGCAAACATGTATTTTTGTTTTTTTATTTTATAAATGCAAAAGAAAAATCAGCCTATCAACTAATGCAAGCAAGTACTGAAAGCAAAGAAAATAGACAACTACTCTACTCCCCAAAAACAAACCCTAGGTTTCCCTAATGTTGGATATCAACCTCTCTTAAAAGGAAGGCTCAAAAAGGTAAACAAGCCAACAACTTTGGGATGAAGAGATTGAGCAAAAATACTGACATAAACAAAGGTCAAGAAGTCCCAAGTATCAATCTGAACCTACAAAAAAAGGCTGCTCAATACCTTGTCCAACAAGGTCAAGCCAAAGAAAGAGGTGGGGGGGCAAGCAACAAAAACAAGTATAGGCTCTTTTTAATTTTCTTTTATAAATGCAAAATAAAAACTACCTACAAAGCAAAGTATGCAGATAATAAGAACAAATCAAAAGGAAATTTGTTATACAACCACCAAACAAACTCTAGAAATGCCCTAAAGTCAGTATAAACCCTACTTGGAAGGAAGGCTTGCATAAGAGACAAGTCAACTAGTTTGGCATGGTGAAGTTAACCAACAAAAGAAGAAGGAAACCAACACCAACAAGATTCTGAAATCAAACAAATATCACTAACAGAGGTTGATCAGAAACATAAGCCAAAAATCATGCCAAGCAAAGGAGGTGGGGGAAAGAGCAAAGAGCAAACCCTAATGCTATAAAAAGCTTACCACATAGATAAAGAACAAGCAAAAAGGATGACACAAACTCCCAAGATTTATGCACCTACAATGCACTGTACTTGAGCAAACTTGAATTAAATAAACTGTATAAAACAACAAGCTGAAGCAAACAAGCTGACAGAACCAAAAGACAACCAACAAAGGTAGGCTAGAAACCCTAGCTTGGGTGCTCATAATGACAAAAATCACTGTAGACTTACAAAAGCAAGTGAAAAATAGCCACTGTCAAAAGACAGACTGGAAAAAAAAGAGCCCAAGACCCTGATCACAGATCTGGACAAAGACACCTTAACCCACAACCCAAACAGGCCAACCACTTCAGCATGCAAATAGAAAATAATCCAAGTAAAAGAGACTTAAGGGATTTCGAAAAAGCACAAAGTGTGATCAACAGAGGCACTCAGACAAGATACACAGCATTCATAAAGAAAATCAACTCACCAACCGGGATTATAGAAAGAAAGGAACAAGCAAACCTTAACTTAAAAATCCCTACTTCCAGGCATATCTGTGACTGTATATAAGGGCAACCCACGGATGATCCACGACTGTTCAATATAGCAACCCACGGATGCAGGTTTGTATCCGTGACTGTGCAGAAGAGCAACTCGCGGATAGGTATAATATTTTTCTCAAAAAACAAGAAAAATTCCCAAGACTTTCAGATACTGAGGTAAGTATGAACCAGGATGTAAGATCACACACAGACTTCAAGCAAAGACTGGTTAGGGGTGACCGAAACAACCTATAGCAGTCTAGGCATCCCCAGTGGAGTCGCCAATTCTGTTGTATAGGATTATACACCTAATAACCATAGGTCTGGGGTTACCAACATACTCGATAAACTTGTAGACAATTGACTCTAGAGTGCAATAAAGGAAACAGGAGGATGAGAAAGAATTACCCGTTACAAGACGGTTGATCCTTAGCTTGTCCTCTTCTGCTCTGCTTCACCTCCAAAGTCTTCAAGGTTGCTCCTCCTTCATCTGTCAAGAGTCAATCTTCCAGATACTAGATGATTCATATATATATAAGCAGGTTAGATAAATCATATATAAAATGCAGAAACATAAACATTTATCAAACCAAGATACATGAGACACATATGGAAGAAGGATTCTCTTTATTATCAACAATGAAAGAGTTTAGATTACAACCCAACGCCTGAGACAAGGACTCCTCTGCAACCAAAGGATTTTGAGTTACACTGCTCCAAAGACTTCTGTATAAAATCCACCGGCATGACTTTACTCTCCAAGTCTATATCAAACACCCTCCCCAAGTCCTGTATTTATATGGATGAAATAAGGCAATTTCGAAGGTTGAGGAGGTTAATACAGTTAAGAAGATTAAGGTAAATGGCTTAACTAATCTCAAGTAATCGTGTGTTTTATTTTTAAATGTCAAAGATAGGCATCCACGGGTATCAAGAAGGAAAACTCGCGTATGATCTGCGAATTTCCATAAGAGAAACCCGTGGATACATCCATCCGCGACTTGCAAACACCAACACTCATGGATGATATGCGAGTTAGATATGGATAGGGTCATGGATATGTCTTGACATATCTAAAAAGGCAAAGTAAGCCACTGGAGGGATAATGAATGTCATTTACAAGAAGCTCATCTATAGTGTTTTGGGAAAACCTCAATCCATATATGTCCTTTTGTGTGCCAACATGAGAGATGTCGGCACTCAGATAGAGAGGTGCCATTCAGGTGGATAACAGTCTTGCCATTAGACATGTTAAATATTTTTAAAACTTCACTTGCATACTTTGTCTGTGATATAAACATACAACTTTCAAATTGTTGAACTTCAATGCCCAGAAAAAACTTCATAAGCCCCAGATCAGTCATTTCAAATTCACTTTACATGACTGCTTTAAAATCAATTATGCCAAAATCACCAGTAAATATTAAATCATCTACATACAAGCATACAATTAACATCTTACCTTGCTCATTCACTTTGGTGTACAATGTCAGTTCACTTTCACTTCTGTGAAATCCATTTTCAGTGAGATAGGAATCAATCCAACTATACCTGCAAGCTCTAGGAGCTTGCTTCAAACCATAGAGTGCCTCTTTCATCCTGTACAATTTATTCTCTTGACCTGGAACTTCATACCCTTGTGTCCATTCCACATATACTTCCTCTTCTAGATATCCATTTAAGAATGCCGACTTGACATCCATTTGATAAACAAACCATTTGTTTTGTGCAGCAATGGCCAAGACTGTTCTAACTGTATACAAGCGTGCAATAGGTGCAAACGTTTCATTGAAGTCTATGGTGGGTTGTTGTGTGAAACCTCTTGCTACCATTCTTGCTTTGTGCTTTTACACATTCCCATCAGCATCTTTCTTTGTCTTGTAAATCCATTTGACACTGATTACATCTTTGTCTTTTGGTACATCAACCAGCTCCCATGTCTAGTTCTTCTCAATGTATTCTATTTCTTCATCCATGGATTGTGCCCATACTTCTTCTTAAATAGCTTCTTCAAATGTTAGTGGATCATATATAGGAGAAAATAATGCAAAGAGAGAGAATGAATTAGGTGTACCAACTTCATATATCTCATCCAGACTTCTTGTCTTCACTGGTTTTGTCGATGTCGACCTTGACGAATTGCTTGATGGAGTCTGCTTTCCTCTTGGTGTTCTCGTCAGTGTATCTTGAGTTGCTACTTGTGTCAATGGTCCTTGTGCTGAACCATGTCGTGGTGTCATGGGAGTTGACGGTGCTATAACTAGTTGAATTACATGTGGTGTTTGAACCACTTTCTCTTCCATATATTTTATTGTCAACATTCGACAAAATCTTGACATTTATGTCGATGGTTCCATCCCATGATCATTCTCGACTGATTATTACTTTCCTTGTGACAATATCATACAACTTGTATGCTTTTGTGTCTTCAAAATAGCTGACATTTTTGTCCCTTCTTGTCTAGCTTCTTTCTCATCTCATCTGGAACATGAGCATATGCAACACAACCAAAAAAATTTAAATGAGAAACACTATGATTCATACCTATCCATGCTTCTTGAGGAACTTTGTTCTTCACACTTTTTGTTGGACATCGGTTCATAATATATACAACAGTTGCAACTACTTCACCCCAGTATTCATTTGACAAATGCTTGGCTTCCAACATGATGCGCACCATCTCCATGATGGTTCTATTCTTTCTTTCGGCAAAACCATTCTGTTGGGTTGTATACCGTACAGTGAATTGCTTCTGTATGCCATTGGCCTTGCAAAAATTTAGAAAAATCATTTGAAACATATTCAGCTCCTTTGTCGGTCCTTAAGATCTTGATGTGGTGTCCACTCTGATTCTCCATGAGTGCTTTGAACTGTTGAAAATAACCAAATGCATCAGATTTATGTTTCAAAAAATATACCCATGTTTTTCTTGAGTAGTCATCAATAAAAGTTAGAAAATAATTGCAGCCACCAATGGATGGTTTCTGCATTGGACCACAAATATCAGAGTGCACAATTTCAAGTGGTGTGTGTGATCTATATGACTTTCCAACTGGAAAAGTCTCTCTATGCTGCTTGCGAACAATGCAGCCTTCACAAACCCTCTCTGGTCTGTCGATCAATGGAAATACTTTCACCGTATTCTTTGTGTGCAGTAGTTTTAGCCCACCAAAATTCAGATGTCCAAATCTAAAATGCCACAGCAAGGATTCATCCTGAACTTATGTTTGAAATGCAGCTTGCAAATCAGCGCTTCCATTTAATTTCTTGTCGAGGGGCTCAATTGTTGCTTTACTTTCTACCTTGAATGCAGCTCCTGTATTTGTCATCCCTTTCATGTCGGGAACTATTCTCAATGGAAACAAGCAGTTGCTTTTCATTGGCACTTTTGCTATCAGCTGGTCACTTGGACGGTTGTCTTTAATCACACAGTGATCATCTTCCATGTGGGCTCTGTAGCCTTTCTATATCAGTTGTCGAATTCTTAACAAATTATGTTTTAGACCTTAGACATGATAGACATCAGGAATATAGTTAATATCCCACTGTTTGGTTAGAAAATCAACAGTACCTTTTCCTAAAATAGTAACTTGGACATTGTTTGCAAGTGTAACATCAGTTTGAACTAAATTATCTAGATTGGAAAACAAATTTAAATTACCAGTCATACGATTGTTGCATCCTGAATCTAAGTACCATATGTCATGTGGACTTTCTTGAACAACATTGCTTTCAATTGGAGACGTCGATGCCATTAACATTGCACTTTTTGAATGAAGTGTTGGTGCTAGTCGATTCATTTGGGCGTTGTCTTCCTTGGTCATATTGTTTCTTCCTGCATTCATATGCATAATGACCAAATTTCGTACAATAATGACATTGAATTTTTTATTTATCAAACCTTTGGTCACTTGGATGACTTGGGTTGTGATTATCTCCTCTACCACCAACATTTGCGGGACTTCTGCCTCGTCCTCCTCTAGAAGAACTTCTTCCTCTGCCTCTGAAGTTGTTTCTCCCCCTGCCTCTACCACAGTTTATGGATAACTGTGTTGCAAATGCACCTTCCAATGATGTCTGTGTTCTATTGAGTCTGTGTTCATGATTGATGAGTGAAGCTTGCAGCCCATCAATAGTAAACGTCGACATGTCTATGTGTTCTTCCAAGGTCACAACCAAGTTTTCAAATCTTGGGGGAATAATTCTATGAATTTTTTCAGCAACTCTTTGGTCTTCTTTGTATTTTCCATGAGATTTCCATTGGTTTATCAAACCAACAACTCTGGTGTAGAATGTGTCTATAGTCTCAGAATCTTTCATGGACAGAGATTCAAAATATATTCTTGGAATCTACAGCTTGGATGTCCTTACCTTATCCAAACCTTGATAGGAGGTCTCCAATGTATCCCATGCTTCCTTAGCATTAATTTTTGTTGCTACTCTTGGGATTACGCTTTCATGCATGGCTTGGTGTATGTAGAGCAGAGCTTTTCCATCTTTCTTCCTCTGTTCCCTCAAGACATCTTTCTCAGCCTGTGTGAGATTGTTATATGTTGTCATGTCTGTTGGTTCTGCATAACCATGTTGGGCTATCTCCCAGACATATTGACCTCTAAACAAAGACTTCATAGTTAGAGACCAATATTCATAATTCTTTCCTCTAAAAATTGGAGTTTGCAATGAACTAGAAGTGGAAGCCATTTTTAATTTTTAACTTTCCTTAGAAAAATACTATTCCACTTTTAAGATAATATTTCTTTCCTAAACCTTGATCTGATACCAGTATTTCAAAACTGAGCCGACTAAACTTGAGTTTACCGCTCAGTCATATTAAAATTTATTTTTAATTTCACTTTCACACCGACCTTTTTTCCTCTTTACTTGTCAGTGAAACTTGTCTAACTCCCAACTAGACAAGTTTATCAAATTTGGTTGGCCTTTTAGACCTGACTAATTTACTCCAACAAGTTCTTACTTGTCAGTTCTACCAACAGTTACTTTGACCACTTGTCGGTAACTTTACTTCAACTACTAGTCGGTTGACCTCTTCAACCACTAGTCTGTTACTTTACTTCGACCACTATTCGGCTTGACTTATTCGACCACTAGTCGGTTTCACTCGACAACGTTTCGATTTCACTCGACCGATTTACTTGGACTGACTTGCCCTGGTCTGGTTTTAGTTAGAGTTTACAGAGTATGTTTCTTAGTCTAAAAGACTTAAGAAATTACAAATGTTTTTCACCTGTGAGTAAGATGAAGTAAAAACCGATACATTAACAATTCTAGAGAACTTATAAAAATATATACCCAAATATTTAGGAAGAATTAAGTTGACAACTTTGTCGTAAAACATGAAACTTTCACGGAGTGAGAAATTTATGGATTCTTGTTCTTTCACTCAACCATAATTGTAAAAGACATTTACACAAGTGAATCTGGAAAGAATGTGTGGCCAAATAAACATGTATTAAACCATAAACTATTTCATATATATAACTTATGCGGAAATATAAAAAATATATTACAAACTTGTCGGCTCACTGAATAATCCTTTTACAGAGCTTCGTCTCTTCGACAGAATCACATACACAGAAGTTTGAGCTTCAACACAATTCTTTCTTCACTCTTTGCTATCCTCTGAGCTCTCTCTCACTCTCTATTGTGTCTAAATTAATTTACAATCTTCTTCTTCTATTTATAGGAAACCTGAAAATTGCTTCTACGTGAATCGACTGACTCACCATTAAAGACTGTAATAACTATCTACCTAACAACTTAGCTTCAGAAATTAATTCGACTAGTTTACATTGCTGAATTGTGGACTCTTCACCCTTGTCATACTGACTGACAAGATCTTGATTGATACAGACTTGGACAGAGTCGGTTGGGCTCAGATACGGA